>JBBPCZ010000034.1:771821-790811 GCA_037974445.1 Brycinus macrolepidotus
CTGTAAAGCTGCTTTGTGACAACTTGGTTGTAAAAAGCGCTATATAAATAAAATTGAATTGAATTGAATTGAATATATCACTGCTATGCAAACAATACCCAACTTCCTCTTATTGTCTTTACAAATTCTACAAAGTCTAGTCTTTTGCATGTTTCAGACATACTAATGCACTTATTGTTATGCGACAGATACTAGATACAATGTAGTGTGAAGTATAGTGAGAGGTAATCCATTGATATGACATGTGCGAGGCTGAGGAAGTGTTTTCTTGAGACTTGCCCAGAGGTTCAAAAAGTCTCCAAACCATAAACCACAAACCATAAATCCTACATGCTGGCATACAGATTTACAGACCTCCCCTTAAAGGTACGGGAGCAGTTTGCTAGGTGATAATCCAGACACTGTGATCTCATCAAAGACACTGTGGCTAGTTGGAGGTCTCTGAACTGACCTCCATTAGCAACAATTTCAAGTAATCAGCAGAGAGGAGTTGTCACAACAAATGTGCCTGGATGCTTGGCTCTCTATATGCCAAAGTCACATCTGCTCCTTTCACTGCCTCCCTCCCCCTCTGAGTTCTCCACCCTCCTCTATCCTACAGTGTATCCCTGCATCCTACTTCATTTCCTCTGCAAACTTATGAAAACGCTCCAAGATAATTAACGTGAACTTAATGACTAGCAAGAACAATGTCGACTGGTGGATTTCCTCCATTCGCCTTTGCCCGCATCCCCTCCCCACCTACCCCGTTCACCCCTGAACCCCCCCCAACCAAACGAGGGAACAATATCCCCCTGCCAGACTCTCATAAGGATTCATTACCCTGCACTGAGGTTTCCAGGCCAGGCGAGGGAAGCGTTATTTCCCCTGTGTTGGCTCTCACATTGGCAGGGCCATTACTCTTAACACTCCTGCACTGGGGCTAATGGGGCAGCTTTACTGACAGAAAGTGAGGAGTTCAGGAGGGGGCTGCAAGGGGGGCTTAGCTGATATGGTAATTAGGGAAGAACAAGATTTGGGAATTCCAAGTGCATGGAAAAAGTAGAAATGGTGGAAACTAGGGGTTAAAGCTATAGAACTCGTTCCTCAGCCTGAGCAAATTTGTTAAGTAAGTAAAGTAAATATATTAAGCAAGATAGTAGTAGAAAGCAAGTCACTGGATTTGTGTGCGTGTTTGGCTACACTGGAGAATTAGAAAATGATCACAAATTCTAAAAGTAAGCTTTGAAAATTGGGCAGTGTCAGAATATTTGTTGTTTTAGCCCTGTACTCATGGTCCCATGGTGATGCTTTAAATGAAACATTGGGTTTGAGGTTAAACAGAAGAATGTCATCTTTTAATCTGCGGATATTTATAGGTATAATGGGCAAGTAATCTAGAAATCCCAGCACTTTTATGTTTAGTTCTCCTGATTGCAGGGGACCATAAATAATTGGACTAATTAACATAACCTTAAATAAAATCATTTGCGACAGAAAATGGTGGTGCTCTCAGTTTGTGCTTGTTTCAGGGCCTTTTTGCCGTCATTCTTATCTTTACTAATTAAAATACAAGCTCAGCATGATTCAGATTGTGTCATTTTATTGGTCAGCCAAGAAAATTCCACTTTGGCCCTGAAAAATTCCATAACTTGCCCTTACACGTTAGAGATGCCTCTTCACTGTCGACTTTTAAAATATGTCTTAAAACCCATTTTTATTCTTTGGCTTTTGGCCTCAGTGAGACTTAGTTTTTCTCTCTTGTAATTAAACTAGTTAGTAATTAACCAATTTATTTGTTTTTTATTTATTTCTTTGAAAGTTGATTATTTAGTTTTAATGTAAATGTACAGCACTTTGTGTCAGCTGTGGTTGTTTTAAAGTGCTTTATAAATAAAGATGATGATGATGATGATGAGTTTCTTTAGCAATATATTTGGGTCTTTGTCTTGCCCCGACATTAAGCCCTCTTTTTTGAATGCTGAGGAATTTGGATGGGTCTGAAAAACTGAGATGCTTCTGTACACATGAAAATTAACATGTTTCTGCTGCAGGCTGTCATGTCTTCAGCAAAGACAACCAGTTCAACTGCCAGCCATATTTGTCAATGCAACTACATTTTATAGATGAGGCAGTGTTCTTAGAATTATTTCATTTTTTATCCACACTGTGATTCAGTGTTGGAGGCTTTAAGATGGCATTGAGTCAAACTCCAGCCACAAGCCTGCCAATATCCCAAACCCACTGCATTCTCAGCCAAAGAACAGGCCAATTACAGGGGTAATTAAACTCAACTGTGGGAATATGAAATTGGAGGGGACCCCAAAACCCTACATGTATCAGATGGAAAAAAGACAGGAAAGGGAATTATGAGCAGCTGTCATACTGAGCCAAATAAAGTGGGGACCAAATGTCTGTGGTAGAAAAAACATGCAAACTTTGATGTTTTTGGGTTATTTCACTTTTATTACAGAAGTTAATGAAAACATTCTCCAAAGACAGAAATACAAATTTAAATGTGTGAGTGACTGAGAGAGACCTGTAGGCAGTGAACTCTAGTTTCACTATGAACAAATAAAAAGTAAAGAATAAAGCTGAAACCTAGGTCAATAAAAAAGAGAGAAGTATATTTGGTGATTTCTGCCATCTGTGTTGTTACAACAGCCTATTTAATGTTTTTTTACAAATTAGATTTAAGAATAACATACTATTTTGCTGCAATATTGTGAAGTTGTGCATAAGAAAAAAATCTGGGGCATGACGAGAACATGATTTACAACAACTCTGAATTATAAATGTTTGTAATTGCCACAGAAATGGACCTCTATGATGTGATAGGTTGGCATTTCTAAGTCCACACATATTCATTTAATTATCCAAACGTAACTCAGAGAGTCACCAGGAACCACAAAACCAAAATCAAATAATTTGCATATGCTTAAAAGAACAGATTTAGTCCCACAGGATTTGTTAATATTTAATAGGCATAATTTATGCAAAATCATTCACATTTTAACTGGGCTCTAAACAAAGAGACTTTGTCCTTTTAACTGGACTGTTTGAGTGTTAAATCACTAAAATGACCCATGTTATGCCTCTGTCACATCCGCGCCGCCGCGCCTCCAGCGTTTGCAGTCACTGGACTACTGAGCTGGAGGTGTCCTGTCACACCCCCCTGTCCACGTGATTTGTTTTGGTTTGGTTCACTGCTATGCGGCGCACCTGTTTTACGTTTAGCCCCCATGTTCTCCTTAGACTGACGTCATCAGGGTTCCCTTGTGTTTCCAGGTGTCTCTCCTTATTAGTTAAGTATGTAATTATTGTCTCGTGCTTCTGATTGGTTCTTGTGTCCCTGCTGGGTTTAAAAGACCAGCCGGTCCAGTAGTCCGGCATGCGGTCACTGAGCTCCTGACCATCGTGCTTCTCCTCAGGCTCCTCTCATGTTCCGGTTTCAGTGTGGGCTACTCTTTGATGCTTTCTAGTGGACTTGCCTAACTGCCAAAAGAGAGCCATTGTCGCTAAGCAGTAAGGAGTCTTGCCTTTAGATCTAAGTCTTGTGTACTCTGATTTGGATATCTCTGTCTTTCATGTTTTCCAGTAGCACCCAGCGCGGCAGAAGCGCCTCCAGGCTGGGATTGCCCACGTATAGCTCCAGCAAGGGTTGGAGCGTCTGAACTCTAGTGTTCCCCCAGGCTCCCAAGGGGGAGCGTAAACTTCACCGGGACTGGTTTGTTCAGATAGGAGGACCCTTCCTCTGATGGAGCAGTTCCCTCAAGCCAAGCCAAAAGAAAGCAAGAGTGCTTGTGTCCTCACATGTCTGTTTACGTGCTTTGTGTTATTAAAAGCTACCTTGATTTGAGTTAACTCCTGCATTTGTGTCCTCCTTTGCTGAGGCGACATGACAGCCTCTACTGATGGTTAAGTGATTTTTAATGCATTCATTTACCAGATAAACTAAATTTCGATAATATCAGGCATGACCTACAGTGCAGAATTCTGTATTCTGCATATACTGCTTGAACTGGCAAATTTCTTTAGATCACTTAACTTAACTTTCCAGAAGGCACACATAAAAAGAGTAAAATGGACAAACACATTGAATTTAGGTACCATGACAGAACCCAGTGCGAGAAATAGAGCCCTAACATTTACAGTTCGCTGCTGTCATGACAAAATGTTACTTTTTTTAAAACCCCATTTTAAAATGAGTTTTCTGTGACATTGTGCGAATATTACATAATGAATAAGATAATACAAATGGTCCCAATTTGTTTGCATTAAATACTGTTACATTATTGTACATAAATGTTCACAACACTGTTGTCTTTCTCATATGAGGTTTCCTTTTCTGAGATTTTTGATTTCATTACAGCAGCAACATTCCATGTTACTAGAACCTGCACCTTACTGCTGAATGTTGAATTGACTAGGCTGAGTGAAACACTATATAATTCAATTATCCAAAACTATAATGAATCTATGAAGGTCACTCAAAACAATGCAGATAAAGAAAAGTCCAAGTAGTTATGGAAATCATAATAAGGTTGTTTGTCTAGTCGTTACATAAACCCCCCACAGAACGAGTGGCTATTTCCATCATTCTCCAGCTTGTTGTAAATACACGCTTCTGCTTCCTACTATAAGACACTTGTTTTCTTGAGAGACAAACAGGCCTGGAGGCTGTGATTGTAGACGCCTACTAGTCTCCTGGTGCACCATGTCATCATCTCCCACAATGCACCGCATCACCTTGTGCCCTTGACTTCCCCCAGTCCGTAGTCTCAGCCAATCAGCCTCCTCCTCCTGGGACTAAACCTCATTAACTGCTCACAGAAAGATATTCTCTGTTTAATTGCCCCTCTTAATAGACCCGAGGAGCATGGAGGAACGGCAGCTGTACACCCACACAAACACACACTCACAAGCACATACAGACACACAAGTTCATGCACACGCACGCACACACACATATACACACGCATGTTAGAGTCGATGTCCTTCTAGAAGCGTCTCAAACATCACAGGGACATGTAAAGTACAGTGAAATTTTTCACAACATTAACATTAGTTGTAAAACATTCTGACACTTTCTAAAATCTTTTACACTTCTCTTTCATGCAAGTTAACATGCTTTCTTTCATGCATGGTTAACACGGTTTCTTTTTATTTATTAGGTTTAATGTATTGGGAAAAAAATAGAATCTAAGTAATGTGCCATAACTTTTACATAGGGCCAATTATACAGTTTATTTTTTGCATAAGTTTGCATATGTTTCATATGTTTTACATAGATGGAACCACCTCTATGCAAAAAGAATTTTCAAAACCTAACATTAACCTCAACCAACATAAATCATGTGGATTTTGTAAAAGCACTTGATTTTTTCTGGTTTTGGGGACTTTTTGTACTGAAAATATACAAAAACTTAGACACACACCTCTACTATGCGTGTTATGCTCATTGTTTCTCCTGGCTTGAGGCACTATGGCTGACCCTGACTCTGTCCTCTCCTCTGCAGGAAAAATAGGAAGTAGTGAGTTGTGTGCTGGTATTGGAGACTCTGAAGTTGTTCTGTAAATTCACTTGGGAGCTGTGATGGACTAAAGCACACTCACACTCGTCAGCTATGACCTTCACTGTCCCCTGGTTAGAGTGGGATGCCATCTGACGAGTGCAGCACACTCAAGGACAAGATCACACACATACATAAAGTATCCAGTGTTAAAGCTTCTGCTAAGAATAGACAGGAACAGCTCTGTTTAGTTATCTGATGCAATAAATGTATATGCATTTTGCTGTATTTGCATGGATTTTGAATAAAATGAAGTGTCTAGTGCAGTGTGAAAGACTCTGACCTAGACTTTGTAGCTGTTAGAGCAAGCAAAACAGAACAGGTTTATGTTGTTTTTTGTCCTTTTTGCAACTTTTCCCAGTGACTCTCAGCATGTTGTAATATTTTGGAACTCATAAACACTTTTTTTAGCTGTCACCTTTCAAGAAATTTACTTTCAGGCCTCAAGAACACAGCATATCTCTGACAGTTGTTGTAATATGTTGTTGTAATATGACACAAAGATAACAACACACAACATACCATTTTAACACATCTTTAAAGTGTGTGTTTTGAAAGTAAAGCATTTATAACATTATCTCTTTAAGACTCACTATCTCTCTCGTTCCACATTTTCCCTTTGAAAGATTTTAACAGGATTTCCTTAAAGCATACCCTGCAGATTCACTTACTATTGTGTTCTTACAGCAGGCCTAGTATTGTGAAAGAAATCTTAAAAGCATGTCATTTTGTACGCGATTACACAATACTTATATCCCTTATACTTTAAACTTTCATTCTGTATATATTACATCCTGCACCTTTAACTCTGTATATCCTGTATACATTGCTTCCTGCACCTTATTCTACTTGGCACTTTATTTTACTATTTGCACTTCTGGTTAGATGCAAAACTGCATTTCGTTGTACCTGTACTTGTACAATGACAATAAAGTTGAATCTAATCTAATCAAATCCAATCTAATCTAATACTTTGTCCACGATTTGTAATCATACCCACAATGACTTTAAATAAACACAGTTGTATGCAAAATTTCATGCGCATGTGCTCCTGGTCAAATAACATGTTTTGTTTCTGTATAACATGTTATTTTCTAAGTGAGAATAAGCACACATCCTCTGCAGAGGATACACTTCTGCATCTATTCATTCATTTATTTGCTGAATATAACATATTGGAAAACAAATAAAACATAATGTGTGTCACATGGAAAAGATATGGCACATTTGTGCAGAGTTTATGCAGCAAAATTGCTTTTATGCAAAGTTTTATGCAGCAAAATAAAAACTCCATACTTACACCCTATAAAAGATGTTGTCATGGTCCCGGTCAGCGACCGGAAGAGGCCACTTTTGTTTCAGTTAGATGTAGGACTTTTATTTTGAAACAATGTGTCACTGTGTCTGGTGCCCTGTCTGTAGTCACCTGTCTAGAGTTAGTCTTAAGTGATTGTTTGTTCTCATTGGTTCTTGTTTTAGTCTTGTGTATTTAAAGTGCCTTTGTTCATATCCTAGCTGTCGGTCAACCATCATATACCCTCATGGATACTCTCACTCTACCTGTCCTTGATGTTTCTCCTGTTGTATGTATGTATGTTTTGGGCCCTCGTGCCTTCTTTGTGTTTTCAGTTTCTGTTTGTTAATACAACCCTGCAAAAGGAACTCTGTGTCTGCGCCACCCCGAGCACCCCTGCTTTGACAGATGTTTATTTATTTTCACTTAAAATGTCTTTTGAAATGCACGTTTATGAGCATGCCTGGTTGCCACTTACAGAATTTCCATGCCTGATAAAAAACTAATAGTACAACCACTTTGAAAAGAGCACGTATGTAGGGAAATTTGTACCTTTGAGCAAAATCCAAGAGAATGGACAGAGGCACTACTACATATTTGTTTCATGTATGTACAGTACAATCAGTCTATGTGTTAATCCCATCCTTTCCACGCAGCCAAGGAGCTCTTCATTTGCGATGGGAGAAAGCAGGGAGATCTGGGAAATGAAGTACTGTGCATGGTGAGGCTGCCCGCGGGACGGCAGCTTAGCCAGGGCTATCACTTGGGAGGCTTGGGGAGTAATTGCTTTTTGTGTTTGAGAAAGAGGAGTCAAAGCCGGAGCGTTTGCATGCATTCCACAGGAGACACTATCCTTTGAATGGATTCCATTCGTTTTCATCCATCGCTGCTGCTTTCACAAGGGGGATCTTTCCTGTTTCCCATTTCCCTGCACAAAAGAGGAATTAAGGGCCTATCGGAGAGGCGATAAACAGTGCTGCTCTGTAAAGAAGGTACACAGGGGAGCGCAGGGCGGAAGAGCACATTGTCTCAGCACTCTGATTGCGTTCCTGCAGCCACAGCGTAGCTGTGAGTCAGTCAGCCAGTCAAAGCCAAGGTCAGATGTGAAGAGGCACAGTCACTGGGGATACAGGACATGTTAAACATTCTTATTTTAATCATAGCACTGTGCATCTTTGGCACAGATGAACAGATCGTGTGGACACAAAACATTATTTTGGTGGATGTCCAGATGTTGGGTCTGAGTTGCATTGAGTTTGCACAGTAATAGTGAATTGCTAGTAGTGAATTGTAATAGCGAATTGCTGAAAAATATCAAAGCAAAGTGATGCATTTTCTCAACTACTGATTTCATCCTTACTAAGGTCAATTTGTGTTACCTACTTACCATTGTGTTACCTACCTAACATTAGGCTGCTATTATAATATATCATTTCAAATTTCAGTCTAACCATGTTACAGTTAAGCTAATACAGTGCTGAGAGTCTGATGCACAACAAGGACATTTTGGAAATTTACAGAATTTGCATTGTAATGTACAGTATGTTCACCACGGCCCTATCGGATCACACACACAGAAGACAGTTTTTTAAGTTATTTGTTAAGTTTGTGTTTTGTAAGTTTATGACATGAACATGTAATTGTTATACTAAGTGCTCAGTGAAGAGGTTGGAAAAGTCTTCTACCTTTGAGAAGAGGTGAGTCAAGTTGGGCTGTGCTTGATGCTCCAAGAGGGAGAGCTGTGACCTGTGGTCTGATTAGTGCTGATAGGTACAACAGAGCTGGATAATTTTTGGTTTACTAGGGGAGCATTAGAGTTTTAAATCTAATGTGACAGCCACAGGAAGCCAGTGAAAGGTTTGCAGTAGTGGAGTGGTGTGTGAGAATTTTGGTGTACGACCAGATGTACTGCTGCATTCTGAATCATCTTGTGGTCTTCAAAAGAAGGGCAGCCAGGACCGAGTTACAGTAGTCCAGTGTTGAGATGACTGGATAAGTATCTTAGTAGTCTCTGTAACTGGATTAGACTGTACGTCATTCTGGATAAGGGGCCTGTCAAATATCATAATATAATGCAAGCTGTTTCCCCCTTTTTAAAAATGTAATGTAGCCTAACATTTCATGAACAAAGAAATATAAGTTGGTTAAACAATTGAAACGAACAAAGAAACATTACAATAGCAGTTGTTGAGGAAACTCAAAAATCTTAATGCATCATTAAGATCATTAAGAGTTCTCAGATACATCATGATCAGTTTAATGAATATGACTGCAGCAAGGGCAGCATTAGAGATGGTATCCTTAACTCATATTCAACTAAAGCTACTCTTAATACAAAACACTGAATTACTGACTAATTTACAGAGCACAAGAACTTCTTATCACATCCAGCATCTACCGCAGTGAACTGTAGCATATTGAAACCAGTATCCTCACAAGTTGTGGGTAAATTAGCAATTGATTTCAAATTAACTGAAATTCTTTTAGAAAAATATCAATTTGTTCTAAAGAAAGTAAACCAGTTAAAAAGTGGGAAGTTAAATATATTATTATTATTTACAGTGTATCAGCACAGGGACTGAGGTTTCTCTCTTTTTTTGCACTTTTGGTCTAAAATAAAGTTATAAACTTCAAAATTCAGATTTGTGATAAATCATATAGGAGTATAGATGCTGTAACTATTGAAACAAGTGAATAAAATCAAACACAAAAATGGACAAGTAACTCAATTTTAATTACCCAAATCAAATATAACTCAAATGTAAAACTCTCTCTTTCCTCACAAATTTCTCTTTTTAAAATATTCAGGACAGCACACATCTACGAAAACTTTACTGGAGCAGACATCAGTGCACTTATGAGTAATATAAAAATGACAAAGGCTTATACATATGTAAATACTTCAAATTTCTTCTTTGCTGAAAAAATCATTTTGGTCAGGTAGCCTGGCTGGCAAGTACAGGGTGCTTCTTGCTTGATGATCCTATTAGCCTAGTCCAACTGGATGTCCTAGTCTACACTGACCATCAAATAGAATCTAGTTTATGACCATCAAAGACCAGCTAAGTATGAACATAAACTTGTCTTAACTGGATTTTTCAGCCAGGACAAAACTCTATATACTTTCTCTAGAACGATATCCTACATTTTTCTTTTATTTTATTTTCCTCACTGGGGTCCTCAAATGAGCTATCGGTGTAGTTATGGGTAGCAAAAATAGTCATCATTCATTTTTACTTGACCGTTTTCCAATCTCTCCTTAGAAATAAACAGATTGTTTTGTTGTTGTGCCAGTACACACAAAAGATCAGGCTGGTTTCCCTGTATCATGCTTCATTTATGAAGCAGAGCTGAAACACTCCTCATCAAGTCAGTATGAGAGCACAAAGCTAAGCTTTTCTTAACTTGGAAAAGCAGATATATGTAAATGTGTTAGTTGTGACATCACAAAAACAGATACAAAAACTGGCTGTTTTGCAGCACAAATTCCATATATGGACTGTACGGAGTGGGGAGTAAACAGCATGTTCTGAAATTTTAGCAGTATTTACCTACTACATCAAACTATTTCATTTTCAATGGTATGGAACCTTTAACGCATCGAGAACTACAAAACAGCGCATTTACATAGGTATCGTCCTACATCATACAGTAAAATTTAAATGTCTGATTGATCCGTTTTCACACCTGAGTGTCTGAATGAGCATTCACACTGTAAATAGCTCTTTATCTGTGCCTCTGCTTTACGAGGGGATACAGTGAGAGAACTGTAACAGCAGCGTGTTATTCTCGCTTTTGATACGTTGCGAGACTCGTCAAAGCTGTGGACAGGCAGATTTGTATTCGCTTCCCTTTAGGGAACGTGTCGCTGGATGTGTCTGTCAGGTATAACGCGCTCTCTGGTACGTTTCACGGCCATTTGAAGGCGAGCTTCTGGATCAAACACCCACTGCTTTTGTCGCTCACCTTGTTTGTTTGCTTGTTTGTTTGCCTCCCCAACTCCCCCCCTTTTGATAGTGAGACAGTGGCATTCCAATTACTATCAAAGACACTCGTATATACAGAGACTGCTGATGTGGTCGCTTAGGCCAATGTGACAGATTCCGCTTCCAGACAGGTCTCGGCCTGCATTATAACTTGTATGTCTCCTTTCACGTCAGCAGTGCCGAGATTTCATAGAGGCGTGTGTTTTCCCACTCAGGGGCTGTGTGGGTGCAAGTCTCAGCTCCCCTCAAGTCACCTCGAGCTCCAACCTCTCAGAAACAATGTCAAGGCCAATTTAGCAGACATGGACAGTACCTTGCGGAAACGGAGAAGAAGCCGTCAAGCGAGTAAAGTGAATTCAAAACTCCACTTCTATCAGTGGCCTCAGTAGCTGAGTGGAGATAACGATGCGCGCGAGGGGCAGGAGGGGGCGAATTAACCCCGCGTGCAGTTGCTCGTCACTGTCAGAGCAAGCGGAGCAACAATAAAAAGTGACAAAACCCTCCGTCCCCCTGTGGCACGCCAAGCTACTCGCGCGCTGTTTGTGACAGCTTGCTGTAATCTTGGGAGATTATTCGGGGCGCCGGTAATTAGTATGAGACACATCAGGAACAATTTAGGCGAGCGCGTGCGCGCTCCGCCTCGACAGGCCCAAACCAGCGGCATTTGCGAGAAATTCAATCAAGTCGGCGTTCTTCTGGGACTTTATTAACACTTACCACGTGAAAAGAGCTGGCAGAGACACACCATGCTTGGGTGACCACTGAACGTGAATATTTAATGACGCGACTGTATTTAGCTTCCCAATTTTAATTATTTTAGAAAGCCCCAATGGCTGGCGAAAAACAAACACAAATTCTCCCCATTCTGGACTGAGGTGGGGATAAACAAGAAACAAGTCAAACAAGTGGAGCCCCTGAGACTTGCAGGTAGAAACCGATCTCGGCCAAGTTGTCTGCTGAAATAGTTTTAAATATTGCGTACTTCTTTAAAATTAAACTGACTACAAGGGCCCTTAGTAGGGTTTACCATAGAAGAAGGGAGCATTTGGCTGATGCCCTTACCCAGAGCGACTTACAGTCAATTAGAAGAACCACCTTTGATCCCCTAAAGAACTTTTTAAGGGATGGTACCAGCGTGAAGCACATTTTAAATGGAAAACGGAACTTTTCTCAGTTCTTTTAAGTGTAATTGTTTGATTTGCATTTATGTATCTGTCCATTCAGCCTACAATTTAGTTTATCCCATTTGCACTTAAGTTATAAGGAATGTGTTTTTTTTAATAAGAACTGCTTTTTGAATAAGGCATAACACAAGGAAGCTAAAAAAAAAAGAAAAGTCACATGTGAACACACCACAGCACAGCACACAGTGTGAACTTCTTTCTCTGCATTTAACCCATTCACTAAGTGAGGCAGTGGGCTGCCACCCACAGGGCCGCCCAGGGAGCAGTGTTTTTGGACAGTACCTTGCTCAAGGGTACCTCAGTGGTGCCACTAGCAGTCCCTGGAATCGAACCCACGTCTTTCTGATCGCAGGGGCAACTCCCTTACCACTAGGCCACCTGCTGCTCCAATAGAACCCATTCTATATCAGTCCGAAAGAAACAATAACAAAAAGTGTGCTTAAAAAGTGATAAAAAAGAGGTTGGAGAATGTTCATAAAAAATGAATTATGACTGTTTTTGGTATTTACATCCAGACACACATCATATGTGAATCTCAGGGGAAAAGATAATATGCAAGAAAAATGAATAGATACAGACACGTTAATGTAAAGCCTCTATGCCAATAATGCTAAGCCAAGGACCATTTAGGAACCTTTATACCATCATGAAAATTCTCTGCCTTCATCATCATGCCTGCTTGTGGATATAGATGTCTGGGAGCTGTAAATGTGTGGTGTAAAATGTGTCAGGCTTTTGTTGTGTTGGTGACAGAGTGCTTCTAATGTGTGAGGAAGAGGGTGATGACCTGCCGCACACAGGCGTCTATAAGCGTTGCCCCCACAAGCTGCTCTGTGCACATTTACATAATTCACCCGTTGCACCCATATGCTCACAGGACGGCCACAATTGTTCTCCTCACGGCACAGGAGGCTGAACACTCCGTGTTCTGCTCTCGGCGGGACACACAGGGAGATTCTGCTCCGGCAACAGCCATTCTCCTGCTTCCTCCCAGCCCAGCAGCAGCTCTGCTAATGCTGCTTTTGTCTGTGCGTATTAGCCAGGAGGAGAAAGGCCGCTAAGCAGCGCTGATAAGCATACAAGTGCAAAACAGGATCAGCATCTCTCTCTCCCTCTCTCTCTGTTCTATCTACCACTCAGGAGGCCTCCCAGAGAGAGCCGTCCCTGGTGGCAGACGTCTTTCACAGCAGCTGGTGGGGTAGAGTAGGGGTTGGTGTCAGTGCTCAAAGAAGGGGCAACTGAGACAGTCTCCAGAGCCTCTAGAGCATATGCTTTCCCACTGTGGTGCAGGGCGGTCCAGATTAGCCTCGTCTACGAGGGGACACCCACACTCCAAAAGGCTCAATGGAGATGGCCAGTATGCCCGGGAAGGCAGAGGCCAATGGATTTGTCAGACTGGCACCCTGAATGAGCCATCCAAACAATCACGTTAAAGGAACTGCCTGCAAAAAAATCTTTGGTAAATCTTCTTTAGTTTTGCACTGGAGCCATGAGGCTAATTTAGCCAAAACATAATGGTGTATGTAACCTAAAGTCTTCTTAGACATCTATTATATTAGCCTTTCAGCTCCAGTGCAAAAGTACAGAAGCAAACTTCAGACACCAAATGTGTCTTGGTGATTGACTAGGGGGGATTTATTTCTACATTTGATCTTTCATTGAAGTTCAGTTCTGTAACCCACAGAATCTACTTTGTGAATATGTTGGAAGCATCACTCTCTTTGTCCCCTTATTTCTTTTTCACATTTTTTTGCTTAATGCTGTCCCCTCTCTCTCCAGGGCCTGGCCACACATGGCGTAAGACTACATTTTATGTGAGTCAGATGTGGTGTGGATGGAATTTGAAGTGTTTATACCAAACTTCCTACACGTTCCTCTTTGTACCTCACCATCCTCGGTTCCTCCCAGTTGTTCTCCCTTTGACCTCCGACCCAGACTGATATGGTTTCAACCAGCCAAAAGAGGGCAGCATAGAGCCGCTGAGAAGAACACTCCCTCTCTCAACAGAGCTGACTCCACGATCTGATCTGGTGAATCCTGCTGAAACTCTTGCCTAGTACTGGATTCAATTACAGCGGCTCAACACCAGCTCCTTTTTACACGTGTTCGTTAAGATCAGTAAAAAGTTTCAGGCTTTCTTAGCAATAGTAGACACAGGGAACCTGTGTGTAAATAAAAAAAGTAATAAAATAATAAAAAGGGCATAAAAACATGCCCTCCCATGCCACATACATGACACATGTTCAGTTTTTATTTTTAAGATGTATTTTAACTGACATTTCCGTATTCCAGTTTTTAAAATGTTTATAAATGATAAACTTTTAAATTACAGAAATAATCTCATGCGCTGCTAATACGACTTTATCTCCTACTATCATTTCATCGGGTTAATTCATCAAAACGATGCATGAAGCTGAATACTGATACGGAAATAAAAAAGTAAAACAAACACACAATAAAGTGTTATTTATAACAATAATAAGGGAGATTAAAAACAGCGCTGGAAAATAACGCGTCAGTGTCAGGGAAGTGAAACACATTTCATCCCACTAGAAACATAACCCTCGCATGTGTTCTATATTTCTTCTTCTTGAGTATAAAGAGACCCTCCCTAATCTGAACCGTGGTTTAAAATAAATGTAATGTCTGAAATTAGATATAAGAGAAACAGTATCAAATCAAATATTATTCTAGCGCAAACATAAATCTGCACTTCTAGGTCTTGACTGACGCTGTCTTGAAAAGAAGCGATCTGATTCCAGGAAGGGCCAGAGTGGAATGTTTTTCTCTCTCTCTCTCTCTCGGGCCGTAAAAGTCGTGGCTGTGGCTGATGACAGATCAGTTCGGATGTAAACATTATTTTGGAGACATTTATGGTCTGTGCTCCGTAGCAGTTTGCATTGCCCTCCCCCCCCCCCCCAAAAAAAAAACCCCGCCACGAACAGAGAAGTCATATTTAACTTGCATTCAGTACATCATACAATTTTAATGCCTCTTAAGCATCACATTTTTCTTCCCATTCTCCTTGCGACGCAGCGTCTTAATATGCATCGGCGGCACTTGTTGGTTTGTGGTGACATTTTTATAATTCCATACCAGGCCCTGCTATTTATTTATGCACAATAGGCCATATTTTTGTTGAGGAATGGCGCAATCACGCCACGGCACAATCGCTGGCATTTCAGAACGCTGACAGATTTTAAGTGCCCGTTCGCCCGCCGCGGCGATGAAAATAAATAATTTTTAATGAGGTTATGGGCGCTGTTGTTTACAGATCCCGCGCTGCTGATATTTCAGCTGTAACTCATGTGCGCCCGGAAAGCTGGGCTGACTTCTGGAGAGCGGAAGAGCTCATGTGACGACCTATTCAGTTCAACTCCAGTTATATGACTGCGCCGTAGGCATTTTAGTTAGGCTTCAGGTTCATAATTTTCTGATTAAAGGATCATAGTTCGCAAGCCTGTCTCCTGTGGCCCGTTTCTGCACAGACATCGCGCTGCCAAGACAAAACTGTAAAAACGGAACAATGCAATGATGACAACAATGACGACAGCAGCATTTTAAGTCTTGAATTTTATAGGAAAAACAGTGAGCGCGCGCACACGCGCGGTATTACTATATATGTGAGGACATTCCATTGACACGTGTCTAGTATTGCAGCTAACTAGTAGTACACTAAGCCTAAAACTTAACCTCAGTAACCAAAAGGTGGTCTTTCTGCTGCTTTGAATTTGTGAAGACAACAGCAAATTTCCTTGTGCTGTTCAGTAAATGTTCCCACTTCTACACATTTTCAGTATTACTATCATTATGTGAACATTAGATCCCCACAAAGAGATAAATACAAGGCCACACACATGCACACGCACACATATCCCCCTAACAAACAAGCAGAAGCAAAAACAAGCAATGCCCTGCCCCCTCCCCCTCCTGATGTCGAAAGTGTCTCCTCAAATGATCCTGATCTGTGTGCTCTGGATTATAGAGAGGAGACCGAATACAGCGTAGAACAATGCTGCTAGAATGAAGAATAGAATCACATAGAGATGTATAATTTAAATATGCCATTGGGCAATGCTGGTTTTGTGATATACATCTATGAAAACCTGATGCAACACAAGGCAATGTCTTCTCTTAATGGTGGATCCAGCCTTATACAGCAGCAGAAAGAGTTTGGTGCACTCTTAAAATTAAAATTGCCACGAAGGATTCTTTGGAGCAAAACCATAGAACAGACACTTTTCCTTACCTAAAGATGCAAATGTTGGTGGATCTCAAACCAGTCCTCAGGGTCCCCCAGACATTCCACATTTTTACCCTATGTATCGGGAGTTTGGAAATGTGGACTGTTTGGGGGACCCTGGTTACTGGTTTGATTACCACTGACTAAAAGAACCTTTTTTTGAGTGACTATGAGAAACCTTTCTGAAGTTTAAAGAAACTCCACATAAAATAAAGTTTCTGTACAAGTCTGTTTCCTATAACCAATTACAAGCCAAGGACCATTAGAGACCTATATTTTTTAAGACTATGAATATTCATATAAGATATTAATAAAAACATGGTAATAAAAGCATAGCCACATGTAATCTGTAAAAAAAAAGCTACTGCATGGGTATATTGTTCTGCCAAAGTACAAACAATGTAAATATACACTTGAATTACAGCATGTGTACTTTCTCAGGAAAAAAGGTACACGTACATAGGGGAAGGTGAATGTAGTTTATTGTAGCTAAAGTTTAAAATTTAGTTTTGTCCAATTTTTAAGTTTAAATAAAAAACCTTTTAAATCAAAATAGGACTTAAAAAGAAAAAAAATACTCTTGAAGGTATCACCCTAGTGACAATATTTGTCCTCAAAAAAGTACAGTTCACTAGTTGGAGAATTTTTGGGGTTTACCTTTCAGAGCTGTGATTGAAAGAGTTAGTTGGACTGCCTTCTGCTTGAGGGTGGATGACACTGCGTGGGGTGCATCCGGCAGCGCCCAGCATTACAGGACTGTTATTCAGCCGAGTCAGTCGCCAAGGGAGTATGAAGGGACAAATGCTTCTTTAAAAATAGCCGAGGGCAGCTGGCTCTAGCAGTCTTTCAGCAGGGCCCCTCCTGCATGGGCTGCAGCATGGAGGCCCCCCACCTCCCTAGTTCCAGGCCCAAGCCTTAAAGGTTAATGTGGACCTGCAAGTTTTGGCCCAGGCGTCTTCCATTACTGCTGTACAACAGTATGGGTTACAAAATCACTCCCAGTTGACATGGAGGAGCGCTAGTGTATCCACAGAGAGACAGTCATGGAAATAATTTACGGCCATTAGCTTTCCTGCCCCTACATGCTGCAGCGAGTCAGAGGAGCACTCATAATGTATTAATGGTTAGTAATTCATTTGATATGCTTTCACAAGTCTCTCCCTAAAGCCCACCTGCATTTAGTTGTATGGGAACAATGTGTAAAACGTTTCTGACTGCATATTGCAGACTTTTCTGCCAGCATAAAGACTCGAGAGCTGCTAGCCTGTGTAGCTAATCAGCTGCAAGGTTGTTTCACAAATAAAATTGGTTCAAAGTATACTTGTAGATGGCATTTCTAGCATGGAAATCATGGCTATTATACTGTACTATCACTAGAAAAGTGATCAGGACAGATTTTTACATTATCAGATATCACATATCTACAATTTAAAAATAAAGATTCCTATATGGTTCTTGGCTTGGAGATACAGCTTTAGGAAAAACCTTTAACGGGTATAGAACCTTGACTCAAAAAGTTTCATTTACAAAAATGTACGAGGGAGGGTCTGAGTGTTTTTACTCAGTAGATAGGGTTGGAAAGGAAGGCAAAACATGATTTTATTGGTTAATATAATTTTTCTCTGCCTGCTGGTGCACAGTTGTGTACTTAAAAAACAAAATATGTTTCAGAGGAGCACGAAATTCATTACATTTTTAAAAAAAATGGTCTTTTCAATGAAATTATTTCAAGAGTGTATTTAATATAAACAGAGAAATGAACTAACAAGATAAAACAGGTCCATTTGACCATTCTTCGGTGGCACTGCACTCTTTTTGGCCCCTTTATTTGCGCATAATTTAAAAGCATATGTTCACTCTTATAAATAAAGGTGCCCAAGAGAGGTCATTTAATGATAGAAGATCCATAGAAGAACCACTTTCAGATCCCTAAAGAACATTTTAGTGAACGTTTCTTAAAAAAAACTCTGAAAACACCCAGGTGAAAGGTACATTGGGGGACCCTTTTCTGTTTTTATGTCTTCTGATTTTCCTCTGACTTTATTCAGGCAAAGCAATTTTGACAACTTTATTTTGAAGAGTGGTATTCTTTTAAACTGCACTGTCATATTTAAGTCTTAAAGCCTAGATACCGATTCTAAAGACCAAGCAACTGGAGTGCCCAAGAAGAGAACTGACCGCTGCTCTAAGAACTCTAAGATTAATTGAGACATATGTGTTCTGCACTTCTGCAATGTGTTCTCAGGCTGCCGGCAGATGCCCCCTGGTACTGTGTTTCAGTGTGGTTCACACTCCAGCCATTCACCTGTCACTCAGAGTGGTGTTAGGCACAGTGTACTGCATCTCCCTCCTCCAGCACCCAACCACCCGCCCACAATTTGTGCAGGTCACCTTGAGCGGCTCTTAGGGGGTCGTGGGCATGGTCATTTCCAAACTTTGTTTGGAATACTCTGGCCACATGTGTCCACCTGCTACTGACAAACTATGACCAAGTGGTGAATGAGCTGCCCTGACAAAGACATTACCCAAAACCCCCGCACTTCAGATCTGATGGCCGATCATCATGCTGCGCCTCGACCCAGCTGTCCTTCTGAAGCTCCAGTGATAACCACTGAGAGGGCAAAAAACTACCTCCCCAAGGCAAGAATGCACTTACACACACACACACACAAACACAGACACACACACACACACACACACACACACACACACACACACACACACACACACA
>JBBPCZ010000034.1:793937-807537 GCA_037974445.1 Brycinus macrolepidotus
CACACACACAAACACACACACACACACACACACACACACACACACACACACACACACACACACACACACACACACATGCATAAAAAGTGAATCCAATATATAAACCAATAATTTGAAAATATATATTTAAAAATTATTCCTAAAATTCCTATTTGTTTTTTTTTTTTTATCGGACTTCTTTCATTTCATATTTGTTTCTGGTCTTCTCTCTCTCTTTGCAGAGTTCATGGATGTCATGTAGGCACACATGTAATTGGACCTGTGGGTGCAGATTCTGTACCATTATAAAGGTGAAGGTGCACTATAATGTAGTGACAGAGCCAGAAGTGGATTTTATAACATCTTAGGCAAGAGCTTCCTGTGAAAACAAAGCTCTTAAGCACCCAATTTATGACCTCCTTACAGTCTGGACCAATGCATGTTTCTCCTGTTACTGTAGCAGCCTACTTCTGGTTTACTGTTTTACATTTAAAATGGAAGAGAATCTACATTACTTAGATGCCAGTGAAACAGCACTGGTGTCTATGGCAGCACTGGCAGCACTGTCAGAACAGAGGATGTGGTTTCTATCCTATGATCCTAGGATATGTATAATGTTGTGGTGGAATACCCAGATGTTTCTTTAATGGGGAACCTAGCTGTACTTTGCCCATTACCTTAATTATTTTATGCCATTCCTCTTCAACAAATAATGATAAAAAGAATGTTATCAATATGTAATGAGCAGATTAAGAAGACAAAAGCAGACAACAGAAGCAGTCAGTGACTGACGATCTTTCATCTGAGCTCAGTTGAAAAGCAAACAAAGGCAGAAACATCCTGCTTGAGTGAATCTACACACAAAGTCTTCTCTCACTGCACTCTAATAGACAATACTGACATTCATCACAGGAAGATATTTACTCACCTGGGATTTCTCTCTCTCTCTCTCTCTCACACACACACACACACTCTCTCTCTCCCCCCTCTGTCTCTCTAACTGTCTCTCGTTCTCTCTTTTTCTATCCCTCCTCTCTGTTTCTCTCCCACTCACATCTCCTTTTTTTCTTACATACTGCCAGTTCGGAGTTTCACTCCGGTCGACCCCCCTCCTGCTTGATTAATTGCGTTTGATTTGCAGCTACTGTGGTGATGATTGGTGGAAATGGAGACTTTGTTTGGGGGCATGGGCTGTCTTAATGGTCTGACAAGGTTCGTTTGAGCCTCCTCACGTCAGTCGCTCCTCTTTCATCCTGTTGGCCCACTTCTCATTTGCCGGCAGGCCTGAGACTGTGCTCCAATTGGCTGATGGGCTAGATGGAGCAAGAGGAGCTACAGGACAGGTGTCAGGTCCATCCTCCATGGATCTAAATTGTGTTTTCCCCTCGAGGGTGGCTGACTACACACTAAACAGAGGTTAACTGCAGAGACCTTAGAGAGCACATTACCAGCACTGCCTCAGAGATCTGAACCTAAGGGACCTGAGAGAATGGATCTAGGCTCTTCTGACTGATATTGAACTTGTTTGGTGGCAGTAGATGGGGGACAGTGATGCACGGGTTTGTTTGTAATCACAGCATGCTTAAGCTACAATTATTTCCCCATTAAGGTCTCTTTCATGTGCTGAAAGCAGGTGGTGTTTGTGATGGGTCAGATTACTTTTTAATGCGACTGATCTGAACCAGTCTTACCCAAAGGAAGGAAAAGGAGAAAAAGGAGGCTTATACTATGATTATAGGTTTATATTGTAGGAATTCAGTAGTGTCAGAAAATGAACATGTATTATTTATATAATTCCTCTATCCAGTGTTGACCAGAGGACAATGAATCTTTTCTCAATAATACACAGTTCACTAACAGATATCATACTGACATCTTATTTTTTTTTAATTGAACCCATTTTGTTGAATTATAACACAAAAATATAACACATCATTACTATTTACCGTTCATATTAGGCTATAAATAGACATGCATTGTGCTGGTGTGCGTTTTGCTGGGAGACAGTAGTATTTAGCTACTTACTTACACATCGTTATGAATCCTGCAGAATACTTTACATTACATATATGGCATGATTATTATTGGGTTTTATATCATGACATGTACTTATAACCAGTAACCATCCCAAACTGTCATGTGCAAACGTTATGGCACATAAAACATAAACTATGGATTGCAAAAAATTATAGCGCATTTTATAATTTCTGGTGCGTTAATCAAATATTTACAAACTCTGCCCTTGCATTTATAGGAAAATGCTGAAGTAAAGTTTGTTTCCCCTAGAGGAAGTGAACTAATTTTCACATAGAAAGTTAACAAAATATGTCCTTTGACGGGGGTATTCAAAATTTTGTATACGACTATACCTCTTCCTGAGTCATGGTTCATCAGTGTTTCTGCCTCATCCTCTTAGGGAGCTCTTTCTGCCACCTGCCCTCATTAGGGGTCTGGATCCAGAACTCTCAGACAATGCTTTGTGACAATGACAGCTGTAAAAAGTGCCATATAAATGAAATTGAACTGAATTAATCAGAAGATGCAAAGTAAGAGCATGGAGCAAAGGCTAAACAAAACCATCCTGTTGCTCCTGGAAGACTGTTGAACGACTACGCTTTCAGTATGATAAAACCAACATTTCTGTTGCTTGTTTCACATGCTCCCTGGCTCAGAGTGATATGTGCAGCAACGCGAGTGCATGATTGGCAATAAAAAAAGGGAGCTGTGGCAGAGCGTGTCTTGTTCTCCTGACAAGCAAAGCGCTGTTTAGGCGACCGTGGGCGAGGCAAGGCAATGTGAAACACATCCTCGGCCTGACTCTGGGACAGCAGAGAAAGAGAGAGAGAAAGAGAGAGAGAGAGAGATAGAATCCTACCATTTTCTGATAATGATGTGTGCTGTTGCCTCAGCTGTCTGCGCCCACTCTCTAAATGTTTTTTTATGACAGGTAAACACACTGAACTAAAAGACCATTTAAAGCTGTCAGGGTTTGACAACCATTACCCTTCCATTTACACATCTCCGAGCATGCATTGTCAGGAAGACTCACCATTCTGCAGTGCCTCCAGGTTTAATTAAGCACACCTTCTTCTCTCCCTCTCTCTCTCTCTCTCTCTCTCTCTCTCTCTCTCTCTCCCTGCCCCCTCTCCTTCCCTCCCTCCCATCTCTATCCCCGCACAGGTTAGCAGAAGATCATGACTTCTTCCAGATGGATGTTTGGTATCTTTGTTGTTTTTCACACGACCTACTTCCCCTCTAGGCTCTACTAATGGCTTCTCCTTCTTCAGCTTCAAACCCATCTCTCTCTCTTGCTCAGCTATACTTCGCTTCCCACTCATTTAACACAGTCATTAGTTCAACTCTCTGTGTACAGCGATGGGACTTTACTAGCTTTGAATTAGAACTTGAATTAGACTGTTAAACTAAGCAGCATGTTCACCATTTACCTCATTGGCTTAAATGATGTAGACAAGATGAGAGAGAGAGAGAGAGAGAGAGAGAGAGAGAGATAGAAAAAAGTGAAAGACAGATGGAGAGAGCTATAGATAGAGAGAGGCAGACAGAAATTAATTTGATTCATATGTGAATCAAGTAATAAAATATTCCCAAAAATCAACCCAATTATCCCAAGTACACAAGCTATATACCAAGATACACTGATATTCAAGTTTAAAATAAATACATTTGTCATTTTTAGCATGCATAACACAGAGAATAGGTAATTTTGAATGATATCTTTTTAGTTATAAGAATCCAGTGGGCCTGAAATAAAGCAGATGTTAATGGGGACAGCCATGTGTGTTTTATGTATCTTTTTTGAGCTTAATTTAATGGTTGAAACGTAAACCAAGCTGTTCTAAGAGGTTTGTAATGAAATGGTGCACTGTAGAGAAATTTACTCTCGGTGACAACAGAAATCAGCAATTGTGATTTTTTAAAATAAAGTAGTTAATGTAACATGTGCCATTGTTATTGTACGTGACACTATATCTATCTGTGACACTAAACTGCAAATACAGCCTGTTTTGAATTCACCATTTTTATCATGTCATGTGACCAACTAATTTGCAATCTATTCAGCCTACAGCAGTTTAGTTCCACCCAGTCTTGCAGAAGTCATAAGAAGTGGTTAAGACTGTACAGCTTTTTTCAATGAGGCACAATATGAGGCACCTAAACAGAAAAGAGGAAATTTACATATTTTGCCTGTATATCTCCAGTATAGTAACTTTTAAGAAGAAGAAGAAAACCTTCTTGGCTTGTTAAGGAATATCTTTAATTTCTATTGGCCCATTCATAATTACATTTTCACACAATGTAAAAAGCAGCCACTGTATTCAAATGATGCAGAAAAACAAAATTAAGAGGAGGTTTTGTCCCAACAGCAGTAATGGAACCATCCTGAAGGCAAAATATAGCTGCTTGTTTAATTATAAGGGCTAAAGAAAAGTTGGGAAATTGTCATGTATATTGATTTTGGTGTATAGAGCATCATAAACACCACAAGGGGAAAAAATTAAGTACTAGAAAAATGTAGGAGGTAGGCACTCTAAAAATAAACCTTCTTCAAAAAAGTTTTTTTCTCACTCACAAATCTCCTTTTTAAAACATTGTTATTCGGGGAACCTAAGGTGTTTCTATGGCACATACAAAGTCTATAATTTTTTTCACTGTACCATATGTAATGTTTGCAATTTTGATAATATTAAAATAGTGATACATCTGAAAAAGGAAATGTATATTTTAATTATTTCTATTTTGCTGCATAACAGTCTGCATGTACTTTTCTTCCAAGAATGTATTTAAAAAATTGATTTTAGACCAAAACATTTTAAAACTAGTACAAAACAATGTATCAGGCATCAGGAATAGTATTCATTAGTATTTAGTGTGAAAGCTTTGAGATAATTTCATACAACTGGTGAACAATTCTTACTGACTAGAATTAAATATTTCTTTGCATCCTAACTATTTATAGCTATGCAGAAATTTTAGAAACTCAGTGGAATTAGGCTTTACAGGTGGAAGTCTTTATAAGGTGGAAAATATGGAGCAATTATGCACATTTAATGCACGAAAGCAGAAGCTTCTTTGACTCTGTATTCAATATCCAATCTCTATTACCCAAAATCCAGATTATCAAATGTTTAGGTTCTAAACTCTCCTGTTACACATTTTTAAACATGTCACAAGGTATTAAATTGAGATGCTCCTCTATTTGAGAGAAAATGAGGGAAAGTTTGACTGCAAGATTTTAATTTACATTTAGATTTCTTTTTTTAATTTCTTTTTAAGGATAGTGCTTACTCAAGATATCAAGAATTTTGAGGTTCTAACATAATCATAACCATGTTTGGATGAGTGTGATTTTGACTTTGGATTTTGGGTGCAGATGATTAAATGGAATTGTGATGTCAGTGTTGTAGAGGCCATATAAAGATCATTATAGACCATATAGTGGACGAGTATTATGGAGCGTTGACTGGGTTGGTCAAAGTCACCTCCCTGCTGTGGGAAGTATAGAACATTGTTAAATAAAGCCCGCCCTGTGTCACTGATTAATGGATATAATGGGCAAAATATGACAAAGGGACGTACAAAGAACCTTGAATTTATTTACCAGGTCTACTGAATGAGAACACGACAGTGGTGTTACGTAATTGGTGTCCCAGAGAAGGCTGGAACAAAAACAACAAAAATATCCTCCAGTTACCTCTTAGATGGATCATCTAAATCTGAAGCATAGTTTTTAGAGTTTGCACATTAGAAAATAGTAAATGAATGAACAAAAAGTACATTCTTAGAAATGAATGTTTACTGTTTGGATGGCCTATTCTTCGAAAATCCTTAAATGGCACAGAACTTCATGTTAATGTCCTCTAAAGGTCATTCATACTGATAAATCTCAAAATGGTTCTGTCTACAATTTTCTAGTGAAATGTAGAAATGGAACCAAAAGGGCTTATTCTATGTTTTTTCTGTTACTACAGAGAATCCCATTTGAATCCTTTCAAAAAACACAGGAAACACTAGCTCAGAATCTGAATTCTTAGATTTTTCCTTACGTTGCTCTCTCTATTTGACCTTTTCTTCTTTCACTTCCTCTCCAGCTCTCCCTGTCTTTCCTAACTCTCTCGGCTTTTCCTCTCTCTCCCGTCTTTCTTTCCTCAAGCCTCTGGTTTTGGACAGGTCCACAAGCCTCTGCAGGATCTGCCTCCTGCCTGAAGCTCTCTACCTCTCACCGAAGCAGCTGTTTCCACACAACTATATTATTCTCCGAGGCTCCTGAGGGATCCCATGCAGTATCGTTAATCAAAGTACCTCATGCCTTACTGGAGCTGAAGCTCCTTTGCAGCATCATCAATCATAAAAAAGCAGAGTGTGTGCTTTGGCTTTTGAGAAATAAATTGAGACACAACGAGGAAAAAAAGCAATTAAGGGAGGTCTTTGGCCTATCATTCACAGGCTAATGTATCAATAGTCAGAATTGAGGAGGAAGACATGTCGATGTTTTTTTTTATTTCTTTTTTCATTAGAATTAAGTAATTCCAGGGAAAACATGTTTATTGGGACAGAAACTCTGCTGAGAGAAAGGGACACAGTCATGAGATTGCAGTTTAGACTGAGATGCAAGCATTTCTTTTGTTTGGCTGGACCTGGAGAATGTCACCTAGCTTAAGCCTAAGCCACATGCCTTATGTGCAAACAAGGCCATGAATACCATAAATAGGGTCATATAAGAAATGAGCATCTATGGTTAGAAGGAGCACAAGTGAAAGAAAAGGATGCGAGAGAGAGAGATAGAGAGAGAGAGAGGCCAGGGTTCCTTTGACGGTGACAAGAACAGAGATAATGTATGCTGATTCTGTGCCTTCAAGACATGAGAGGCAGAGGAATGTGGAAATGGGTAATGAATTCCTCATTAAGTCTCGGTTAAGGTATAGTAATGAGGGGTTGATATTGTGTAATTATCTGTCTTCATTATACTCAGAGCTAAGTGTTCCAATGCATTTGTAGCAAATTGACCATAGTTGGGGGTGGGGTGAATTGGGCAATTTTCATGCCTCATTAAGATAACCCAATATTAACAGGAGTAAGTCATCTTCCTGAAGTGTCAAGTATCAAGTGAATGGTATGAATGAAGTGAATGGTAACTATAGTACATGTGCAGAATGTGAGCCCTGTCACAGCACTGCGTAAAAGTAAGATTATGAACAGTGCACAGTTCCTAAAAGTTTCAGGGCCCCAAAATGTTTCTTTCAGTTTGTAAATGCATAAAATGTTTGTGTGCGTGTGTGTGTGCGTGTGTGTGCGTGTGTGCATGTGCGTGTGTGTGTGTGTGTGCGTGTGTGTGAGGACACAGGAACTCTTTTGAAGTCCCAGTCAAGATCAACATATGTCATATAGAAAGTAGCTCAGTAAGTAGATACATGTATATTAATAATTAGTAACATTCATATGTTTCTTTAAAATACCCCTCACAAATATTACTTTTTAAAAATATATCTCAGTCAGCAACCAAGTCATGAGATTTTAAAGTTCACCAGCCACCTCCGAAAACCCAAAACAGGGAAAACTGTTTAAAGCTTCCTCTGCATCCCATCAGTGTTGTTTTAAAGGAGGCCACAGAGCAGTTTAGGAGGTATACAATCTGTTTTCAAACACATTTAGCTTGTTTTGCTTGCTTGTTAATTTATTTGATAACCAAATGTTTGTTTGTTTTTTGGGTGAAAGAATAAGAAAAGCAATAGTAATGAGGATGCTAACAGACTAGTTTTCTAAGTGGCATTCTTAAAAAAGAAAAAAGTAAACTTTAAAATTAAGGTTTCACAATAAATATTGAATTGTGGTTGAAAAACTACAGATTGATGTATTTGAACAGTTTTGTCTTTTCTGCAAAAGAAATGTCAGTAGCTCCTGACGAGCACAGATATCTTAGCGATACCACTGGGAATTCAAAACCCAGTTTTGCTATCCGTGTGTGCTAGGCTTTGCTCTCACTGGGTGGGCAGGACGGCCTAACATCAGAATCAGAATCAGAATAATGCTAGTCAGTGTGGACGTCCGTTACCTGAAACACTATTGCCAGTTAGCAGTCCCTTTTAAGTGCACTTCTCCCATTGGTTAGGTCGTCAGGCGCTGGTTTGTGGTCCTGCCATGTAACATTCAACCATGTGACAATCAACCAATCATGTTTTGATAGGTGGGGCTGATTTTGTAAGAGAATAGATGTCTGTGTTTAATCTAGAATGTACTTGTGTAGTGCCGTTAGCTTAGTTCTAACAATTACAATCTCATAAAAGAAAAAGAAAAAGCATTATCATACATGTGTATTTCCTTGTTTCTGACCTTGCTTGGATATTTATGGCCTGAACTGAAGGCCTAGTTTTAAAAGTCATGGTTCGCTTCTGCACAGAATGTAACAGATCTGGGGTGGAATGTTTATATGTATGACTTTGGCGAGGGTGCTGTGAGTTTTTCTAATTCCTGAAGCTGGATTGTTCTGAAATACAACAACGAAAGTCTAATTAGGTCACACTGACCGCAGCACTGAATGTCCATTACTGTAGCATGCACATGTTCTTTTTCCTTTCACTTGTATGAGATATCACAGCTCTATGACAATAATCCATGTCCAAAATGAATAAAACAACAAAATAAAGTCAATAAAAAGAGCACAAAAATCATAATGACAGGACAGTAAGGAAAGAGATTGGCAGTAGCATTTCTATGAACTTTTTCACATCTTTATATGATATACAGAATCTCAAACAGAGCAGCTTTCAGGCTCCCGGTCTGCGCTAGTGCATATCAGACCTATCAAAAACACAGTCAATATGAGGCTATAATCTGCATTGCTCCCAGGCTGTGTTGTCAGAGTCAGAAGGCAGCTGTGCTGGTGTCTTGCACTGCTCTATATTTCAACATGTGCTATAAGTGGGAGAATTATCACTACCAGTAACTATGTCTCTGTTTATAGAGGTGCTGACTTAATTGCCATGTGAATGTACAAGATAATCACAGCCTGTCAGTCAAATAGTTGGTCAGGGGGTCAACTATTTAAAGCCTCTGATTAGTTGACATTTTACCCTAATCTTTGTTTCTCAGTTCACATCGTTACAGTGAGAGAGCATTCAGAAAAAAGGGAAGACGCATAAAAGACAATATGGAGTTCACTTGAAGAACTTGGAGACCATTGTTTGCAATGTGCGTTCGCTTAAACAGGGAGTTCTCCAGAGCCCATTTCGACAAACACTTAATGGTCTCCTGTTACAAATGCCTACATCATTCTGCATTGCTCAGTGAATGCGATATAATAACTCAATCAGTCAAGACGTTAACGAAAATGAATTCCAGACTTTGCTTGTATCAGAGTTACAATTACTGTGGATTACAAGTGAATCATTTCCACATGTTCTCAATGAAAACGCGATAATCTCTCACTCCCAACACATTAAGGTGCTTTGGGTTGGCATTCAACCAAGGCAGAGAAAAGATAGAGAATGAAAGAGAGATTTAGAGTGACAGAGTGAGTAATACAGTAACATTGCATATAACTTTTATAAATCCATTTAATTGATTTATACCAGTATGAGGAGGTTAAAATGAAGAGATATCACATATTGGTCAGAAGTATGGTTATAAGAGGGAGTTGGCTCCTCTTGTGTGGGTTTGTACACACACACACAGACACAAACACACACCCTCTCCTGATATGTCACTGACTGTCAGTATAGAAATGCTACATGTAAGATAAAATATATGTTGCAAGCTTCAGTGACACTTTACATTAAGGGTCACAAATGAAATATTATGTTGAAGTAATTAATTACATATTTTAAAAATATTAGTTATTTATTAAGCATTAATTGTTACTTAATACATAACTAAATACTTAGTAATAGGTAATTGAGTACACTGTTAACCAATGGTTTAGTTTGTCGTTAGTTCAGAACTTATTTGCTCATGAATTGTATACTAGTTGCTGCATATTACACTGTTAATGAACTGATAGGGGATTTACTCATATGAATAAGTAAGGAACTCACTACCAGTCCCTTTAATTATCTGTTAATTAATGTATGAGGTTGGATAATATTTCCTCCACTGTGCAGCCTTGCATGGAGTCCTTGGGTAACTTTCATCAACACATATTCAGCTGCCATGCTATGCTCAGAGCTGTCTGTATGCTTTTGACCTGTTACTGACATCTTAATTGCTGTATACTTGTTTTTGTGTCACCTCAAGTAAAATGGTAAACATGTACACATTATCAACTTGTTTTTTGTAAATTATTTTACATGATATACATAAACAATAAATAAGGAGCACAGTGGAGGAAATCTATAATAAAAACTGATTAATTGACAGAAAATTAATGTGACTAATGCATAAGTATTAGTGAGTTCTAATGTTAATTCTTCACATAAGAAAACTAATGTATCAGTTCATTAGCAGTGTTATAAGTATCATTTAGTACACAGTTATTTTGTGAATGATGTATGAATTAATGATAAACTGAATCCTTAGCTAACAGGGTACTTGATCGCTAATTACAAAGTACTTAATCTTTTGCTCAGTAATAACTAATGCTTATAGTTATCACAACAGTTAACTAATATAGAAATAAGTAATTAGTAATGAATGAACAAAGTAATTAGTGGTATATTAACATATAACTAATAATTAGTTTGCAACCCTTAGTGTAAAGTATTTCCTAAATATTACTAGACTCACAGATAGATATTTTTGCCCCATCTGGAGGCCTAGTAGTGGCTCGCTACTGACTCACTTTCCCGAGGCAGATTTGTATATTTGTACCATTTCATAACTTTCTTAAAAAAGAAAACAAAAATAAACGCCTAGAAACAAGACAAAGTGCATTTAGTCAAAGCAACTTAAAAAAAATACAACTGCAACGGAGTATGGTACATTGTTCAAGGCACTGAAGACATAGCCTTAAGGATATCATTCCATTGGCCTGAATGTCACAAAACCCTTTTTTATGAGAGTGCAAGTTCATTCATATGTTATTATTTGTCAGCTTTCTCCAGATTATTGAAGAGAGTTGTGCAATTAACTGATGAGCTAATTGATGAGCTCTATTTGTTGTTGGCTTAAGGCCATTGACAGAAATGATTGTTTAATCCCCTTTTACAAAACATGTTCTTTTCTGTCTTACCCATGGAGAAATGAAAATGACACTGAAAAATCCTGCTTGCATAACTCACGTGCTGTGGCATTTCTCCTGTACAATCTAACTCTCAAAATACCTTGCGAGAATATAAAAACAAGGTGTGGAACCCTTGGAAACAAAGAACAGACACTTCATTCAAAATCCACTTCATCACTTAAATCCTGGGCAACTAGAATCAACGGTTCCGGACAATCGCGTCAAGTTGTTACAGGGCAGGCAGGTGTAACTATTGTCTATTTGGCTGGATTACAAGACAAACTTCAGAGTGGGGCCAGGGAAAACAGGTCACTCTGACAAGAAAACAGGTCTGACAAAAGCTCCACTCAGTGTGTTCCTACACTAGTGAGAGTGCTTCCTCAGTGGATACTGGAGGCTTTAGAAGTGGAAGAGTCAAATGAGGATGTTATTTTCCTTCCCTGCTTTGCTCCCTAAGGAATTTCTTGCGAGCTAACTTGTCAGCGCTTACTTTTTTTTGATGATTTAGAAATATTCCAAAAAATCAGAGCAAAAACTAGAAATTTTAACAGTTAAAAAAAAATGTCCACAATTCAGTTGTTTGTAAACAAAATCATGATGGTTTAATGTGAAATGGTGCACTGTAGAGAAACATATTGACTCAATATGTCTACAGTGGGGGTGAGAAGAATCAAGGGTTCTTTTATGTCTACAGCACAAATATAGCAATTTTATTTCCTGCATGTGTCTTCTAAGTTTTACAGTGCTGCACAAAAGTGCTTGCTTTGCATTTTTGTCACACTAACAAAATACAGAAAACAAAATCTCAGTTCTCTGGCAGACTGAAACAGGTTTTCCTCAAGAATTGGCTTGTATGTATTTAGCACAATCCATATTTTCTTCAGTATGAACCAGTTTTCCTGTCCCTGCCAATGAAAAACATCCCCACAGCATGATGCTGCCAACACCATGCTTCACTCTGCTAATGGTGATCTTGGGCTGGGAAGTGTTGGGTTTGTGCCACACATTTCCTGGCCAAAAAGTTCAGTTTTAGTCTCATTTGACCAGAGAACCTTCTTCAATCTTGGGAAGTCTGCCACATGCTGTTGGGCAAACTCCACATGTGTTTTCTCATTTTTTAGCATTGACTTTTTTCCTGGCCACTCTTCCATAAAGCCCCATGGCATAAAGTGGTCCTATAGACAGATACTACCATGTCTGCTGTGGACCTTTGCAGCTTATTCAATGTTATCCTTGGTGTCTTTGTTGCATCTCTGATTAATGCTCTCCTTGCTCGGTCTGTGAGTTTTGGTGGGCAGGCTTCTCTTGTCAGGTTTGTAGTGGTGCTATTTGCGATTTTGTTATAATGGATTTAATGGTGCTCCATGGGGTATACAAAGTTTTGGATTATTTTTAACCCAACCCTGATCTATACTTCTCCTCAACTTTGCATCTGACCAGTTTGGAGTGCTCCTTGGTCTTAATGTTTCTTGCTTAGTGGTGTTGCAGAGTCAGGAATAGGCCTATTTATACAGACATCACATGACAGATCACCTGACAATGTGATCACACGTAGGTGGACCCTAATCAGCTATTTATGGGATTTCTGAAGTTGGATGGACTAGATCTTATTTTTGGGGTTCATAACAGAGGGGATGAATACATATGCTCTCACAACTTTTCAGTTTTTACTTCAGTTTATATATATATATGTACAGTCATGTAAAAAAATTAGGACACCCTATGAAAGCCTGTGAGTTTTTTAACATTCTTGGACATATGGATGTTTAATCTCAATTGTAACAAGACTGGGAGATTCACGTAATATAACTAAACAATTAAAACTGAAGAAAAACCTTCTCAAAATCTTCTGTAAAATGTAATTCTACAAAAATGCAATTTCTGGTGAGGAATAAATCAGAACACCCTCACATTTATTCCCACTTAAAATGGCTCAAATCACACACAGGTGTATCACATCAGGTGCACATGATTAGAACATTACTCAGTATTTTGAAGGAGGCTTGCGCTATTTAAACCTCAGATATTTAGTTTGGTGTGCTCCTGACTGTTGAAGTGAGAGTGAACACCATGGTGAGATCGATAGAGCTGCCTGAGGTGTTCAGAAAGAAGACTGTAGCAGCTTATGAGTCTGGTAAGGGATTAAAAAAGATCTCAAAAGAATTTGAAATCAGCCATTCCACTGTCCGGAAATTAGTCTACAAGTCGAGGACTTTCAAAACAACTGCCAACATGCCCAGGTCTGGCCATCCAAGCAAGTTCACCCTGAGAGCAGACCACAAGATGGTAAAAGAAGTCTCCAGAAACCCTAAAATGTCATCACTGGGCCTACAGCAGGCTCTTGCTACTGTTGATGTGAAAGTGCATGCCACTACAATCAGAAAGAGACTGCACAAGTTTAACTTGCATGGGAGGTGTGCAAGGAGGAAACCTTTGCTCTCTAAGAGA
>JBBPCZ010000034.1:807637-820742 GCA_037974445.1 Brycinus macrolepidotus
TATATATATATAATATTTTATACAGTGGACTATCTTGCTTAGTATAAAATCCTAATAAGAAAATAGCTCTCATTGTGTCATGTCTGGGGCCACCTTGGTCACGCCCCCAACGGAGCCTGTCTCCTGAGTATTGACGCGCGCAGCCCTGGACGCGGGTTGATGGCGTCATGTGGTGTTGTGTGTTTGGCCATAGGGTGCCTAGACAGCCCAGGTGTTAGCACTGAGCTCGTTAGCTGGGTTGCTAGGTTACCTGATGACATGTCCACCTGTCTTAGGTTTAAGTTAAGTATGTCTCGTTTATGAGTTCATTGTTCGTGTTGTGTGATTGGTTGTCTGCGTGTGTGTCTAAGTATAAAGCCCAGCGGGTCCGGAGGATCGGTACGTGGTCACCAAGCTATTCCTGTACAACGACTCGGGTTTGTAGAACTTTACTTTGTGTTTTAGCCTGCGCCTGTGTCTCTGTTTCAGCCCCTGGACTCGTGTGGAGCTCATCTAGTTCTCACTGCAATGGACTACTCTCCAAGTGGCAGTTGGAGAGCTTCCTTTCCTAAGCCACACTACGTGAGGCCGGAGACTCTACGTGGCACGCTTCTGTCTCAGTGACTGTATGCTCTGTGTTTCCTCCTATCTGTCTCTACAGGTGTGAGGTGTGTAGCCGTCCCCACTAGCGGCAAGAATAGTGGGACTACTGGACTGGCCTCTGTGTACACAGGCCACTGAACTACTTGTAACTCGGCGAGGCGGCCGAGTCCTCCCTCCCTCGAGCTTGGGTTCCTATGTGGAGTGAAGGTCCTCCTGGAACAACCTTGTACTGGCTTTGACTGAAGTGTTTTCGTTTGGAGCTCAGCAAGCTCACTACTCGTATTGTGTTCATTAAAACTTCTTTGTACACGAAAGCTGATTCCTGCAATTGTGTCCTTCTAGCCTACCTGACATGACACACTGTGGTTCACTGAAATCTCAGAGCATTAAAAATGTTTTTTTTACTCTTTCCAGACTGCTATATGACCTCTTTAAGTGATGTTTAGATTCAAGGGTGAGTAGTAATAAAGTCTGAGTTTGTTTAGTCTAATTGATCCCAGTCATAAACTAAATTTGGTTTACTGAGCTGACTGAGTAACTAAAGGGGGCAACCATTTTACCTTAATAATTTGTGTTTACTCAGGTTGCTTCTGACCAATGTTAACATTTGTTTGAGGATTACTTGTGATGGCTGTACCGGAATGGAAGAACTAAAGAGGGGACAAATCATGTTTTACAGAGCTCACAGAATTGTATATGTAATGCAGATAATGTTAAAATAGTGCTAAATCTGAACCAAAAAAAATTGGGTCCTATATTGCCTTTCAAACGCCTACATATACCTCAAAATTGTAAGTGATTAAAATACATTTTAGGGCAGTGCTTCATTATAAAACATTGTATCAGACATCAGGCAGTGTATTCTTAGCTATTTTGTGAAATAACCTTCTGTGGAGAAGCTTTTAGAGACACCAATCCACAATAACCAATTTCTGTACAGATAGATAGATAGACAGATGTTTAGAAGCTAATGTAACAATATATCTAAATATTTCTGGGCAATTTGACACAATGTAAAGGGACTTGACATTTTGAAACTGTGTTAAAAAGAAAAATAACACAAAAGGAGATAGAAGGTTTTGTTTTGAGCAATATATGAAAGCAATATGCATCAGAAACTATAGAAAAATCTACATAAATTATACATTTCTCATGTACATTTCCTGTACTTTTACAAAAAAAGTACATGAGGTAAAACTGCATTAGAATTTTTCTAGTCGGTTCCATAGAATAGTTCTCAATTATTGTTAGGTATAGCAGCAATTGTGTCTGTATAAAATGCATAATGAAAGTGAAAGCAATAGATTCCAAAAAACTACATTACAGGTGAAAATGTTCCTATATAAAATGCGAAATTTGATGAAAAGATTTTATTAAGTTTAAATGCCTTAGGCACAACAAAGAAGTGAGACAAAATAGATTTGTTTGGTTTTGATGGTCTATCCAGAGCTCCTAGTATTAGTAGGTGGTTGTTGTAGGAAGTGCTATAGTTATGCAGTTATTTACGTCCTTGTGACTCATAGTCATCTGCTGCACTGTGGCTCAGCTGTAATCAGCTGTAAAGTGCTGTAAACTGCTGGAAAAACTGTAAGCCTGTAGTTATGTGCAGCAAACTGCACCTGAAAGTCACAGAAATTATTACATTTTTTGTCATTTTATCCACTATTACTTACTGTAGAGATACAGCCTAACTTTTTGTTTACACTAGTTACACTACAGCAAATGTGTTGCAACAACTCCTGGCTGGGAGTCCAAGGGTGCATAATTGGCTTCACTTTCTCTGGGTGGGTAGGCTGGCTCTCCCTCTCCTCCATCACTCAGCACATTGCTACTAGCTGTATAGTTATGTTGCCAATGACTAAACTGACAAGAAAAATGGTCAAAAATGAAAAACCAAAATATACAAAAAAACCCAGTAAATATGTCACAGTAAAATACTGCATATTTGTAGTACTAAACTGGTAAGCAAGTTTACTGTACTTAAATGTCTAGCTAGAAACATGTTACTAACAAAATCACTGAAGGTTTGAATAAAAGTGCTTTTTTATTATTTTTTTATTTAACTAAATAAAAAAGGCCAACTATACTAGGGGTGCTCCATTTGCTTCATTGTTTAAAAAGCTATTCTCAGGGAGCTGTGGCTAAGACTGCAGTCAACACTACATTACCTTTATTGAGGATGATTTTATTTTATTTTATGTTTTTTGTTTAATAACTCATTTCATTTGGCCTGTCTTGATTGAAAAATTTCTATGATAATAAATGGTATTACATGCTTATAAAATGCAAGACAATTTGAGATTTTGTATGTAATGAATCACAATTAAAGCATTCAGAAATAAATTGACGTGTGCCACATTTGTGTGTTGTTCTGGTAATTTATACACTCGTTTGATTTTTCCTAGATATAGTTATTTGGCATGGATACAGATTTAAGTTTAGATTTCTAAACTTAAAGAATAATAAAACACAGGACCAATGTAGTCCGTGAAGTGCAGCGATATATTTGTTATCTTCTGCTTTCCTCTATCCTGCTCCTTCTCTCTCTCTGTCTCTCTCAGCATGCAAACATCAGAGAGAGAGAGAGAGAGAGAGAGGGAGAGAGAGTGAGACTCTCTGTATATAAGGTCACCTAGAGTGCACACCTACATAGGCTTGTTCCCCAGTGGCCCTATGTCAGAATATACTGTAAAATCCGTCCATATCACATCAGCCTATACGTTTCCAGTTCTGCTCATATGACAGAGGAGGACCATTCCCATTTTTATAATAGCTTGGTCGTAATTCGAATATCATGTTCTTCAAATATAAAAAGTTGTTTTAACTTTTTTTCAATTTGCCTGTCAAACAATTTGGCTGTTTTTTGAAATATAATTGCGCAACTGTAACACTGAAACCAAAACACGGCTGCGATTTGGGTTTGTAATGTTTCTCATTTGTTAAAATATGCTGAGCAAACGACAAAAGTTTAACTTGAGCCAGCCAAGAAAAACACATCAGACACCGGCCCGGGGAAAGACAGACATTCTTTTTCGGAACGTAATCAATGTATCCTTTGTTAACGGGGAAAGGCTAGAGCACAACAATTACCAAATGCTTATAGAGTCTTTTTTTTATAGGAGCCATGACTTTTTAAAGATTCCCATGAACGCTTTAAGTGGTGGAAGTTCACAAAGAGACAGAAAATGGGCTGGAAGACACCACCACAGCAGGTGTTCAGTTATAGGTATCAGCAGAATAATTTACCTGAAACTGTGAAACATACAAAGGGAATAAAATTGATTCTCATTGCATGAAGATTAAAAATAAAACAGCTGGGGATTCTCAGTAATTACAGTCACATAAACAAATGAACATTTGCTATGTTAAAGATTTATCACAGACAGGCTGTGTAGACGTTTGAGAGTGACTTTTTCCTCTGAAAGTTCATGAGTCATTGATGAATGTGCACATAGTGAGAAAACAGAAATAGAGAGAGAGAGAGAGAGAGAGAGAGATGGATCAATCTACCTGATTCATGCAGTGGAGTGACTTGGTCTAGCCAGGTGCTCCGTCCTGTTGCCTGGGGCATTTACTGCACGGTTTTGTGTGTGTGTGGGCGTGTGTCTGTGGCTCCTGGCCACAGGTTTTTTGAGGAAGCTGAAGCTGTGAGAGAGGCCAGAGAGTATTTCATACCTGCCCCCTTCCTTTCCTTCCCCTGCGGTGCTGAACAACGGCCTCTCACATCGCTGGAGTTTCTCACCTTGCCAGGCCCAACACAAACATGGCGCAATGTGGAAAAAAGATCCCCTTTCCCCAAGAGCACGCCAGAGAGCTTCACCAGATGTTTATAAACCATAACTTTGAAATATGGCACAAAAATGCTTACAGCCTGTCATGTTGTGTTAATGCTGAGAGGAAGGGAAGAAAAAAGTATGTAATCATTTCCAGATGATAATTTTTTGTCTTCTGAGTTTTTTTCTTTTCTTCTTTTTCTTTTCTTGTACTTTCTCTCCCTCAGAGTAATCATGCAGGAATGTGAGGAGTGTTCAAGCTTCATAAATTTAAAATATGCACTGAGCTCTCCATTTTCTCTTTCTCTGGATAGCCCCCTACTTCCCCCACCCAGGCAGTGAAAAAAGAAAAACACAGAACGAAAGTGGGCTATAGAGAGCTTGAACTTGGAGAATGGGGGTGGACAGCAGGAGCTAGGGTTGGTGGGGTGTGGATGGGTTTGGGGTCAGTGGAAGAGTTACGGCCCTCTGGTTCATTATAAAAATCGGCCTGGAGTGTTTGCCTTCCTGAGGGCTATCCCCGTGCTGTGATTCTGTGGCGGAAAGTATTGAAGATTCATCATTTTTGCAAAAATAAATCCATAAAACATGTAAAAATTGGCTTGAGTTGGCATATTGCTCATTTTCACTCAGTATAGAATCCAAAATGAAAGGGAAGGAAGGGAAAAGCAGTTATTGGTCATGAAGTGGAAACAGTAGTGTAATGACGTGTTTTACAACATTGCAATTCAAGACCCAAAACAACTCAAACTGGCAAGAGGCTCCAAATGCTTTTTGGCTCTGGCTGACAGAGGTGAAGGCTCAGCCCGGGGAGCATGAGGCTATGGCATGTTCAGGGCAATATAATCAGACCAAGGCCAACAGCACACCCAAGATGTCAGGAGAGATGGAGCAACACACAGAGAACCTGCTGGTCTGGAAACTATTAACTCGAGGTAACACTAAAGTCAAGGGTTAAATCAGAATTTGGAAGGTGGAGGAATCAGGGCTGTAATAAATCACTGGGTTTTTAAGGGACTGCAGCTCAGGACTTTGGCCACCAGGGGATCCCATGAGCATGATCGCTAACGAAATAACTACAACTGAAAATGTGCGTATGTCATGTCGGGTGCTGTAGGGATGCACTGCAGGACCAACGTAAGATTTAATAAGAAAGAATTTAATGAAGCACAACACAGGAAAAGAGCTCACCGAGCTCCCAAACACAAATATGAATGTCCATACACAGATACACAATCGTTCCAGGAGATTCCACACTCCTGCATGGATGAACGCAGCCCATGAAGAGATCTCTCGGACAATCCTGCCGAGGTAAAGTTTGAGGCTATCCAGCCTGTTGCACGAAGCCACTGTACAAACCGCAGTGGTACCGTTTCAAAGCTCCTCAAGCCTGCACAGAGAGAGATGGAAAGTAAACAGTCACTTGAGCATAGATAAGTCCAAAGGAGCCTAGCGCCACTATGCTAGTGGCTGATGTCCTGAAAGCTGCTCCAGCTGCCCCTCTTGGAGTAGCTTTCCACAATAGGGCTCCTCTTGGTCCTTCTCCAGTCCAGCACTGTTAGTACACACAGACTGAGGTTAAATACTTCTTCAAAGTGAATACGAACCCAAAGACGAACACAGCAGGAAGGTAGCTGATACCAGGATGTTGGATGGTATGTCAGTATGTCCCCATGTCAGAACATTGGAGACCACACAGGGAAAGTGGCTTGCTTTAAAGGTTCCGGGAGGTCCTTCACTACTGCTTGAGAGAACCCCAAGCCAAACCCTGGTGGCAAGCAGACCATGTCGGTGACCACGCCATGATCCTCTGGAATGGCTGTACCTTTAAACATATACACACACACACAAAGACAGCCACTCACACAACCCCAACAATAATCCAGTCACTTAACTTAAATGGAACACACATGGACACGTCATCAGGCGCCTAGCATCCCAACTAAGTGTGCTCAGTGCCAACACCTGGGTTGCCTAGGCTCCTGATGACCAAGCACGCAACAACATGTGAATCTACATACCAAAAAACCCCAGAGAGTGACTTTAACATAAAAGTCCTATAACTCAAACTAAGAGCGGCCTCTAGTGGCCGCAACCCACAGACCTGACAGTGTACAGTGTTTATATATATTTATATGTGCGGTGAGACCTTTGCCTGACCTGCATAAAATCAAACACATAACTGAGACTTTCATTTAACCATTTAAGGTGAAAGGTGTCACCAGTGACACATTCACAACATGTTTACCACGTGTTTTAAACTTATACAGTACATCCATTTGAACTAGCAAATCAGAGGATTAGAACCAATCGAAGCTGACAATGAACTTTGAAGACCTTTGCACTCTGCTGTTGTTTTGCTTTAAAAGATGTGACTAGTGGTATAGTGGTTAGCAGGTTTAAATTTGACTAGCAAATTTGTATCATTTCAGGTGAACAAGAATTTTTCAAAGATATGTTTTAAAAAATGCAAATGCTCTTCCAGGGAAGTAATGACAAAGCTGGACAAAGCTGCAAAGTCAGCAGCATGATCTGGTGATATACAGCAATACACCAGCGACACCAGTATGCGTTCATTTGCAGATCTCCGGGCGTTTCTATATTTCTCCTTCAAAAATGAGGGACAAGAGCAGAGACCATATTAAACATATCTGGAGCAAGAAAAGTGCTGTTAACTGTTTTTTTATTTCTGTTTAATGTTATAAGAAAGCTTAATATAAAAATAAAATGTAGATTTTTTTCCCCTGATGATTATTTTATAATGTTCTTAATACACATCACTCCTAAACATGAGCCAGCAAGATAGCTTGCTCAATCTAATCAACAAGTTATCTCAGAAACTAACCTAATAGTCAGCTGACTGCATAGGAGTAAACAGGGGAAATACGTGAGTGCCCTGAACAAGCTTTCTATTACATGTCCATTTTTAACAAACCAAGATGAGTGTAATACAAAAAACAAACAAACAAACAAACAACAAACAAACACACACACACACAAAAGAAGCAAAAGGTTTTATGAGATGAGTTACAGTAGTGGAAGTTTTCAGGATCCATTTATGGCACTATGCGAAACTTACAAAACCAACTGGAGACAATCCAACTAAAGAAACAAGCACTGTCAAAAAATACGTACTTATGAAAATGAAAATTTAAATGTGAACATAATATATGAAATGTATTTCAGTATTTCACAGTATTATAATAGTGATACAAATTAAGTATTTCTTTAAATTTGTAATGTTAATGGGTTGATGTGCGCTAAGCATGCTGAATGAATCTGTCATAATACATGAATGAGCTTCACTGATGTCAAGGTGTGATAAGATTGGCTTAAAAATACTGAAAAATTGTGTTAGGCTTAGGTTCTAAAACTTTTAAACATTAACTTTAGGTTATATACATTTTAAGTACCTTATAACCAAGCACAGGATCTTCAGCCACATAGAAAATACGGAGGCTAGTGTCATAAGTGAAAGTCGTCATAAGTAAACCCTAAGCTTGAAAAACAAACAAAAACAAGCTACTAGAAGGTTATTAAAGTGAACACTACTGTTCTTCTTAAGTTTTATTGCAGAAACAATCACACTATTGTTCTTCTTAAGTCGCCTTAAAAATGTGTGTTGGAAAGAGAGTCTGTGACATCACGGCTAAATGGGCCGCAGAAGGACAAAAAGTGGAGAAACACAAATGTGAAGAAACAAATGCAGTACACAATACACACAGCAGACTCAAGGACTTCAAGACACTAAAGCTCAGGTCAGTTATATAAAAAAGATATGTGTCACTGTTTGTCGTGGTTTAACTAAAAATAATCAGCCTGTGAATACTGTTACGTGTTCAGTCGTCCTTACCCACAAATTGCTTGAAAGTGAAAAGCTGAAAAGTTGAGGTCCTCCTTCAAGGTCATCCATGTCTGTATGCATAAGAAAATAACAAAATGCAATACAATGTTATGACAAATTTTTTCCTTACTTCCCCAGTGATCCACACAAACACACACACACACACACACATGCTTGAACCCAGCTGGACAGGTGTCTATATATAATAAGTCCTTAAGTCACTGTCATGGTGAATCCCTCTTATCCAGTCACCTTCATCACAGACCATCTAGGGCTTAAACAGCAGTGCTAGAACTGATTTATGAAAAAGCACCATATCACGCAATGCACATAGTCAGGCTGGGAAATATTACTGCCATGCAGTCCCATCTCACCTCCCCCGAGGCCACAACGATAGCTAAATCACACTCCTCTTCACCTCTCCATTAAGCACATAACACACACAGGCTCGACCGTAATTGGGATACATACATAAATTAGACGTGAAAAGTTTGCTCCCCCCGGAACACAAGTTCCTTGGTCTTTGAGATTAAGCACTCATCTCCGTATTGACGTGCCTGCACGGCTGTAGGTGTTTCGATTTAAGCCCAATCGATTCCTTTAAGTATCTAATATAAGGAAGGCAGGCTGTAAACACGTCAAATTAGTGGTAACAAATAGCGGCGCACAAGCAGAGGAGGTTGTCGAGGCCTGTGAAAGGGAGTTATATGTGTCTGCCCTCTACTGCACACCGGGGTTAACAGTGCCTTGGCAGCCTCTGCTCCAAAGTGGATGGGGCCGTGTGGTGGTCACACACTGTTTCATTGGCTGAGCTACAACAGCAACAAGCAGAGATTAATGGGAATCTGTAGCTGATTTTCGTGGGCAACAGAGCCTGTAAACAGAAGGCTTTCACAAGCCCTCCAGCCCAGAGGAGATGAGCCAGGAACTGGGCATGATCTCCGCCAAGATAGAGGGAGCAGGGGGCCGCATGGGATGAATACGAAGACAAAGAGAGAAATATTTCACAATCATATGCACACACGGACAACAGAGAAGGATGGACAGAGAGACAAAAGTAAGCCAAAGGGACTGGATGAAGAAATAAGATAAATAAGGAAAAGAGAAAGAGAGAGACAAGGAGAAAGATGGAGAGAGAGAGAGAAAGAAATAAACAGAGAAGAGAAAAAGAGAGAAAAAGGGAAAAACTAAGAATGAGAGTGAAGAACAGAGAGAGTAAAGAATGGGAAGAGAGAGAACTGAAAGAAGGAAAGCAAAAACAAACCTGCACATTTATTTGCTCTCTCTCAGTATTTATAAAAAAGAGAACATTTCATTCTGCCTTAATAAACCATAATTCCTTTCACAGGGATTTGTATATTGTTTTAAGGCCAGCTGGAGTGTATTTCATCTGTATGTCATTGCATGGTTCAGGGGAGTAAATGTGTAAATCTGTGAACTGCCACTCTCATTAAAATGCCTTAATTTCCATCAGTGTTTACATTTTTACAATTTCAGCATTTAAATACAGAATTGTCTCATTAAATTGCAAATCTTCCATTTTCTTTCACTGATACACAATATTAATCACCAGTTAGCTCAACCTGTAACTCTGCATTTCTCCCATTACAAATATAATGACACTTAATGGTGCTTAGTAAACATAATTAAATGAATAGAATATATACCATGCGAAACCACTACAATCAATCACTGTGCTTCTATCAACTGGATGCACAAGATTTTAGTCAGCCAAACATGGCACTGCTGTGACCCCATTAAAAGCAAATCAAAAGCTGACATGGTCCTTCACTCAGACGTCTCTCGGAACTGAGGCATTGTTTTCTGGCAATGGCTATTTGAACCATGCAACACAGAATTAGCATATGAGTACGGCAATTAATTAATGTCAAATTGTTTTTAATTTTATTTATATAGCGCTTTTTACAACCAAGTTGTCACAAAGCAGCTTTACAGAATACAGGTCCAGGCCCCTGGTGAGTAAGCCAGAGGTGACAGAGGCGAGGAAAAACTCCCTCAGCTGGAGGAAGAAACCTCGGGAGGAACCAAAACTCAAAAGGGGAACCCACCCTCCTCAGGTCAACCCGGTGGGCCTCCTCAGGTGGGCCCTTAATTTGTTTCACATTAAGGGCCCACAAGACATTGCAGGGTGCTCAGGATAAAATGTTTTTGTTTTTAATATTACCCAACATACATAAACCTAAAGACAAAATCCTAAAACACATGACAGCTAACAAACACACTGGCCAGTGAAATGGACTCATGACCTAGTCACTTGACTTTCATGAATTTATTGTAGCACATCTCTGTCCATTTATTAAAGCCATAATGTTTTAATCATAACCACACATTCAGATAAATAATTACTGCAGTGGAAATAATAAATAAACAGCTCAAAAAAAAAAATCCCACACTGATACCTGCTCTAATGGGTTTGTATTCATTATGCAGCCATCTCTCCTCTAGTGCAGTCAGTTTACTCATTCATTGCCATCTGGCAGCCACAGACAAGAGAAATAAATATCCTGTTTTTCCTTTTTTTTAAAATAGAGCAATCAAAAGAATGATTAATTTATGCAGGTTGTAAAATAAACCTGTAAATATATATCCAGGTTTGTCTAACAGAGTTCAAATGGCTCGGCCCTCACCAGTGGCATGGGTGAGAACTAAGCGGCTAAATGCAGTCTCTATCATCCATTAGGTCCCTCAGACCCTCTCATTAGGCCGACACACAGCAAATTACCCGTGGCAATTAGAATAAATATCAAACACAACAAGCGGCGCTCCAGCCCACCTACTGTGGGTCTTCTGATCAGCCACCCAGCGGCAGAGTAATACCCCCACATGCTATTAAACAGGTTTTGTCACCTCAGCCTTCCTGCTCTGCCTGAGTCAGAGTTTTTGTCTTTCTTTCCTTTCCAGCTCATCAGAGATACAGTAAGGGCCAGAGTTAGAGAGAATGATGAGGGGGTGCTGATTGAAGCACTGGACAGAGCTGACAATGTGAAATGGTCATGAGGAAATAAAATGCACAACTATAGCTTTACATATTGAAGAAATCCACTTTAGATTATATCACATGACTTGTCTTGACAGAAGGTTTCTACCCAAATTCTCCTAAAAATTGCTCCAAGACAGTGCTCCAAAAAAGAGTAGTGTGTCTGAAACCAGAGTATTAATCAAATTGTACATGACAAGGCCTGGGGTGCTACATGCATGTTATATATTTATTCTCTGTGGTAGTTTATATGTGTAGTTATATATTTATTCTCTATGATAGTTTATATATAGTCATCCTGGCTTATTTTAATATAGACTGGATGATTTTGTTTACAGCTCTCGACATGGTAGAGATGAAGATGTGTGTTAAAATGCACTTATTAATTTAATTTGTCATTGAGCCGCATTGTGCTTGCAACTTCAATTACGATTTTTTACTGCATCTATAAATAGGCAAATTAGCTCATTAAAAAAATGAGTCAGTTGCCTCAGAACCTATTTTACTGCTGGAATTTTGTGACTGAATAGTGCTCACCTTTGGATTTTGTCCACATGACATATAGCATATGTGTACTTTTTTCCTGCAATTTAAGAATAACTATAACTTCTGGCAAACTGCTTCTTTTGACATGGGCCCCCAAGTTTGACAATGAGCTAAAAGCTAAGTCTGCATAGCATGGGTCATACCAAATAAACCTCTGAGACCTTGATGGTGCTGATGATACTCAGACTGGTTTTTAAAGGTTGTCTAGCCAATGAATGCGTGGAGACTTAATGAGAGTATCAGAGTAGCAGAAAACTTAAATGCTGACCCTTTCAGTCAGCCTTGATGTAGTGGCAAAACAAAAGAGGAGAAGGGCACATGCAATACAGATATTATCAGTCAAAGATGGTCGAATGGATAGGAAGTAAATTCGATTTATGTATTTGCCCTTTTCCCTGTATCCATCTGTACTGCTATAAATCTTTCTGAGTTTTGTAAGAAGAAAAAAGTGTCTACAGTGCAAAAATCAGGTCTACTTCTACAACTGTAGATGGCACCAGAGTGGACCCTCATACAAAACATGTAAGGATGCATTAAGTGAAAATATGGCTCAGGCAGACTAATCTGGAGAGACATAAACCTTTCTGACCTTGTAGTTTCAGGGTTATTATTGCGTACCTCAAACAACATGGAACAACTGTTTTTTAGGAGATGTTCCAATCAATGTCTGCATTTCAAGTTTCAAGTTTTATTGTCATATACAGATAACAATGTGGCATCATTACCCCTAATGAAATTTGTAGACTCGTGTTCCCCCCAACTTTACATAAACATATAGAAAAGTATACAGATAAAAAAAAATTGAAAAAGTATAAATTAGGTATAATAATAAGAAAAAAACATTATTAAAGATTGTTTAGTATTTACAAGTATTAAAAAAAAATTGTGCACAAAGAACAGAAAGCCTTTCCTTGCTACATTCACATGCATCTTAATCATCCTTAGACTGCCACATGGCAAAAGTTGTGCCTTCTTCATGGTGAAAAAAAATTGTAGCTTTGAAACGGTAAATTCATAACAGAAGAAAAAAGTAAGTTAGACCAATGGAGTGGCCAAAAATCAAATACAAACATTCTTACCTCCAAAACTGGTCAGTCAACCAAACAGATTCAGTTCAATTTCAATTCAATTTTATTTATATAGCGCTTTTTACAACCAAGTTGTCACAAAGCAGCTTTACAGAATACAGGTCCTGGCCCCTAGTGAGTAAGCCAAAGGCGACAGAGGCGATTAAAAACTCCCTCAGCTGGAGGAAGAAACCTCGGGAGGAACCAAGACTCAAAACGGGAACCCATCCTCCTCAGGTCGACCTGGAGAGAAAGGAACGAGAGTCTTTATGGGGATAAATAACAAGAGAAGGCC
>JBBPCZ010000034.1:835232-847899 GCA_037974445.1 Brycinus macrolepidotus
GAGAGAGAGAGAGAGAGAGAGAGAGAGAGAGAGAGAGAGATAGAGAGAGAGATAGAGAGAGAGAGAGAGATACAGAGAATCATTCTTGTGTTTGATTTCAAGGTTAATTCAATGGCAGTCTTTAGCAAAACACCCCACTCAAAAATGGAATGTAAAGTGACAAAATCCCAGTTTGACACTGGTTCAAAAGCCATTTTTAATGAATGAATCTAAACTGGCTCTGTAATGATGATAATAATACATATTCTAATTAAGTTCACATAAAAAAATTACTGTCTTTGAAAAACTACATAAATTCTTATCCATTTTTATCATTTGTCCTGATTTGACTACATGATAATCATAAAAGTAATTGAGATTACTCAATTACATTTATAAATAAAAGTGACAATCCTACTCTAAACTGTCTATGATGGAGTTATTAATCTATAATATACCAAACAAAGGTAAGGTAAAACAAAGTGGGGTGCAACAGTTACAACAGGACACTGAAAAAAATTCCATTCATGCAAGCAAAAAACCCTGAATGATACTGAAAAGGCCCAAAGTAAACAAAGTAATAAAAAAGTAGAAGGAGAACAAGATGCATCTGCAGAGAGGCCTTTTATTCCCATCACTTTCCATCAAGGGGTGCATAGTTTCACAGAGCACAGAGCATGCAATTCCCCAAGCAGAGGTAAGGATAATCTTTGTTCAGTGCCATACGTCCTCCATGTTTAATTAGAGTCATTGTCAGGATAAATTGTGACTGGGTTTTATAGTTGTAAATCAGTCCTCCCCCACCCCAGCAGGGACCCCTTATGTGAACAATTCATCCACCCAATTAGTGATAAGACTACAGGACAGCCTCCCTGCCTGTGCTGTGATTGAGAGGGGCTCTGGAATGCATTAACTAATGTCTGTCTCCTTGAGCTATGCAGGGCTATAGGACTATAACACTACATCCCTGTGGTCAAAGGACAGAGCCTTCCTAAGTGTACATGCAGAATACAGCTCGCTAGAGCCTAAGGGACATATCTGCTAGATGCTTTTCAGGAATGCTTTTTCAATTGAGGTGAATGAGCTCAATTACTCTTGACTTCTTGTCCCCCAGGGACTGAGTCACCTTTGTTGTTAATTTATTCCTTTGCATGACATATGACAAACAAACATGGGAAATAAATGAACCCCAAAATTTCATATTCTGATCTTTCTAACTCAACTGCCCTGCACAAACATAAAGGCATAAATAAATGCCATGTACTTCCCAGGCTCATACAGTAACTCAACAGCAAATAACAGTGCCTTAAATGAATGGTGAGGGAAAGAAAGTGAGAGAGAGAAAGAAAGACAGGGAGATAAGAAATAAGAAAAATAATTAACAGGGACAGAAATATTAGAAAGAGTGAATAAAAAAAAGAAGAAAGAGGACAGGGTGAGCACAAGAGAGACGAGAGAAAAAACAGAGTGAGAAAGTGTGTGTGTGAGAGAAATAACAGAATGAAAGAGAGAAGAGTTATAAGGGAGACAGAGTGAGAGAATAGAGAATGAGCGAGAGAGAAAGAAAAAGAGAGGAAGGAGTGCAACAGAGAGACAGAGATAGAGAGGGAAAGAAATACAGAGAGAGAGAGAGAGAGAGGGGGGGAGAGAGAGAGCGGGAGAGAGAGAGAGAGAGAGAGAGAGAGAGAGAGAGAGAGAGGCAGAAAGAAAGAGACATAGAAACACCCACATAGATCTCCTTTCTCACCCCTTCCTGCTCTACAGACTTCAACACTACTGGAGAGTTTTCATACACCATATTGGCTCTTTATTGATCGGTTCTCCGTATGCCGCTCTAATTCCCAGGCTATTTCCTGAGTGTCTCGGGCTCATTTGGGTGGGGGGTGGGGGTGTGCTGGCTCATTGGGTCAGAGGCGCTGGGTGCATATCAACATGGTTAGAGGAAGCACTCACTGCACCCTGATAAGAGCAGCCTGGGTAATACAATCAATTACTTTTACATCAGCCTCTCAACAAAGGTCGTTATACTGCAAAAAAGATTAAGTGGAAAAATATAAGCCTGATTTTAAAAATCAGAAAGATGCTAATGTTGGGAAGACCAATAATTTCTGTCCAGTCTTGCATTTAAACACTATTTGATCTTGATTAGTTTTGATTAGGGTTAGGGACGTTCCGCACAGTAATTTCTGCAATACACTGTAGCATAAATTCCATAATTACTGTAATTATCACAGGCAGTCCATATCACCTGACTGTACCTGTCAATGTTATGTGACAAGCACAAAACTCACACAGATTTTACTACCACATTTTAGCAAATTACAGAAGATCTCCATAAAACTACTGTGGAATTTCTACATTTTCAGTCAAAAAATACAGACATCATAGATTCATACTGGTATAAAATAAGGGACCTGGTTTGGTAATGTAGGTAAAACCAATCCGGCTTGAGCTGTGCTAATGTGTACATCTTGTGTATAGCTTTGATATGATCCATTTGTGAGGTAACTTAGAGCAGGATGTTACACCATGTTACTGTATATTGGCTTCACCAAAAATAAACTGATGCTGATGATGCGCATCAGTTGAGCAAGCCAGGGAAAAGCAGACACAGGAAACAGGAAGTCAGGCAGGAAATGAAACACATATGGCATGCTCTTGATGACGGACAGCAGACCCCCACTAAGGGAGAATGGTGTGGACAGAGTTGAAGTGAAGAGGCACGAAGAGGGTCAAAGTGATGGGCAGGTTAGTAGATAAAGATAGAAAGAGGAAGAAGTAGAGAGTCACATACTTCAGGAGAAGGCCAGTCCCTGCAGGGAGCTGGCTGTGGAATACTTGCTAGAGTCCACAAAAGACTGATCTACTGTAGGCAGCAACGGGGAACAGGGTCATGGGAGGTGGGGTGAGAGAAAGAAGAACAGTGTTATTCTTGGTGAGAGGGAGAGAAGAGGGTTAAGGCCACAGAAGAGCAGGGTTAGTACTGGACAGGATTATTAAGTATTAAAAGAATTCACAGTAAGCTATACAATGGATGATGTAATAGAAGTGGAGTTGCTAAAGCAATGGCATAACTGTTTAACCATCTACTGTCTGTTGTAGTGAAATATTAGGAATATATTAAGTTGTGTTTTATGTTGCACTTAATGAAAATGATTATAACTGATTATAATATTCAATAAAGTGAAGTAATAAACTTTTAATAATTTTTTGGCTGAAAAAAATTCATTTAAATAAGAAAAATGCTCGTGTTTTACAATTACAGTCGTCCCTCATCACTTCACGCTTCGACTTTCGCGGCTTCACTCTATCGCGTTTTTTTCAAATACTGTATATTCATTAAAAAGTTGATCGAGACTGAAAAAAAAGTTGATGATACAGCACGTGCTTGGTTGTCTGAGTCAATTATACTGCGTGGCTCGGCCGGGCAAGCACTCAGCCTCTTCAAACTTTACATGCCCATAGATCTCCCGAGACCTTTCCAACGAGTCCTCGTTTGCCCCGCTAGCCTCCGGGAAACCTGATTTTTTAAGCCCCAAAGCCCCCTATGGCTTTTTAACGGAGGGTAAAAAAAGGGGGACCTGCCCCTTTAAATGCGCCGCGAGCCGCGAGCCGGCTAAAACGGAGCATTTTGCCCCGTAGCTCGGCCGAGGAAAAACCGATCGTGCTCAAACTTTACAGTTACCCACAGCTCCCCGAGACCTTTCGAACAAGGCCAGTCACGAAGCTCTCCTCACCGGGAAACCGGAGCGACGGTCACACGAAGCTCGAAAATGGATCATTTGTCTAATATATTGGGTAATACGAGTGTAATGGTGACTAAAGGGTGTTATTTCATTTTCAACTACAGAGAAGATAGTTCCTCAAGCCACATTAGTGCACACAGTGTATATTTCTGAACTGTACCACTGGAACTAAATAACTGAATTGCAATGAAATTTGAGATGTCATGACGCATTGAATTATTCCCAAAAGAAATCAAATCGAATCACTATGTGGACAGAAATTTACACCGGTAGCTTGAAGCAGTAGATTTCAGAGGACAGAGGTTCTCACCTTGGAGGCCGTTGCCGTTTGCGCTGGTGCAGGTGGGAGGGGGTGAGGCCTGGGGCCGGACAACCGGAGCGAATGCACTCTTCTGTTTGACGGCCGACACCATGTTGGCCGGTGAGAAGGAGAAGATGCCTGAGGAGCTGCTGCAGTTGGAGGGCAGGCTGGTGGAAGAGGCCATGGTGGGACTGGATGGGACGACTAAGGGGACAGGGTGAGGGAGGGAGTAGGGGAGGAAGGAGAGAGGAAGAGAGGGAGACAGGTGAGGAATTGAGTGGATGGGTAAGAACATGCCTCATAGTCCTACAGCATAAGGACACAGGAGAACGGGACATGGAGACTGCAGTCACTATGTGTGCCCAGGACAATAAGTGTTTATGGCTAACATATCGTCTCAGGTTATTTGTATAGTGTTAATTCGCAAAAGTTCATTTAAAAGTTCACTTTTTTCTTTTTTTTTTTTCGTTTTTGTTCACTTTAAACTTCACAGGTTTCAATCATTTCCCAAAAATGATCTGAAACATTTGAAAATACAACATTGAGTCTAGTTTATGTCTAAATCTACACTACAGTTATTATAGAATAAAATCAGTCTAACCTTTTGGATTTTAGTATAATTTAATTCCAGGCCATCTAGGCCTGTAGTGACAAAAACAGAGAGGCTGTACCCCTCCCTGGCCTGTCCCTATTGGCTCCTTTTGTCTAGAAATACACTTAGAGCATTTTCTCCTTCAACGATTTTACAATCACTGCAGTCGTATTTCAGCCAGCCTCTGATATCATGTTCTACTTTTATTGTTGTTATTATCTTGCTCTTAAATTTTATGGCTCTTTCCCAGGAAAATTCACTTGATAATGTCATAATCCATTTATGAAGGCCTAACTAATCAATTAATGAAAATTGGAGCCTACAAAGCCTGCCCTCTCGCATTGATTGAAAGAGTCACTGAGCCTGTTAAAATACTTGTTAACATCGCCAAATCAAAGTACCGAAATTGAATTGCTTCTCTGCAATTAGTTTATTGATTTAATTAAGACTCTTTAATTTAGAAGCTGGGTTAGAAGATTACATGAATGGCTAGGCATTATGGTCAGGGCGCTTTCCTGACTCCAGAGAAGAAAGGGTGCACATTTATCTCTGTTCTTAAAGACACAGGCGCAGGGTAATGGCTATGTCTACTGTTTTATCAAAGCTGTCTTTAAGAGACCTGAGTATTTCACCCTTAAAGCATTATTTGTCGATACACACTGAGATGAGAACGACTGGCTTGTCCATGCCAAGTGACAGCACTGAATCCCTGTGCTGCATAAAATGTAACAGCACAATACCTGCTAAAGCCTCTGAAATGCACACTAGCAGTGGCCTAATATTTTATAAGCACGACTAATGTAACGATGATGACACTGATCAATTCTTTTGCTTGGAGGCTCAGCAATGACAGTGATTCTGACTGAATGTGTGAATGGACTTTGTCATACTTGTAAAACAAGATAGAGTGTTGGAGAAAGTGGTAGTCTGTACTCACTGGCGTAGGGGGAGTTGGCAGCTGAACCATTGAGGAAGTTGGGTGACCCTCCCAGCGTGGTCATGCCACTGTTGCCGTAGCCATTCATACTCGTGCTAACTGTGTTGTAGCTACTCTGCTGGGGTGTAGAGCTGGGCACATAACCGTGAGGAGACACACTGCTTGTGTTCCGATTGAAACCTGAAATACACACACACACACACACCATGCCGGGGTGATACAGAGCAATGACAGAGGTGAAAATGTTAAATACATCGATTAAACTGTGCGGAAGAAGGCCACTTCTATACTAGGATAGGTACATATGGATAAGTAAAGACCCAAACAGAAAACTTGGTGGCACTTAATAATAATAATAATAATAATAATAATAATAATAACAACAATAATGGTAATAATAATGATAATAATAACGACAACAATAATAATAATAATAATAATAATAATAATAATTATTATTATTATTATTATTATTATTATTATTATTACTGCTATTATTATTATAGCTACATAATATAACGTTTAATAAGATTAATAATGGAATATAAAACACACAAACCAAAATCAAAACAAATAATGTCTTATTCTGATTTTGGCTGATCAAATTGTAGACCAAAAGTAGTGCGTAACATTAAGAGAGACTACTATGTACAGTCTGGTGTTAAATCTAACTCAGGTCTGCTTCTACTTTAGTTCACTCTGTCACTTCTGTCTTCATGGAAACAAAATCTGAATTCTCCCTTTTCAACTCATAGCTTCCTTCAAATTAACTCTGTCACCAGGTCTGTATTAGCAAGGAATTGCTGTATGTTCGCTTCTGGTCTATATTTTCCAGGATTCTGTCAATAAAAAGTGTGGGACTGCCAAAAAAATCAGAGCTTGTCTATTAGTAGGGTATGGAGTGTGTGAGATAGTGGGGGGTGGAGGGGGGTGGGTATGAACTATAAATATACATCAGCGCATTAAACGCTGACTTGGGTGAAAGCAGTAGGAAGTGTTCGCTCCAGGAGTCCCCGCTGTCTGCTACAAAGGCAGTGCTCATCATGTCTCCGCTTAGTGTTCACCCTCCCTGCTTTCATCCGATGCCTGATAGATTACAGCTGACTTAATATAAATCACTCACTGTCATGGCGGCCAGGGAGTACTGGAGCAAAGGGAGCTGGCGGCTTATGAAAGCACCACGGAGGGCTCATTTTGGCCTTTGCTGTCGACCTCCGAGTGCTGTCGGTTTCCTTTTGGTTAAAGCTCTATCGGTCTGTCTTAATGACTCTCACAGTTTGGTAGCCACAACTCTCAGAATGATAGTCCCAAACTATCCCTAATTCATAAGATAGTGCACTATTTTGGGAGGGTTCAGGGTACCATTTTGAGCACAGCGTCTATCTTAGATCCCTCTTATCAGTGAACACCCACAGGCCCTGTTGGATTTTCTCTGTTTACCCTGATTGGCTGCTTGTGTGGACTCAGAGACGTTGACGGCGAGCTGGCCGTGGAAGGAGTTGACGCCCATCATGCCTGCATGCACAGAACTGTTGGCAAGGCCTGGCAGCTGGTTGTGTGTGCGAGGAACATTGTAAAGTGCCTCAGCAATGTCTGCCGCCCGCTTCAGTATGATCTCCTGTAAAAGCAGCACAACATCAGGTAAGGAATGATCACACATCAAGCTTAAGCCTTCCAACTCTATGGACCTTTCCTCATTTTTATAATTACATATCTAACACATTAGTTTCATAGTTGTCATAGATACAAAAGTTCAATAACTGAATAATAAGTGATTAAGTAAAAAAGGAGAAGTACAAAAATATTTTAAAGTTGAAAATGCAATCCTTAAATTCAAACTTCGGGTCTCTAGTAAGCCAAGAACTCATTTTTTCAGATATGTGACAAATAAAATCTCAAAATGTAATACAATTAGTGTATAAGCTCTCTTTTAACCGTTAATTGTTCATTTTTTTAAACACACTTTCCAGGTTTGACCTTTAGACCATCCACAGTAGTACAGGCAGAAGCCCTGCTGCTCTCACAGTGTATATTATGATAAAATGTGCAATTATTGACCTCTTATTCAAATACGGCTTTTAAAGTGATAATTTCAGCACCTTTGGCAGACTGCGTTGGGCAGTGCTTGTGGAAAATCTACAAATAAAACAAAGAACAGAACAAACAGAAGCAGTAGCAAAGTGGAAAGCTCTAGTTCCCCATGAGAGCTTCCACTATAACAAACTGCATGTGCTATAAGAATGAGAGTTAGAGTTTACAGTTGGGATGAGGAACATTTATTTGTTAATTTGGCATTAGCACTGTAATTCCACATGATGAGCAGAGCAACAGTGTTCATTGAGAGAATAAACATGATCTATGAGTACTAGATTCATCAGAGACGATCCTTATGTGCTGAAAAGCTGTGTTTATGTCAGATGATTTCAGCACAAATACCAAGAAGCTCCACACACATTCAGCAGGAGGCCTGCACATTTCTCACAATTTACTTTTACAATAATGACAAGGCCTGTGTGGATTTGTTGGAAGAGATGTGGATAGAAGAGATGTTCCTGGGGGCAGAGGTCACCAGAGACAGACCCCCATTCGCTGACTGCCTAAATAATTCAACATCCTTGCACTCACACTTGCAATCAATGACCTCACTTACAGGAAGGGCCCAAAACTACTCTGCAGAGAGGATGCCCCTCTAGCTGTTTCAGCCATCGATAGAGAACTGAGGTTGATGTTTGTATAAGATTTGCTTTCTTTTTTCCTTTTAAAAATGTGAGATGACCATATGTTCTAACTTACAAAGGACACATTTACATGACTGATTTCTGCTTTCTCAGAAGTTTACAGAAGTTTACAAGATCAGTGTCTAAACAGCTGGGATTTATCGGATATCTTTTTATGCTTGGTAAGCAACCGGGTTTGGAGTCTTTAAGAGGATGCCTGTATTTTTTAATCTCACCTGATTATTGTGTGGCATCCCATAGAGGGCTTCTACCAGATCTGCTGCTCTCTTCAGAATCACTTCCTATTAATGAGAGAGAAAATGGCAATACATTATTCTGACTTATAGATTCTCAATGATACATTAAATTTGATTTAACCAAATGTGTACTGTATTTTAACATTAATAAAGTGTAATATACAAATACTGTTTTGTCTTTAATTTAACTTGCAACTGTTGCTGTAATTAACAGGGAAATTACATATACATTGAAATGAACTTTTTTCAGTGTACCTTGAGGCTTTATTCTGAGCAAGGAGTGTCAATGTATCAGTTAGGTAAACAGGCTGAGATGTAATGAGAGAGAGATGTAAACAGAATGACAAAGAAAAAGGAAAGGTTTTATATTTAAAGTTCACCTCAGATTTTTCTAAATTGTATAATCCAATTGATATAATAAAATAATTCAGAGTGATTTGACTGATGCATTGTAGAGAAACATACTATTTTGAATTTCTTTACAGTGCTGGTGGTAGGGACCAGGGGTCAGTGTGTTCAAAACAAATAAAGCTATTTTATTTGCTTTCCAAAATGACCAGTAAACTACAATTGTCTTCTTTTTTTAATGTAACAAAAAAAATACATTTTGGACCAAATTTTTTTCTTATATTTTTGTTAAACAATATCTCAGACATCAGGCAGTGGATTAGTAACCATTACATGTAAAAACTTTCTGTAAGGTAGCTTTTAAAGGTGTTTAATATATGTACGGTTTCAATCATAATCACTATGAAAAACTCTGACCAAGAAAATTTTTATTACACGGCACATTCCAGAGGGTTGTGGTCCAGGGATAAAGAAGTGTGTGTACTGGGAGGTGCATTCAGGTCTGTATGTGAATTCCCACCTCTGTGTGCTAGCATTCCAAATGTATGTGTCTCATAAGCATAATCCATGCATTCAGCACACACTCACACACCTTCTGTATAACACACTTCTGTAGTCCACACAAAACACCAGACACCATTTTTTATTCAATACTAATATAGGCCATTACATGTATAATACATGTAATGTAAACAAATTTACAGTCAAACAGATGAAGTAGGCTTGTACAGGTAAATTAATGTTCTATTGGCCAGGAGGGGATGGATGTGTGTATATATAACACCCTTCTCTGTGCAGGTAATCGACTCTCACTACCCCAACCAGAAACCTATTTATTACCACACCTTCTCACACATTAAACATTTATTTACTGTGTTCTTTACTCTCTGTATTCATTTTCTTTCTCCCCCCCACCTCTCCCTTCCATCTCTCTCCTCTTTTATTATCTTCAATCCCCCCACCCATTTCGTAGGTGAAGTAGATGCCTGGAGCTCCCGAGGAACCCTTTTTAAAAGTTAATGTGCCGGGGCCAAGGAAATGTGCTTGCAGCGCGACAACCAGAAAATTGCTCTCACCCTCTGTGTCTAACCCTCGCTGTGAACAAGCCCCCGAGCATGTGTGCCCGCCCGCCAGCCGACATATTGCCTTTCAATCAGAGCCCCTCCACATTGCCACCGTACACCCCCCAAACCCCCCCAAGCCCGACGCAACACACAGGCACGATCATGACGAGGGGGTCAGCAAAGCAATAAAGATTTTTAGTGCGCTGTCCAAGGTGCTAAATTCACTCAATAATGGGTGCGCTGCCACTGCGTTAACCCCTCGTTAGGGGCGCTTTACAGGGGGAGGCGCCTGCCTAGCTGGGCCTGGGTGATTGAGGGAGGCGAAGGGGGCCTGGGGTGGCCTAAAGTGCGCTTTAGTATGGATGTGTGCCTCCCACTCTTGTTTCTCTCTATATTTTCAGCCCTCTCTGTGTCAGTACTTCACAAGAGAAGAAGAACATGAGGGATGGGAGGCATTAGCCCATGGCTGGATCCCCTGCTGTACAAGCACTACGATCCATCCTTGCAGAGCCACCTTATTTACTCCTACAGTCCCTAAAATAAAGGTGCCAAAAACAGTTTTTTAGGAGTTCCGCCATAGCAGAACCATTTGCAATTTCCTAAAGAACCTTTCAGTGCATGGTTCTTTAAACATTGAGTTAGAAGGTTCTAAAAGTAGCTCTTCTATGGCTTCTTTTTGGCACATTTATTTTGTAATTCATCTATCTGCATCTCTCCTTTTCTAGTCCCCTTTCACCCGTTGCATCTCTCCATTTGTCTTCCGTCATTACAATATGACAAGGGGGGAGGTTCTGTTGAGAGGACAAATCCAATAAGGAAGAGGCCAAAAGTTTGTCCAGATAAACAAATAAATGCTATTAGCACCAGGCCATGCGTGGTGGCCCTGTGTCTGGATTCAGAGCCCATTTCCTGGGCGAGCAGAAGGGCTTCCAGTAAGGGCTAAGCGAGGAGCCAGGAGCGGTAAACAGGAAAGAAACCTGATCCTAGATCTGCGTGTCTGCATTGCTGTCTATCAGTCAGAGTCATCATTAGGCCAGCTCTGCCCTCCTTCCTGCTCTGCACCTGATTTTGCAGCCAAGCTGGAGCATGTAAGAGCTCTGACGACAATGGCCTAGGACTAAAACAGAAATTCCTTTTAGGTAAGAAAATATTTTTCAGCTTTGTTTCCCATTTGCATACACACAAGCTCATTCATATATGCCTTATTCTGTACAAATAATATATGAATGTGAATGACTGTAGAGGGAACCAAGCCCCAGGCCCTAGCATTTGAGTGATGCATAACATCAGACAGCCACAGCACAGCCCCTGTACTACGAGGATACTTATGCATTAATGCGCTCCGGACGTAAATTGTGCTCCTGTACATAAATTGTGATGGCTGGTAATGTGATATATGTTCATTAGAGAAATTACTGCTGAAAAAATGAAATAATACCCAGGTCACATCTGGAATGTTAAGGCAACAGCACTTGCACATTTACAAGGAAGCCCAGCCTGTAAAAAACATGACAAATTTATTACAATGCTTGTCAAGTTTATCATCTCCTAATGTTCTATTAGAGCCATAATACCAGCAGGGTCACTGTCATCTCTATGTAAAAAAATAAATAAATAAATAATAATAAAAAAAAGAAGTGATGTCATACTTCCTGCTCCTTTGACCTTGCAGACTGCAAACGTAACGACATCTCTGATTTAATAAGCCCAGTGAATGTTTCTCAAACACAAACACACACACAAACACACACACACATACACACACACACTCAAAGGCCTGCCTATTCAGTACAAGTCTCATCTACTTCAGTGTACTCCAGTAGAACAGGATCAATGCAATAAAACAAAGGGTTTACAAAAAAATGTTGATTGTAATTGAAAATTACATTTGATACTTGTTCTTTTATGTTAGCACCATTCAGAAACATAGTATGCAAGGTGATACACAGATTATGCGTCTATCAGTTTGCCGCGTATTTAAACGCTGACATCAACCACTGACCACACTGGTATGTAATATCAGCCTATTTACACGCTAGCATTTTGATGAATGAAACCCCTCAAATAGTAAGCTATTCCTTCCAGTGACAATAAAGCGATCAAGCCTTATCTCAAGTTTCAAGCAGCTGTTTGTCTTTGCTACAAAAGTGATAACATACAGTGGCAGTCAGCTGATAACAAAAACTACTTTTCCCAGAACCGTGCGCTGAATTTTATAGTGGACAAAAATGGATTTAGAGTGCAATAACATATCGTCATAGAGTGACACATAGGTTATTGTCCAGATATAGCAATGTGGGATCATACTGGCAGCTATAGTCTCACAAATTTTGACTCCAGGATATAGTTCCACTCAAATATCATCTCCATAGTACTCAAAAGATCTGCTGTGCGCCCTCTTACTTCAGACTCACTTGTGGCCGTCCACTGGCAGAATAAAAATTTACTAGGATCATTTTAATTAATATAACCAAATCAAATATTTATACATTTTTTTATGTAAGCATGTGTTGAGCTGCTAAAGAGCAACAAGCAACTTACAGTGGGTACGGAAAGTATTCAGATCCCCTTAAATTTTTCACTCTGTCATATTGCAGCCATTTGCTAAAATCATTTAAGTTCATTTTTTTTCCTCATTAATGTACACAAAGCACCCCATATTGACAGAAAAACACAGAATTGTTGACATTTTTGCAGATTTATTAAAAAAGAAAAACTGAAATATC
>JBBPCZ010000034.1:852917-867010 GCA_037974445.1 Brycinus macrolepidotus
CCCAATCACACACACACACACACGCACACACACACACCACTACTCTACTCTAGGGGCCAGGACCATAGCCCTTACCAGGCCTTACACAGCCGTCAGGCGGAAATGCTACATGTTTATTTCCATGCAATGTGCATTCTTTGCGGCAGATGATGCAAATCATCCTGCAAATGACCCAATGAATAAATCTATCCTCCTTTTCTCTACACTTAAAGAAATTTCCCTGCATTTTTCAATGTAGTCTATATCTGTATCATAGTGTCTGTGCTTTCCTGTTCTTAGAAAAGATCTGACGACCAGGCATGGTTGGATCGATACTAAATATTGATACTATCAGATTATTTTTTGACAATCAATCCACACATAAAATCAATCCTACGTGAAGTCGCAATGACCTGCCTCTGCAGATGCTTTTATTTTAAAATGATGGAAGTGGAAGTAGGGTTATAAGCCTTTCTCCCCTGAAGACAAATAAAACCCACAGGCATGCTACGTGATTGTGCACCCCACCTGTCCCAATCAACCAATGAAAATGGCAAAAATTACAGCTTTCAATGTGCACAAGAAGATACTTATAGGTATCAGTATCAGTGTCAAAGTATTAGCCTTAGTATAACTTGGTCTAGGATCAAATAGAAAATTAATGGTATTGCCCATGCCTACTGAAGACCTCTTGACTTGAAATTATTTGGCAGTTACTGAATTCTGTTAGTAAATATTTGACACGTTTTTGCAGAACACTTATTTATTCGTCAAGGGAATTTGTAAATTAAGCTGTAAATTAGGGGTCCCTAACTCTGGTCCTTGAAGACTGGTGTCCACAACAGCTTGGTTTCTCTGCTGGTGGTTTTTCTGCTCAATCAAACCTCGTTAAACTAACCTACTACTGAATTAAAAACAGACTGTTTCAGACTTAGTTTTCATATGTGGACTGTGTGGAGTGAGAGTGAATGATACATGTTGTAGTATTTAAACATTGTTACAGTTTAGAGTACATCAACTCTTTTATATAGAAAAGAATGGAAAATTGAGTTTTGCCTTATATGGGTCTATTAAGAGAGTTAACTGCAATTGCTTTCTTATTGTGTTAAAGCACATAAAACTCAAGAACATTAAGACCTTTAGTGTATTGTAGATTACGATGGTTGTAGTTGCAAATTTGCATTACACAGTCACAAAATATTTATTCAGTTATACTTCATTACAACTAAAAACCCAATGGTTCCTATTATAAAGTGTTCAGATTCAGTGGGTTTCCCTCCTAATTTACAGCATAATTCACATATTTTTTCTCAGTACAAGGAAATGCTTCAACATTACAATTCATCGTAACTGAAGGTACAATGCAGAGAGAGATAAAGGTGAAATAAGCTCTAGTATTTGTTTAACAAGAATGTGGTACTGGCTGTCTTTAAAACCAAGCTGCACCAACCATATTTATAACCAAACCAACACATAACCGCATCCTCTGGGACTTCCTTAACACCTGACTCCAGAGCAGTCTTACAGTGAAAGACAGTTGGGTGTTTTTTCCTTCTTGTTTTATTCACGTGTCCACACTGTACGTGCAAGGCTGCTCACGTTTGGTGGCCATCCAACCTTATTCATTATAACAGCAAGCGAGGGAATTCGTTAAAAATATTGCACGCCGTTAGGAATGTTCTCCAGGGAGGAGGCTGTGTGCGCTTTCTGATTTGCATCCCTCACACTAAAAAAGTGGGAAAGATGTGATGGCTGACCCCAACAATGACCTGCCTAATGCGTTCAAATTCATCACAGGCCCAGTGAAATGAGCCCAGTCCAAACTGAGGTTAAACCACACCAAACATGTGTGAAAGGAACATGTGTAAAACAATAGTATGTCAGTATATACAAAATTAACCAGACTACCATTAATATGAAAGAGATATCACTACTCCTATTTTTAAAAGAATTAGAGAGCACAGCAATACGTTTTTTTTTTTTTCCTTTGTTTCTTTTGTTATTAGCCTCTTTAAATAAATAACTGGAGTCTTCTACTTGTTCTTTAATCTTTAACGTATGAAAATTTTAAATCACTTTTGATCTCCTGTTTAATGCAGATATGAATGTGATGTGTTGAAGTATAGGGGTGGGATGGGTGTTCACAGAGACTGTTAGAAAGTGGGTCAGAACAGCAGTGTGTTCCAGGGTGGAGAGTTTCTGTGTATATGAGTATGAGAGCATATCTAGGCTGTGTGGCTGAAGTGGAAGGCATTCAGACAATGTCCATGTGGTGAATTAGGGACAGAGATCAAACACCATGGCCCTATTTAGCCACTCTGACAGAGGCCTGTAGATCTGTCCTCTCCACGCCAGCTGGGGAATGGCAAATGAGAGAGGGTGGGAAAGAGAGAGAGAGAGAGAGAGAGAGAGAGAGAGAGAGAAGTGGAAGGAGCAGTGGTGGTGTGGAGTGGCTTTAGAGTTTTTGCTAACCGTTGAACTTATCATCATGGAGTGAAATCACTAAATTTCCTCAAACACTGGCAAGCACTTCCAGATGTAGGTCAACAAGAATAAAATTACATTATGACAATGATTCTTTTGTTGGCCTAGTCCTTTCTGCAAATCCCTTAATGTAAAACATTGTAGTTGTACACTGTCCCACACATTTGTCACCTGATGTCTGAGCTTCAAGCTCTGTTCTAAACCATTCTTACATCCAGCTTTGTAGACAGGCTTTTGGCTTGATGTACTGTGTGCTGACCTCTCTGTTTAAATCAGTCGTGTTACAGGTGTAATGGATGCGGTGCCTCATGGACAATGAATATCAATAGCTCAACTCTAATATGGGAGGCTATCTAAGAGCACGAGGTCAGGCCTGGATTGAATGTGAACGAGCCAGACCAGCCAGCCATAATTACTCTTTTTTAGTCTATTAAGTGCTGCAGCTTGCGTGAGGCTCAGGGGTATAGGACACGCACAACAAGATAAAGTAATGTTTATTTATTGCTCCCAAAGGATTCATTTACACAGGCTGCTCCTCCCGAAGCGGTGCAGGCTCAAAGGGAGAAATAAACACATGGCTGCACTCTACAACTGGGTCTCTCTTCCAGAGGAAGAAAGATAAAGTCAGGATCTCTCTTTTTAAAACTGGATAATGCTAGCATACAATTACATGCCACCATTAAATTACAGAACCTATAAAAAGCAACCATCCATGTACGATTAGACATATACTGCATTGATTTCAATATATTAACATTAAGTAGACTCAGTAGTACTGAGCCAAAATGTGGATCAGTATTAGGCAATGTAGAAGGAAAATTGTTGCAACATAGTCTAAATAAAAAACACATACTGTTCAGAAGATTGGAATCACTGTTAATAAGTTTGTAATGCTTTCTACAGTATACAAGCAACATGGCAGTAAATCAATGAATAAAATTATTCTACTATACTAGCCCTATGCAACCTCATAAATGTAAATAATGACAAATAATTAGTAGTGAGTTCTAAAATAAAAAAAAAAGTACAGTTATAATATAATGATTATCTAATCACATGTTGAGGCTTGTTATTACAGATAATTAAGTACCCTTGAATACATTCTTTTTTTGCCAAAATACTTAATATTGAACATCTAAAAATACATTTTATTTGAATCTGCACTGCATGAGCTTTTATTGTAAACAATAATTATTGAAAACAACAATTATTAGAATAAAAGTGATTCCAGACTTATGAATGGTAGTGTATGCAAAGTGATGCGCCAGCTCTGACCTTTGGTAAGCGCTCAGGATCTCCAGGGTGTCTGGGGATGACCTTCTGTAACCGCTGGAAACCGTAGTCGATGGTGGGCTCATTCAGTGCTGAGGAAAAACACAGATGAGTGTTAACTAACATTTCACATCTATCTCTATTAGGTATCTTTAATACAATGCTGACTAAACACTTTGCGTGCTCTTTATACATTTCCAGTGCCAAAAAATACAAAATGCATAGAGAAACAAATATGAGAAAACACAAATGCAACATCAGAATAGAAATGTTGTCAGACTAGTGAGCAGAGAAATATCTTTGTATTAATACACTTGGCATATAACCTGCCAGGTAGTGTGAAGGCCCTAGGCAGCGCTTTATAAATAAAAACAAGCTTCAGCAATCAATGTGTATGGTTGCTAACAGTTCATTTCTTCAAGCTCTGTAGCAAGCTCTCTCACAGCATCCTCAATCAGACACCGGTCTTCACATGTAGGCTCAACCTGTGTAAAAGCCTGACACTCCAGGTTCACCAGGTTCTTTGATCGCACACTACGTTAGATTTTCAGTGGTTAAGGTTTGGTTAAAAAGTAACCTTCAGCCTGCTGCAAAGTTTAAGTTTTTACACTCTAAAGACTTATCTGGCTCCAGACTTGAATTCCTTGCTCTCATAACTAAATACCTTAGATTTTAAGTGTTAAAAAGGGTCTGCTAGCAGCCACTTTTTATTGGGGCATAACAGGTTGTTTCTGAAGCACATGTGTCTGGCTCAAGCGCAGCTCTCATCAAACTAGGCAAAATATGACTTATATATTGGTGCAAAGTTTATTTTGCTTGCTGAATGCATTGCTCACATTACTTACCACGACAGTGGACAAAATCAATGTAAAACTGCACCATAAAGTGTGAGGAAAAAAGTTCTCACAGTTTGGATTTCAACTTGCCAAAGTGACTACAGAAGCAAGACCTCATTGTCTACTTCACATAAGTCCTTAAATGAGGGTTTTTTTTTTTAATGAGCCATGTCCTCAGGAGGGTGCAAAGTCCAAAAACAAATAATGCTGGTTTGCAAAAATCCCACCCCTGTGTATATTAGCACTGTTAATCAGCAAAACAAATATACAGGCCTAAGTTATGAGCAAATAATTCAATTAAAGTTTTCATTTCTGTAGAGGCAGCACCTTCAGAGCCCATTCCACAGAGGCCAAGGGACAGCTTCATGGACCCTCTCTGAGGACACAGCAATAGCATAATATTGAAAAAGGAACCTGATCTGGGCGATAGGGCCAAACATCCTGTGCGGCCAGACCACATGGTGCTCAGCTCGCTGTTTTCCTAACCTCCCTGGACTGAGAGGGACTTTTGCTTTGAGACAATGAGCCTTTATCCCCCTATTAGCCTATTGTGTTTGCATGTATGTTTGTCTGTTGTGGTGTTACTCTCGCCCTCTGGAGCGACACCTGCATAGAGGTCTTCCGTGTTTCATTAAAGAGTAAGAGTGGCCCACTGGCATAATTACAGCATAGAAGAGAGTTGAAAAAGAAAAATATTAAAATGGGAAAATGGTTTTAAAGGCACATCATTAAACAATATGTAAAAATATTTAATCAGTTATTCAGAACTGAATTCATGACATGTACCTTTCCAAATGCAGGCTTCGCAGAAAAAAAAATCACTGGTCATCCTACTTTAAAAAAAAGGCAGGAAAAAATATTTTCTCTTCCTTTCTCTTTTTGGTTTCCCACTGGTGGGTCTTTGATTTAGAGTGATGAATCTCCCCAGCGGCAGTTTTAGCGCTTAATAAAAAGGCTGTCGGATATGACAGAGGGATCTGTGTGCATGGCTTTTATCCTCAGTCTGGACACACACACATACACATACGACAATCAGCACTTAACAAAGGCAATTAGTGAACTAGTGTGAATATTGCAGGAGGTGGATAGCTGTGGGGGCTGATGTATGTAATGTATTCAGAGTCGAGAGGAAGTGGTTGAATAGGCTAAGATTCAACATTAATATTCAAACATTGAAATAAATAAAATGGGATTTGAGTAGCTGGCATTATAGAGCAAATGCCCATAGCCTTGAGCACACAACTTTTTCATTTGCTTCCCCACCCCACCCCCTTTATTCTGACTTTTTTTCTCTTGCCGGAAGTGCTGACTCTTGTCCACAACAGAAGACTAAATGAAAAATAGCACTCAGGAAAGCAGCCTCTTTTAGCCTACAGTTAATTGTTCTGGTGAAGCTGGGCACGAAGCAGAGGGAATGGGAAGGAACTGAGTCTTTCTCTCTCGCATTCTCCTGTTCTCTCCCAGCCTCCCTTCTGTTTGCCCTGTAGGCCGCAGCCTGGCCATTTCCTGAGGGAGCTAACCCAGCTCCCCCTCAGCTCCACAGCTGAAAGGACAGACTGTGGGCAGCCTCTCAGTGCGGTGGAGTGCAGTCAGATGGCAAAGGGCCCAGACAGAACCAAGCCCCTGGAGCCCCATGTACAAGATGTGCCCAACTTGGCCCTCATTGTGCTGGGGAGTGGGATAGATGCAAGTAAGGCTGTCTGCCGATCAGCACTCTTCATTACAGAGCAGGAAAGCCTCCAAGCAGCAGGTGGGAGCTAGCACTTAATGAGAGTAAAAGCAGAGTGCGCACATGCCTCTCAACCTGACAAGCTAGATCAAGTGTCTCCATACCTGCCTTTGGACAGTTATGGTCTTACAGGATTCGGATCCAAATCATTCATAGCATTTACGCTTGCCACTGAGCTTTTCAGGTGTCTCTACACTCGCTGGACACTACATCTGCTACATAGGTGCACTTTGTGCGCACATATATAATTACTAACTGTTGGCAATCTGTTGCTGCATAACACACTGCTCTGTATGTCAGTAGTAAGGAATCAACACATGAGTTGTAGATAATTCTAAGCTCAACAATGTCACCATGGCTGTTGCATGGTAATGTGTGGTATGATCGTAAGAGCACGGCAGAGCTTTTCAAACACTATGTTCAACACAACAAGGTGTGTTAGGATTAGATTAAGAAATTAATTCTTCTGTAACAGGTCTATTTTATCCCTGTAATGCATTCATTTCAAAACTGGACCTTACTAATCTAGTTCATTGAGATATGTTTCTGATGCAATAGCAGCTAACAGTAGCTAAAAAACACAGCAGCTCTCAGTTAGTGACATACTGCAGATCAGAATGGCTCCTTGACTGAGCAATGGAACGCGCCGGTAGCCCAGCCCCACAGCCACTCGGTCTGGCTTGTGATTGACCGAGTATTTACTTAAGGAGCCAGAACAAAAACTGTTAAAACAATCCTGAGCCATGATGGAGAGCAGAGCACAGCTATCGTCCGGGGAAAGAACAACAAAAACAGCTGAATGTGACAGAATGATGCAAAGCTACCTTGGGGCTGACAATACATCATATCTAAATAGACTTCCTGTAATCAGGCCTGCTGGATGTTTGAACTGGAGAGGTGGAAGTGTGGTCCGTGGACCAGAATGCCTCAGAACTTGGGTGGGACATACAGTGGGTGGGGGTGTTAATGTATAGGAGTTTGTCATAAAAGAATAAATGTGTAGTGGATAATGAATAGAGACAGGGGCCGAATGAATGCGTGGTTTGTGTTTAGAAGAGACCATGGTCTCTTTTGCGTCAAGGGTGACTCTAAAGGTCCTCAGCTGAATGCTATGTTAGGAAAAGGCTCGTAACTTTAGAAAAGCAGTATCCAACCTTGCACTCCTTTATTTTAAAATTTAGCTCCAACCTTAAGGTAGCACATGTTTTCAGACATTCATTAAGCTCTTCATGCAGAAGCAGAAACAAAAAGCATTAATTTCTGCCTTTTAATTTCTTCTTCTTTAGTACTAGGGTTGTATGATTTGGAGAAAAAAATCTAATTGCAATTTTTTGGACATATATTGTGATAATTCCAATAATGTAAAATATTTTTTTATAACTTAAGCTCTAGGCCTTTTACTTCACCAAAAAGACCAGCACATCAGTTTCTTCAAACTTGAACTAAATGTGATGTGCCAAACTGCCAATTCATGGGAAGGTGGGAAGGTAAATTTACCCACCTAAAACTAATTAAGACACTGTTGAATAATATTAGATATAATTAAATTTGCTGCTTTTAAAGTTGCAATCTTTCAAATTGAGACTTTGGTATCAAAATGATCTTGCAGCTTTATTTAATAAGATGATTTCCATGTTTTATATTTATAAGAAGAAAAAACACGTTATAAAAACAATATTTAATTTTCAAAATAGTCATGAACTACCATATCAGAATATAAAGATACCTAATTTAATCCAAAGCTATCGCATATAGTATTATCCAACACTAAAGGCAGCATTGTGCTGCTTCGTAAACTCATAAAAAACTCAATTTTCACAAGTTGATACATTTTACTATGCCTAATGTGGACACTGAGTTCCACTTAAATTTTAATGAGTTAAAGGGTACATAGCTAAAGTCTCAGACTATGTTGTTGACGATGTGTTACGTAAGACTAGGTTAAGATTCTTCAGCATAGTAGATCCCGATTAACATGTTTGGTCCTGTTTTGTTATATAGCCCTTATCTGTGGCAACAGCCTCACAAATGTGTTTAAAACGCATCAGAAGAGCTATCCTTGAGTTTGTAGGGCCTTAAGTCTCCAGAGACAGAATGGATAATGAAATGGTAGCTGATGCAAAGCGTGATGAGTGTATATATCTCCTTTAAGAGAAGCACAAAGCTAGTGTAATGAGGCAGAGCCCTAGTACTAGAGGAGGCAGTGTGTTAATGTGCTGATATAGAGATGGATGGGAGAGATCTCTGGCTAAACTGTACTCTGCTGCCCTCCCAGACATCTGCACATGTTTACTCCCTCTCATTGCTATTGATTTCCACAATCTCCTCACCAGCCAGGCAGATAATGCAATCTTACTGAGAAGGAGGGAAGCAGAGAGAGAGAGATAGATAGATAGAGAGAGAGAGATAGAGGGAGAGAGGGAGAGAGAGAGAGAGAGAGAGAGAGAGAGAGGGAGAGAGAGAGAGAGAGAGAGAGAGAGAGAGAGAGAGAGAGAGAGGGAGAGAGAGAGAGAGAGAGAGAGAGAGAGAGAGAGAGAGGTAAGCATATATTAGACAGTAAAACAAAGAGCAGAAATATGATGTCCCTTATTTGGCAACTTCCTCTGTACTTTCACACTCAGCAAAAGTGATGATTCAGGCACTTCATAGTCAATAAGGTTCTGGTAAGTGTCAAAAATGTTCTCAGGGACAACATGAGATAATGTTTATGCTACTCAAACAAAGCAAACAATTCAGCACAGCAGATGAAGAAAGAGCTTCTGTGGAACAACACAGACAGAGTCACATCACAAGTCTTAAACAAACAGTATGCTCTCAAACCGTTGTCATCTCAAATAGGGAAGTCAGATCCCTTGGGTTTGACCATTTCTGGCCTCTTCTTTGTGTTCTTCTGCAAGGGAAACTGAGTTTCACAAACCACAGCACAGATCCGTGGAACATCTTTCAACCGTCTGTGTCCCTGTTTACTATTATACATTAAGACTGAGGAACTTGCGATACGTGGCTACCATAAGAAATGACAATACTGAATATCCACCAACATACATGAAAGACTTTCATCGTACTGCACATGGAGTATTACTCTCCCTTCTCCAGTTCCACTCATGAGAGGGAAGATAATAAGGTTATGTGTGATGTCATGAGTAATAACTCCAATGTTGAAACCAAATATGCTGAATCAATATAGAACAGAATATCTTGAGTATACTATGCCATCTCATTATGTTTATACAATATAATCAATATAAGCAAATACAGAGCTGCTACTTACAGCAGGCTGGTTCCTCCATGATCTTCAAATTGAATTTTCTGCCACCTAACCTGACAAAGTGGCAACGGACAAAGCTGCTTCCTAAGACCGAAAGCCATTGATATATTAACAGTCTTTGGTTGCTTCTTTTTTTTAAGAAGATGGAATTTGGAAGAGTAAAACATATCAACGATAAATAAATAAATGAACAACTACCACTGCTCGAAGGATTCCGTGCAATCACACAGATCAATGCTCATTGAAATTTCATGAAGGCAGAGCCAGATCGCTTCATATTTCACAATAATAACTAGAGCCCTGCAGGGGTAGATGATTGGGGGGGGGGGGTGAAAGAGAGAAGAAAGTATAGAGGAAAAACTACCCCCAAAAAGATAACACACTGAACACTGTCAGGACTAGTCCAATCAAAGCAGTAACCCTACACTAAACCAGATACTGACCAAGGGCCCAATCTGAGCCTCTCTGAGACTTCAGAAGGCAGATGGAGTAAAGAACATGGCTGTTCTTACAATCTTAGCGACATGCTAGCTCTAAAGTCCAGCCAATTGCTCTGCTGGTGGTGAATTGAGTCAGCTGACCACACTTAGACCTGCAGTGCTCCAGCTGTATTCCTGACTGTCAGAGCAGAGAGGCATGCTGGGTAATTGGTCTTTAGTGGAACCTTTTAACAGGCACTTGAGGGCTTTGTACAGAGCTGTTAATGTCAGAGTGGTAATGTTCTGTACATAGTAGGGAATGGCACACATGATCTCTCTCTCTTTCCCTCTTTCTCTCTCTCACTGCACTCTCTCTGTCTTTTCCCCAGAGCTCTCTCTCACTCAGGTGTGATCTCATATGCTGTGGATGGGAATCGATAAGCTCAGTGGCAGGGTGTTCGATGCCGGCCTGAATTATTGCTTCATTTTTCTCCCTATATAGATGAGGCCTGTTTTTCCCTAGCCCTCCTCACACCAGGATCAATATCTTACAATCTCATTTTTATCCATTTTTCCATAAACCTGGTGATTGCGTTTATTTGGAAAATCCGACAAGCTAAATAAGGCATCGCTTTAAGAAAGGGGAAAAACATATAAGAGGAACTAGTGGCCATAAAACAGATGAGTTGTTGTTTCCTTGATCCTGAGTGGTGGCTGCTGAGAGGCAAAGACATTTGTGAGAAATGGCCCTCAGAAGACTTTATGCCGTTGAGCAAACCAATTTCACTATATCTTTATGGTGACAATTTTCACATGTCAAAGATTAGCAATTTAACCGCATGACACCACTTGTCAATAGAATTAAAGAATCTCATTATCAAAATCGAACAATCACTCAACACATTAGAAAAATGTGGCTTTATCACTTATCACTTACTAAATGCACAGGAAAAATGTCTGCTGTCAAACTGGTCAAAAAACACCTCAGTTATGGTTAGCTACAACAATTAAGTCTAAAAGTAATTGAATATTTTGTTAAAGCAGTAGTCTAACATTTTCATATAAATATATACATAGTTCCATTCTGATTTTTGGTGTTTTTGTTTTTGTGCAAAACACACTGCTGTATTACAGCTTTAATTTCCATTGGCTTCCACAAAAAATAGAATGAGAGGGTAAACAATTTAGAACATAATGGTGTAATGTTCTCCCACAGTTTGATTACTTGCCTTTGGAACTCATAGACTTATAGATAATGGTAAAAAACAATTGTATAACAAATAATTTAAAATTTTTTAGATTAAATTCTTGAACATACTTTATAGCCGAACAAGCTGAATGAATTTGCCATTTGACTTGTTTTTATCCTTGTGTAGTGCAAGACACAAGAACTGCTTGCTGTTCAATGCCCTGTAGCAGTATAGGAAATACGTTTTGCTCTGTAACATGATGTAGAAGCCCCTATTAAAAAAAACTCTAACTCTGAAAGCAAGAACAATATCTTTTTTTTTCTCTTGAGGAAAAAACAATAGATGTTTGTATGGTTTGTATCTGTACTCTCTTATACAATGTAACAAGAAGAGGAGACATTTGAACCAAATGAATGCTCCATCCTTGAACTCCATCCAGCTCCATTTTGGTCTGAATCAAAAGGCTGGCTCTTCCTTACCTCGAGTGACTAATGCTTCACATAGACTTCATCATTGGGCATACATAAGAGAACTTCCCCTAATGTGATCCAGCAGAGTCTTTTTAATATCAGGCCTGATGGGTGCTGCTCAGTCCACTGGCCTGCATACTGAGCAGGGATGAATTGCCTGCTGTACCTCCCGAGCGATTCATCAGCACCTTCAATCTATTGGGTGTGTGGGGCCGCACACATGCTCGCTGGCAGATAGCATTATAACTCTGCCTTGTGCCGCAGAGAAACGGATGGAAAGTCCTTTTGACAAATGATGCAAACCTGGCAATCTGGTGCGAGGTAATACGCAACCAAACATGGAAATGCATTTGTTACAGATGGAGAGAGAGAGAGAAAGAAAGAGAGAGAGACAGAGAGAGAGTGGGAGAGAGAGAATGAGAGAGAGAGGGATGACTCAGTGCACTTATCTGCAGAGTGCCATACAGGACGGGTAATGTCCCAGGTGGAGTGATCTTAATTGTTTGATGATAAATATAATTGCGCGGAGCCTTTGGATGTTTAATTGCAGGGAGGAGTGTGGAGTAACTACTTGCATGATCACTTTGACTGCAGCATTCCTCACTGAGTATCTAGTGGATGGGCTTTGATTGCAGCACCTTAAACCTCAATGAAATGGGGAAAAGTGTGCCGGGATTTGACGGACGATATCTGAGGCTCACCTATCCCTCTGTGTACATTTGGGCTTTCATTTTACCACAAACTCTTCTATTTACCAATGAGTGCCAAGAATCTAAGACCCCTAAAATGACATCATCCATTATCTGGCAGGCTTTTGAGGAATCCATTAACTAAGTAGCCTCCAAGTTCATAAGCAGAGAGCAGTCGGAGCCAAAACACAGCCACATCATTACCGACTGTAGGCCGTCAAATGCCATCGTCAGCCACAGCATAAAGGTAAATTCATTTGATAAGAACCTCATGGTCAATAACTGAACCAAATCTCTTCTGGAGTGCCTTACTTAAAGCTATTACAATTTAACTGTGATGAGAACAATTATTTAACTGCTCTCTGCTCAGGCTGTGAGGAAGCGTCAAGCATTTGCTGTTCTCCAGGTATGGTCCTGTCTTTCCGCATGGCTGTGTGGTGTTCGAGCGCGGCAGCATCGGTGCACCACTGATTTAATTAGGTCTCCATTTCCTCTGCCTGACAGAAGTTGATTAGAGGCGCCAGATGCCCCATGTGTAATTCCGCTGCCAGCTGCCACGCAGCCCTGCCAATCCTCTATGATTAGTACCCACTGGCAACTGGGTCCAGCCCAGGTGCCAACTGGAGCCAGGGGAGAGAAACGGCAGGCTGATGTCCCCCAGTGCTGCTGACAAGGGGGCTGCTGGGAGGTGGGCATGAGAAGAAGAGAGAGGCTCAAACTGCAAGTCCACGGTGACTAAGAAAAACTCCAAGGGCAAACAGAGCACTCAACCTGATAGAAAATTTTCAATTCAGAAGCTCCCTCATGTGCTATTAAGCTAGATCAGCATAGTACAACTGATGCTCTGTTGGTGCCTTGCTCTACTGTCTCCAGAAATGTTTTAAACTGAATCTTAGAACTGAACTAAACTCCAGGTATTAGGCTTCTCACCCAAAATGCTTACGGTGCTTTAGAAGGTAGGAATACTTGGCAAAAAGGGGACACATTAGGGACCATGGCTGTAAAAATAAAAAAAGGGGGCTGACCATCTGCCCTCTGCTTCAAAGGTGTGTTTTTTGTGCGTGTGAACTGAAAAATCCTTTCCTCCATGCCTGGCCATGTGTTTGTTGAATGGACCATGAAGAGAGGCCAAGTCCAGCGCCATAAACCCAATGAGCACACTCATTCACACACATGAATGCACAGGCACAGGCGTGGACGCACACTGAGCGGACAATGCCCACAGCTGAGCACCCTTTAAATGTATTGATGAAGCTTCTTTTTCATGCTGTTCTCCTGAGCGTTAAAGGAATAGCTCGCCAGAAAATCAAATTTACGTAGTTTTTCACTTACTTCAGATGCAGTCAGTCAGCCTATGGAGGCCCCTTGCTAATAAACACAGTAAGTCAATGGTAACCCAAACTGTTTCCATAAATACATCCTCAAAACTTCTCTCAACCCATTAAAACCACTTTGAGGTCTTCATTAAGACGATGGAGACGATGTCTTTTAGAACAAAGTATGACTCACTGTAAGCTACAAAAATGAACAAAATTTCACCACTTCAGGCAGTATTGTTATTTGAGACAACTCCAGGGTTGAAGTGAACCGATGAGATTCCTCTGTATCATGGTCATTGCTACAAAAATTGATTCTTGATCAGCACTGTTTTGCCAATGCCTGCTGAGGACATATATATATATATATATATATATGTACACATATATTTCCACTATGTACAACACATACAAATGTCCATATTTATATTTTTTGTATAA
>JBBPCZ010000034.1:878998-889195 GCA_037974445.1 Brycinus macrolepidotus
GCAGCAGGGGTGGCAAGGCTTTCTTTTAGGGTGGCATTTGCCACCCTATGCCACCCCGGTAGATCCGCCCCTGACACCCTTACATTATATGTTGTTCAGTTATGAACCTTTAATTATGGAATTATTATTGTTATTTTGGATATACCTTTGATTTACACTACATAGATAATTCCATAATAACATTAGACATTAAACAAATAGTAAATTACTTTTACATTCTGTTAACAGTCTGTATTGGTCAGCTCAAATCTCCACTTTTTTCAGTTTGTTTTGCTGTCCATCAAGGTCAAAAATACAGCAAAAATGTAAAAATGTAGAATTCCCTAGAATTCCAGTAGAATATTTTTGTTTAGGGAGTTACTCAGTACAAATCCTTACCAAGAAAGTTAACTTCTAGGCATAGTGAGAATGAGACAAATACAACAAGATAACATGATATCAGCGATCATTCAGAAATCACTGTACAGTTTGCACTGACCATACAGTTTCTCCAAGTGAACTTTTCAAATATGTTCAGGCTTTAGGAGCACCAAATCTGTAATCTTCTCTTTGCCCTTGAGAAGCTATGCAGAGTGTAGGGATGTTTCCTAGGGGACAACAGAGCTGATGATTTAACAGAAAAACTCAATCATCATCCTCAACATCCAGTCGGCTGTATAACTTAAATCCACTCATAGTTTCTCATCACTGTCAGAAGGTCAACAGCCCAGCCTGAAAATATGCTGCTCTTTCCCAAAACTAAATGAGAAAATGATTGGATTTATTTGCGTTCTGATGATCAAATCAAATCTCAAATCATCTCCACATGTTATTAGAGGGGTATTAGGAGAGCCTGGCTCAAACCTGGGAGAGGCTGTGCTGCAATGTGAGATGGACCGTGCAAGATAAGGCCACGTCTCTGAGGAAATAAATGTGCAGTGCTTAAGCAGCTATGGCCTTATAAGACACATGTAGAAGTCTAAAGAGAACAGGCCACTTGGGGAATGCTGAATTCGCTGCTCTTTTTTCAGCCTGTGCAAATGGTCCAGGCGGGATAGAGGTAGGCGGGTGAGTGGGGGCGGTACAGTGCTGTACTGTCACTGTACAGCTCTGATTAAGGGGTCATTTGTTATGATGCGGTGCCTATGCGTTGAAGTCTTTATTCTTAACATTCAGCATGCAAGGCTGTGGATGAAAAGAAAGCTTATGGTGTTTGGTGGCACTTCCAGTAACAATCCAGCAGGAAGGGTCTGTTGTGATGGGTAATGTAATGGGCTCTACAGAGACCAGATTAGGCTTGAGAAACACTCTAGTAGTTGACACTTCATAGCTTGCAATGTAATCTAATCTAATATTTTTTGTTCTGTTCTGTTCTCCTCTCAATACTGCTCTTTATGACTAACAATATATGCAATTATATTAAATCATTTGTAATCATATGTAATTATTAGATGTTGAAATGTATGAACAAGACCATACAGGAGCTCTTCCTCCTCTGTATGTGTGTGTGTTTTATGCATGTGTAGGGGATAGATGGGAGGCACTGAAGAGCTATTTGACTCCACCAGTGTTTGTCTAAGAGCAATCAGCCATTTAACAGGATACAATAAGCACTAATTTAAGGTAATGAACAACTAAAAGTATATGATAGTAAATAACGCTCTCAGTTTTGTAAGTTTATCAAGACACAGGTAAGACTAAACCAGCAGGTAAAATCCCATCTTGTATGACACAGTGTCAGTCAACACTACTGAAACTGACACTTGAATTCAAGTGGGGTCTACTTTTCCAATGGGCACTGTCATTTAAACAGTCAAACTCTGTTCTTGCATTTCACTTTATTAACGTGGTGCAAGGACGTTACACCATTCCAGATCTACTGAGTGTGACAAAGTGCCCTAGCTTTGCTGAATGCACATCACAGGCTGCTGGAGACCTTGGCATTATTAATTAGCTTTGTGCAAATATAAGAGTTTGTTGGTCAGGGAGGAAAAAGTACAGTGGAGGGGAAATTTTCTAACGAGTCAGAGGGTTGCAAATAGGGGGCTGAGACGCAGTACATTACACGTAGTGCAGACGCAACACTTTTCTGCCTCTCATCCTCTGCGTCTTTCTTTCTTTCTTTTCCTCCCTACCCTCCCCCAACTCTCTCTCTCATTCCCTCCTCCTCTCTTTCTCTCTTCCTACAAAAAAGTGCATGACTTTAGTGTCCTCTCACACCAGAGGCTGAGAGATATGCACTGGATGTCAAAAAAGTGCAACCATGCATGGAGTATCAAACAGGTGAAGGTGTTTTTGCTGCTCTCTTTTTAAAGTGACCCTGCCCACAATACCGCACACTTAAGAAAGACAAAAGTAAGATGTGTGTTTGCACATATGGATGTCTGGCAGTACAGTACACACTCATACATACATTCTAGTATTAATATTTTAACTGGAGGGTTTATATTCACTAAATTATAGCCATTATACAAAAACCCTTTTCTGGATTTTATTTTTTAACATTTTATGGCAAATGGAACAAAAGAAATTGTCCAAAATGACATAAAAATCATATTTTTTCAATAACACTTTACTTGAAATGTACTAACATGGACTCCTCATAACACATACATAAGCACAGACTATTGCATTTCAAAAGCCATACATGAATTTGCATAATAAGATGTTGTATTACATAAATGACACTGAGAATAGGGCCCTTAATTTAATGCTTGTGTATGTTTTCTTATAATATTAATGTAGTACTGCTAAGTCAAAATCTAAACTTTTACCTCAATGGCCAAACAAAATCCTTTTTTAGATTTTCAAGGGAAAATGGCATCTTATGAAAAATGTTAGTTATATTTTTTGTGTTTTTTCCTTATGGGAACAGCAAAATGCCCTCAACAGTGACAAAATGTTTTCCATTACTGTGGAAACTCAAAGTTGTGGAACGCCACCCCCCCAACCCAAAACACCCTTAACCACATGCTCACCATGTTCCAGGTATGACGGAGTGCCCTCTGAAGGGTCCAGTCGCCGAGCCCTGCGCCCATGTTTGGAGTTGTTGTGCACAAACATGTTGTCAGACACGGCCAGGACATGGCCATCCACACTAACTGTTGTAGACACCACCACCTGCATGAAGACCACACATCTTCATAAACCTGGATCATTTTTGCCAAACATTCTCCTACTCCTTAGACACCTGAAAGACTGACCTGTAGAAAGCTCTCCTAAGAACCCAGACAGTGTGAACAGTTGAGCTCATTCATATCAGATTGTAAGAGAAGTGGCTCTCATTTAAATAATGGCCATTGAGCTTCGAGAGGATTTTGTCTCAAGAGAGATGATTGATGAGATTGAGACCTGGCAAGCACAGCTTACATTAGCCAAGTGTAGGTCTTGACACTCTGTTTTCTGTTTCTCTCAGTTCCCTTTTCCCTAGTCTCCCTGCCTCTGATACTCTTGTTAACACTCATTTGTACTGCACTTTCACTATAATCTCTACTGACATATTACATATTAGAGCTTCCATCTAATAGACTAAATTCAGTTATCCAAAACTATGCAAAAATGCACCGATTGCTCCAATTACAGCCTGTAGAAAAGCAGATCAATTCGAGCACTCATTAAATTCAAGCGCAAAGTCTCTCTATGGCACTAGCACCACAATTAAAATGAATAATTGGAGTCAAAAATCGAAGAGATCATTAGCATGACACATGAAGGCTGAAGAGTCTTGTCAGACCGTCGTTGGTACATCATCTGAACAATATGAATTAATGGGACGTCCAGGGGAAGGTATAGGAAATCTGTTGTATGAATTTGGGACATGGCTATTGAACACATTGCTGGGGAAATTTCATAAAAAATATTTTTTTACATTTCAAAAATTCTTTTTTGAAAACAAATTCATATATGCACATTAACAGGCCTATTCTAAGACATAGAAACAAACAAAGCATTTGACGCTTACATCAAAATGCCTTTGCAGTTTGTTGGAGCAGGCAATAAACATCATAACAGGACAGAGACAATAAGAGGCTGTTCTTAAATAAAAACCTAAATCTGTACTGCTTGAAGCAAGTGTCTGTGTCGTGTGTGTAGTGTGTGTAGTGTGTGCAGTCTCAGCAGACAGGCTTGGGTCAGCTGTTACCTGGAAGCGTCTCATGTCTCGTGGATTCCCTGCATTCTTTAGACAGTTCTGGTTGCACTTCAGGAAGAATTTCAGGAAAAACCTGGAAAGACAGAATAAGAGAACACGTTAGTTGAGCGCTGGTGACTTGATCAGAGCTGTGATGAATGTATGGCAGACATCAGCTTGTAAACTAGTCCAAGACTGTGTGAATGGAACTCCATTATCTGTCATCATGTTACAACAGAGAAGTCCTCGTAAGAAAAGCAGGGGAAACATTATTACCCAGAATTCACACAAGGGTAGAGTTAGGAATTCCCCCCACAACACATCACACTTATAGTCACAAACACACACGCTAGCAGAAGTAAAGAGCAGACCATCTGTCGTATGCCAGAGACATGTCTGACAATCTTGTGATCTGCGGGGGTGGGGGTTATGTGTGAGAGAGAGCGGGAGAGAGAGGAAGAGAGGGGAGAAACTACTGGCGAGCATCACAACTTTCACAAGATAAATTTTATAAACATATAAAATGTGTGTTAAATATGTATTAAAGGGACTATTTCCTGTGTTTATTTCTAATCTAGATGTTTGCACACATTTATGCACCAAAACCTGTACACTCAACTAGGGCTTAACTACTACAGGCTTAACTACTACTACAAAGGCAAAAACAATAGATAAATGTCTGTGAAAGGCAAAAACAATAGATAAGGAGCCTACAGGCCCAATGTGCACTGCCAAAATGCTAAACAAAGGCAATTAAATGATCTAATTTATTATTTTGTTACTCTACTAAGTTGGTCGTAGTTTGTTATTTAAAACCTAAACACTACGCTTAACTATGAATTCATAATTAGTGGTAAAGGAGTTGTCCCTGCGATCAGAAGGTCGTGGGTTCAAATCCCAGGACTGCTAGTGGCACCACTGAGGTACCTTTGAGCAAGGTAACATCCCCACACACTGCTCCCTGGGTGTTGTGTTCCTGGCTGCCCGCTGTTTCACTTTTGCACGCATCATCCTGTTCTAGCCTAGCTATTTACTTCATGCCCACTGCAGTTATGATGTTAGTCTTGCTGTGCAACTACACTGTTGAACTGGCTCTGCTGGTGGTTAGGGAGTTGCCCCTGCAATTGAAAGGGTTGTGGGTTTGAATCCCAGGACCACCAATGGCACCACTGAGGTACCCTTAGGCAAGGTACCGCCCCTACACAGTGCTGAATGCCCAATGCTTCACTCGGGTGAATGGGTTAAATGAAGAGGACTCAAGTAATTTCCTCCAGGATCAATACAGTACATGAAAAAATATATAGTTTTGTATTTTTAATTGGGTAGATATTCACACACGACTGCACAAATCGGTTTTCAGCTGAATATTAATGTGCCATCCTATTGTTAATGAACTACCCATTTTGCATTTAACTTGCATAACAAAGCTAACAACTACGGTGGCCCTGAAGGTCAAAACACGACGACATTTCAGAAAACACAACACCACCACACAGAAAACACAACATTTGAAAAACACAACATTTCAGAAAACACAACATATAAAAAACACAATGACATTTAAAAACACAACGACATTTCAGAAAACACAACTACATGTCAGAAAACCCAACGGCATTTCAGACTACAGAAAGGGTAGGACCACACTTTTTGTTTGTGATTGGACAGTAGCCATGTCACTCACGACAGCTCTAAGTCTTCCTGTTAGTCCTTGCATTTTAAAACTGTTGTAAGGTTGTTTTTGAAAGGATGGATGAGGACAATGAAATACGGATCATACGGGAATATTTTGATCGAGGCCGTTCATACAATGTTATTATTGATTTACTGTCAAAGGACAAACAGGAAATGACAACAGGAATAATTGTCGTGAGTGACATGGGTACTGTCCAATCACAAACAAGAAATGTGGTCCTACCCTTTCCGTAATCTGAAATGTCGTTGTGTTTTCTGAAATGTCGTTGTGTTTTCTGAAATGTCGTTGTGTTTTCTGAAATGTCGATGTGTTTTCTGAAATATTTATATTAGTAGAATGCACTTTAAATCTATTCCACCTCCCTTATTATCTGCCTTTGTCCATAATGTAAAGTTTTGCCTGGCCTCTAAATATGTTAGTACAGATTAAACATAGGTCTTACTTACTGGCCCTAAATCACTCATTTCCAAGCATCCATCTATTACATGTGAAATTAATGGTGATATCATTGAGCCTACACAAACAACACTGAGTTATTTTTGATCCTTCACTCTTCTTTGATAGTCATATAAACTCTCTGGTTAAAGCAGCTTTCGTCTACTTCAGAAATACACTATATGAACAGAAGTATTGGGACACACCTGTTTTTCAGGGTTTGGGCTAGACCCCTAACTTCCAGTGAAGGTCAATATTAATGCTTCTGCATACCAAGAGATTTTGGACAACGGAATGTTTCCAACTTTGTGGACACAGTTTGGGGAGGATCCTTTTCTATTCCAGCATGACTGTGCCCCAGTGCACAAAGCAAGCTCCGTAAAGACATGGTTGGATGAGTTCGTTGTAGAAGAATTTGGCTGGTCCACATAGAGCCCTGACCTCAACCCCATCCAGCACCTTTGGGATGAACTGGAATGGGGATTGCGAGCCACACCTTCTCGTCCAACATCAGTGCCTGACGGTGAGGCGTCCCAATACTTTTGTCCTTATAGTATATATCTCGCCTTTGTAACTCTGCCTTAGTGGATGGTGCCGAAATGCTTTCATTACTTCACACTTAGATTACTGCAATGCCCTCTGTTTGGCCTCCCAGCTAGAACACTTGCTCGTTTACGATACATTCAAGACTCAGCAGCCAGACTCCTAACTCACACTAAACATACCTCTCAGATTACTCCTATCCTCCTATCTTCACTGGCTATCAGTATCCTTCTGTATTCAGTATAAAATTTCTCTATATACTTTTAAAGTCCTTCACAGCCTCATTTCCTCTTATATACAAGGCCTGCTACATTTTTACATCATGTCCTGCACTTTAAGGTTAACAGACTCTGGTTTACTTACAGCACACTATCCTGTGTGGGAGGGAGAACTTTCATTGTTGCTGCGCTCAAATTATGGAATTCATTGCTCAAAACCCTTAGAGATACTTCTTCTATTTCTTAATTCACCTTAAGTCACACTTTTCTCTTTGCGTTATGACTCTGTGTCTGTCTAGTCCTGTTGTTGTGTTGTATATGCTGTGAGTTTTTTATTTGTATACTTGTTTTGTTATTGCGTCCTTGGGTTTTTGAAAGGTCCTATACAAATTAAACTGAACTGGAGCACGACATGCACCTAAATATGAGCTTAAATGAATAAACACATCTTCTGGTGCATGCTTTAGTACTTATTTACATCAGTAATATTCATATGAAGGTACATTGTACATGTTGTCAAGATGTTATTTGCAGTGCTGTGTGGTCCAGGACTGTTGTTTGTGTATTAAGGAACATAACTTCCATAAAAGCACAACTAAAATGTGCTACACAATTAAAAAGCACAAGTAAAATGTGTTTGTGATACGTGCATCAGTAGTGATGCTTATTTTTTAGGAGCGTATGATTGTGTCTCATGCTGCATTTACATGTTGCAGATGAAAAACACTTTGTTCTGTGTGTCATAGCTGTATGTGACTGACGGAAGCGCTGCTATAGTAAGCGGTGAAAATGATTATTGGGGAGAAATTTAGGGGTGTTGATTTAAGGTGGAAAAGGGGCAAGAAGGTAATTTATCGGCATGACCATATTTAGATACAGTATTTCCAAAGTATAATCCAAATGAACGTAGAACAAGACTGAACATACTAGTGAAGAGGAAATAATAATAATAATAATAATAATAATAATAATAATAATAATAATAATAATGTCAAGTAGAAATGTAATAGAAGAGGGCAGAAAATTAATAAAGAAATCAGTAAAGATGTTTCTCTAGGTTTCTCTAGTTATGATGTGTTGGGGGGGTCACTTACTGTCCCTCAGTGTGAGGGACAGATATATATATAATCCTGCCGGGGGGGGGGGGGTTGGAATCTTCTCAAATATAAAGTATAGTTCATGTTTTAATTTTTCATCCTCTGTGAGATAATGCATTTCTGTCTCTACAGTGTTACTGTTGCACTGCTGGCACAGTCTTTGCTTTTTAGGCAGCCAGGAATGTCTATAGTAGCTGGTCTGCACAGACAGGCCGCTGGTCTGTATTTTGTCAGCATGGTTCCGTGTTCAATGTCAGTAGCTCATATACTCTGCTGCAGTTCAATGTCATTTTAGGGTCAGATAGCACTGCTCAGTGCTCGTGTCTGTGTGTTCCAGTGGGTGATGTAGTTTTTTTATAATTTGGTTTATTCTAATTGCATGTGTTTGAGGCTGATCCAGATGTGTAACAGTGTTAGTGTGTGTTAGTGAGCTCAGCGTCAGGACCAGCTCTCTGAGAATCTCCTTTCTTTGTTCAGCTCTTAGCATTGCAGGACTTTCTAGTGGTAGGAATGGAGATCAAGGTTTTTAGGAGAAGCCAATATTTAGTAATCCTTTTTTTGAATTTTGAGCAATGGGGAAATTGGCCTAATTCATCTCTGCGGGTGTTATTTGTAGTTTTTCTGTGCACTTCCAGAATACGTTTACAGTGTGTATCGTTTCAGCAGGGTGTTTTTCCCATTCGTCCAAATTTGGATTTCAGATTGATCCCCATACTTCACTTCCATAAAGGAAATCAGTTCGATAATTGACTGAAATAATTGGAGCTTAATTGCATAGAATGCCCTGCGTGCTTTCTCTCTCAGTTCTCTCTCTTCAGTCCTAAATAATTATATTCTTTACAGGATTCCAGTTTGTGTGTCCTTAATGTGAAGCAGAATGTGTTTCCCTGAGATCTGGTCTCTTTCGGAAAATGATGGTTTTGGTCTTTTTCAGGTTAACTGCCAGGTCAGTACCACTCCAGCAGGTCCAGTCTCTGCTGCAGACCCTGCTCTGTGGGGGACAGCAGGAACAGGTCGTCTGCGTAGAGCAGGAGTTTGACATCAGAGTCGTGCAGAGCGAGACCAGGTTTCTGCAGAACTCTTGACAGTAGTAGCCAGTTCATTAATACAGATGTTGAATAATGTTGAGCTTAAGCAGCAGCCTTGTCTCACTCCACGCTCCTAAGAAATGTGTGCTTTTGCTACTAACCTTTATTCCGTACTGTTTGTTTGTGTAAATAGATTTAATAATGTTGTATGTTTCACCCCCTACACCACTTTGAAGAATTTTATAAAATGGACCTCTGTGTCAAATAGTGTCAAATTCCTTTTTTGAATCTTGACAAAACATGCAAATATTTAATTTTTGCTCGGATTAACACGTACGTCAATTAGGGAGCGCAGGGTGTAAATATGATCTGATGGGAGTTGATTTGGTATGAATCTAATCTGACTTTTACTCGGGACACTGTGCTCCATAAGGTAGTATATAAGTTATTAATAATGTATATAATAGCATTAATAATGTTGCAGAGCACCTTCCCTAGATCCTAATTATTTGGGTCAAATTTTGAAAATGGGCATTGCAAGACCTCTGCTCCAGATGTTAAGCAAATAACCTACACTCAGAATCAGGTTGAATAGTTTGGGAATAGCCAGTTGGAATTTTTTATTTGTGTGCCTAATCATTTCATGTAAGATCCTATCAAGTAGGCTTGCTATTTTATGGTTTTAGGATAGGTCATTTGTTTTTTAGTTCTTGCGCAGTAATGGGAGAGTCCAAGGGATTCTGGAAGTCTTTTTTTTTTGTCAATTCTAATGCATTCAGTTTTTTTTTGTTTTGGATTACATAATTTTCTTAATGCTTTTCTGAGACTCTTTGTCAAACCGTGTATTGCCTTTTGGATTTCTGGGTTTGTTTCTTAATTGTTTTACATATATGTATGGTGTTTAAAAGTGTTTGAATTTCTTGAGTGCTTTCTGGAACCCCTTGGTGCTGTTTTGGACCCATCTGTATGGTCTCCTAATGCTGTACAGCTTACTGGTCTCTCTCTCTCTCTCTCTGTGTGTGTGTGTGTGTGTGTGTGTGTGTGTGTGTGTGTGTGTGTGTGTGTGTGTGTG
>JBBPCZ010000034.1:890095-908977 GCA_037974445.1 Brycinus macrolepidotus
GAGCTTTGCAACCGGCCTCGTTCGATCGGTCTCGGGGAGCTGTAGGTCCCTGTAAAGTTTGACCGCGATCGGTTTTTTCTAGGTCGAGCTACGGGGCAAAATGCTCTGTTTTAACCGGCTCTGTGCACGGAGCGCATTTAAGGGGCAGGTCTCCCTTTTCCGCCCCCGTTAAAAAGCCATAGGGAGCTTTGGGGCTTAAAAAGTCCGATTCCCCGGGGGCTAGCGGGGCAAAAGTCTCAGGGAGATCTATGGGCATGTAAAGTTTGAGCGCGATCGGTTTTTCCCTTCGCCGAGCTACGGGGCAAAATGTTGCATTTGAGAGCTGGAAAAAAGTAAACACACACCAAAATCACATCAAAACATCAAAATGACACTAATGGGGAGAAACAACACAGCATGATGCTTTGTCTTCATTTGAGACACATCTGGCCGGATTCAGACATTTTTTTTAACGTAAAACTCGATTTTCACGTGTGATGTGCAGTTCATTGTGTGAAACGCGTTCGTTCTGCGAGTCACGCGCGTGGTCGCGGCGGCATTCGCTATGCGGAACGTTCGTTTGTGAGGCGTTCGTTAAGCGGGGTACCACTGTATTTGGTATTGGGCTGTGATGCAATTTGTTTAGTCAAGACAAGCATACAGTACCAGATAGCACATAAAAGCACAAAGATAGATCTAACAAAATTGAACTATGCAGCTATCACCATGTCAAAAGGGTCACATTCGAATAACCCCTGATACTTTTCATCAAATATAAGTTGTTCTTAAAGGTACGTTAAAAATATGCCTTTTATCTTCTGTTACCAGCTCTGCTCACTTAAAGAGTGACTATCGGTCCTCAATTAGCTTGCTCTAGCTGTGAGAGCTGGGAGGAGTGAGTGGTAGAACAGGAAGAGAGAGAGAGAGAGAGAGAGAGAGAGAGAGGGAGAGAGAAACAGAGACAGAGAGAGAGAGTGCTAATCTACTGTCAGCACTAAGTGCAGCAGTGTGGCGTTGGAGCATGTGGCATGTGTGAGTATGGTGTTACCCACACTCTCAGTAAATGAGACCAAGTCGACGGCACTGGCTATCAATTATTCAGAGGCTGAGATGGCAATTATGGCACTGAGCACAACCAACATGAATATTTTATGAACGCTAACGCAGACTGAGAGAGAGTGAGGAAGGGAGGGGAGAGAGAGAGAGAGAGAGAGAGAGAGAGAGAGAGAGAGAGAGAGAGAGAGAGAGAGAGAGAGAAAGAGGAACAACAAGAGACAGAGAGAGACATAGAATACAAATGCATCCAGCTCTAAGAGACTCAGCCCTTGCCAGTTCTTGCCACTCAACTTGCCATTTCGACAAGCCGTGATATCTCTCTTCATCTTCCCTATCCCTTCCTCTCTCCTCACCTTCCACCACTCTATCTTTGCCATCTGGATTGGTTTGCCTGAGAACAATCTGCATGAGACATCTTTAAAGTGTCCCACGTGCAGCCTGCCACCCACCTTTCCATTACCCCTCCTGCTGTAGGGGCATGGTAGGAATGCTGCAGTTGTTTCTGTCCACACCACACAAGTCTCGGCTAATTGAGTAACAGGACACTGGGCTGAGGAGTGATGGCCTAATCTTTGGAGCAACAGCGGCCAGCCCCACTGTGCCTCTATATCTGCTCTCAGTGTCTTTCTCGCTACAGTGTTACTCTTTTACATAAAGCCCTACTCACTGCAAAAAAAAAAACAACAACAAAAAAACACTTCAAAAATATCTCTACCCGGCCTAGTGAGCCTAAGAGCCAACGCTGGCTAACTCACTTCTAATTCAGCTAAAACAAGGAACACTAGTGCAACACAAAACATTAGGGAATAATAACAGTAACAATGTGACAGTCACAACAAGTTCCTCCCCTCCCTCCTTGCTTCAGGCAGTGACCAAGAGCAGACATGAGCCTTTGCCATCTTGAAAATAGCTTACCATACACATCTCCAAAAAGATCTATCCCAGGCAAAAAAGTGAAAATAACACTGGCTTGCTTAGCTGGTCTTTCAGATGTCTTCCCCCTCCTTCACAACCAACCTCACCCCCCATCCCCACCCCCATATTTTTTATGGCTGGATTTCTGCCATGGCTGGCGAGTTTGGTGCCAACTGCAGCCCAAAAGCTATTGTAAAAAAAAAAGGGAAAAAGAAAAAGAGAAGACATCTCATTAAATGAGAGAAAATTGCTTGACTGAACAGAATACAATGTAAGGGCTTTTGTGCTGTTTTAACAACTGAAAAGAAGTTGGTTTGAATGGTTTTGATATGAAATCACAAGTAGCAATGAGCAGATTAGTGTCATACTGCTGACTCACTGGACTGCTCATCATAGCTCTTAAGCTGTGTGTAAAACGAGGCCTGCACATTTTTATGTTGTGTGTTTCTCTGCTCTAGCACAAGGCTCTCTTTCAACTCATCACCTAATTAGCCACAGAAGTTAGTACTCTCCTTTTGCTACACTGCTCAACTCTAATTACTTGAGTAAATATTTAATTACACATAAAACCGCTTTTAATATTGAAATTCAAATCACAATAATAATACCTATTCATGCTTTTTAGTATTGCAGGACAAAAACTCAGGATAGTGGAAACCTCGAGCATCAGCATGAGGACCACTACTGTATCTCCTTTCCTTTCTGTGTTGTCATGCAATCTGCTCTTCATGTCACTGCTTGCTAAAGCTTCATCGATTAAACAGTATGCATGCAAATCTGTGAAACAAAGGCAGAGGGGAGAGAAAGACAAAGGAGAGAAGGTGACAGAGAGAGAGAGAGAGAGGGCGAGAGAGAGTGTGAGAGAGAGAGAGAAGGAAGGGAAGGCGCAATAAGGAAAGAGATTTCTCATCAGATTGTGGGCCTAAACCCTAGAGATGAGTGTAGTGTGGATGGGGCGAATTATTTTACATAATAAACGCTTCATATTCAAGCCCATAATTGATAGCTGAACCAGGCAGAAGCAGTGCAGCCGCCACATTTGAGCTTTGGAAGCTGTCAGTCAGAGGTAGGCCGCCGGAGGAGGGATAACGATCGTCATCTGACAGCCGCCTCATTTAAGCTATTATTACCGCTAACGTTACTGTTTACAAGTGCGACTGGTGGCCCTGGCAGCAGTGTCAGTATGTAGTCACTGCTGTCTGGAGTGGAGTGGTAGAAATGAGTTTGTTATGTTATCGTACATATTGGTATAGCACTAAGCAATACTAGAGAGAAATCAGTAAAGTGAAAAGTCATACACGGGGGGAAGTGGCAGTGAGAGAGAGACAGAGAAAGACAGAGAGAGAGAGAGAGAGAGAGAGAGAGAGAGATCTACTCCATATACTGCTCCACAGCTGTTCCTATCTTTCCCTTTTCAGATTTACACATACATCCCGGCTGGCTCTGGCTTAACCTTGGCTGTAATTGTCAAATTAATGATAGATTAGAGCCCAGATTACAACTTGACCCTGGCTTTAACTAATCACACTGCAACAAGCAGACACATAATCTGCAAAGAGCCTCCAAGCGGACCATTTGATACACTAGCGAGGAACAGCAGAGCAGAGCCAGCATCAGCCCTAGTCGACAGATAATGGAACATATATAGATTTTACGGCATGATCTATGGGAGCAAACCAACTTCAGTATATTAAAAAACAGTAAACAGTAGACACAATATATCTGTCTATCTATTATATCTATATCTATCTCTCTCTCTCTCTCTCTCTCTCTCTCTCTCTCTCTCTATATATATATATATATATATATATGTGTGTGTGTGTGTGTGTGTGTGTGTGTGTGTGTGTGTGAGTATATATAAATAATGTGTGTGTGTGTGGACTGTATTTGATATGGACTGTATTTGTACAGGAAAGATCTATATACTGTGCATGTTTAAATAGATTTTAAAAGCAGAGAGAGAAAAACAGAAAGAGAGAGAGATAGAGACCACCCTCCTGTATATTTCAGAAGCTGTAGGCAAACACCTCAATAATTCATGGTGGAGAGATTGATTTTTTTTTTTCCTTTGGCAAGAAGCAGCAGCTGTGGCGGGGGGGAAGGAATGGTGTGTGTGCATGTGTTTGTATGTGTGTTGGGAGGGATCAGGGCCAGGGGGTTAGCAGCTAGGGGGATCATTAGCCTGCCCACTTATTGTATGAACAATGGAGCTTTACAGCTCACGTTAACAATACTGCCAAAGGGTGAGAGCACATGCGCTTAGCTTGGAGAACTGCTTATTTATGTTTGTAACATCTCCTAATTGATGCTTCTTTTCACTGTTTTCACTGAATGTGGCGAGGAGGTGAACAGAACTCTCGAGATAAGCATGAGGTGAATGCTGAGGGTTGATGGCTTAGGGACTCCTTTTTGTGTTACACCTATTTATTTTTATTGGCCAAGTAGCTATGCAAAAAGCAGTTGACTAATTGACCATTTATTGTCCCTTAAAGAGAACTAAAACAGCGGGCCAAAATAGCGGTACGCTAAGTTGCAGTGGCCTCTCTGGGATCCAGCATTTGGTACAAAAGTGTAGTTTCACACAAAATTTCTGCACACATGCGCATCAGAACAACTGATGCACATGTCTATCACCGTCAGATTCTTCTACAACTAAGACATAAACAAAAAACTTACCATAAGGATAGACTGCTGGAAAGCAGGGACCAGTGCCTCAGGCCGAAAGGGAGCAGATCTATGCTAGGCTCCACATAGCATAGGTGGGTGGAGATCTATGCTAGGCTAAAAGCTAATGCTAGATGACCAGCTATCCTATCCATCCTACTTGCCAGTGTTTGCACAATAAAGTGAACTACATCTGGCTCCAGCGAACTATCCAGCATGAATTCAGAGACTGCTGTGTTTTTGTTTTTATGGAGGCACGGCTCAGTGACAGCGTTCTGGGCACAGCTACCCAGATAAGCAACATGCTAATGTTCCTCTTGGACAGAAGCATTGCGCGGAGTGAAAAAACTCAAGGTGGAGGCTTGTGTGTTTACATCAACACTGACAGGTGTGTGAACACTGTGCTGCTCTCTAGTTACTGCTCACCGCTGCTGGAGTTTGTCACTGTTAGATGCAGGCCATTTTATTTAGCATGGGAATTCACCACCATGCTCAAAGTTGTGTACATTCCACACAGTGCTAATGCTGGCTGGCTGGCTGAATGTTACAAACTTAATTATCACCAGAGACCGCAGAAGTCCGCGAGCTGCTGAGAGTCCATGACACTGCCTTGAGAACAACAAGAGCCAACCTGTCCCAGTCCACCAGAGCAGTGAAGCGCGCACATGCTCAGAAAATCCACGGCCACTTCCAGGACACTGGCAACACAAGTCACATGTGACATGGCATCCCACCCATCACCAACATCAGGATGTCTTCACCTGCCTGTGTTGGTGAGGTCTCCCTTCTAGATGCATGGCTTGAGGCAACGAATGACATGGCAGCGAGGAAGACCATCCCACCGCCCAGTGACCAGGTGTTCCTGTCTGACCATGATTGATGTGAAGAGGACTCTGCTTAGAATCAATCCACGGAGGGCCGTCTGACCAGACAACATTTCTGGTCGTGAACTCAGAGGATGAACAGACCAGCTAGCAGATTTCCCTGAGCACCAACATCTTCCCGATTGGGATACCTCAGTCAGTCAGGATTGGAGCAACATCTCCAGTACCACCACATGCACCATCAATGCCAGCTCCATTGCCAGAAAGGCCCAGCAGCATCTCTCCTTCCTGTGGAGAATGAGGAGAGTGCACCTCCACCCCCAAATTCTCACTACATTGTATAAAGGGACTATAGAGAGCAGTCTCTGTAGCTGTACCCTGGCATGGTACAGTGGATTGTAAGGACTGCTGAGAAGATCATTGGGGTCTCTCCTCTGCTGCAGACAGAGCAGCCCACTCTCACAGACAGACGCTCTTTTTCCTCCTTCCGTCTGGCAGAAAGTTTGGCAGCAAGTCTTCACTACCAGAAGAGGGAACAGCTTCTTTCCCAGGCCATCAAACTCCTAAATCAGAACTGATTAACAAACTGTACATCAAACACACACACACACACACACACACACACACACACACACATTCTGAACTGAACTGCTTCCTTTCACCCAATCAGATGGCATACACAAAGAAAACTTATTCCCCAACTGCCACTGTAAATACCCTGTATTTATTTGTATAGTGTATTTTTTCTAATCCTGTTGCAGCTACTTGCTATTTTTGCACAATTATTTATTGCTGTCTACCTTAGTCTTTGCCTCCCTTTGCATCTTCGCACACTTAACAACTCTGCTGCTAGAACACAGTATAATACTGTATTCAGTCACACTGGTACTGTTACTGCTCCTGTTGACTGCACTGTATGCTCTTTTTCCTGTAGTTATTAAGATACTGTACTGTTACTCATGTGTGTTTTTGGTTTTTTTTTGCATTCTCTCTTTAGTCCTGTCGTATCTGCACTTGTGTAGTCTTGTGGTGTTTTTGTTTTTGTTATTTGCGGTGTTCTATTTTCTGTTCTTTGTGTTGCACCATGGTCCTAAAGGAACACTGTTCCATTTCGCTGTGTACTGTGTATATGGTTTAAATAGCAAAGGTCTTCTGGATTTAAATGAAGGAAAGATTACTTGCTACATTACTTTGACATAAGCCATTAACATGTCAACACAGATGTCTTATGCTGTCATGTTATACCCTGTTATGTTACAACAGATTTCCATTGTCATGACAGATATTATAATATTTAAAAAATATTAAGATGGGGCATATAAACTGTCATGACAGAATTTGTCAAGTTATCGGTAATGATAATATAACGGTAATACATTACTGAAAAAAATCTGTCATGACAACTTATGACAGCTTATGCATCTGCCATTACATATTTATGGCATTATTATAAGGTTATGTGGCAGTGTTCAAATAAAGTGTTACAGGATAAGTTCTACTACTAAAGTTTATAGGTTTCTACTAGCAGCACTAACAGTAAAATCATTTTGAGGTGGTTATGCATATCCGTATTTTTTTATTATTTAGTGTAGTCTTACACAATGTCAAGTTAGGGAGAATAAATTGTTTATTATTTTTTATTATTTCAAGACCAAAGTATATTTGCCTTTGTGCAGTCTGATTAGGCCTACTTCTTCTGCTACTGCCATATTTCATTACAAAAGTCATGCAACATCAATGACTACTTAAAATCAGACCTGTAGTGCCTACTAGTGGATATAAGCAATTAGTTAACTAGTGAGGTCAACTAAGGTCTGGAGTGAGGGCTAAAGCTAGCTAAGCAAGACATAGATGTGCATCTTGCTTTAGGAACGAAAAAAATTAAAAGGCCTGACCTTTCTAAAAATGGTTAAACTTGTTTACTGAACTATGCCAACCTAGAAGTGATGATGCCAAAGAAATGAGGAAAGTGTGAGTGAGGGAGGGGGGAGAGAGATAAAGTGAGCTGAGTGGGAGGAGAGTGAGAGAGGAGAGAAGACTGAGCTGTCTGGTCTTCCTGCGTGTGTGTCTGATAGAATCAGCCTTTCACAGCTCTGATGTGACGGCAGGTGAGGCTTTGAGCGGGAGCGACATCCTTTTGTCATCGCACTGCACTCACAAATAATTCATCCCATCAGGGCAAAGGGGACACATATTGACAGCCTCCACTTCTACTTCCCTTCACCTGTCTCATCCAGGCAGGACGCAAAGGACAGAGGGACCTTTTCACAGAGAGCAGACGAACGTGTGCTGACTCTCTCTCTGCCTCTCTCTCTCTCTCTCTCTCTTTCTCTGCTGACCCAATTAAAGCTGTGCCTGTCCCACTCCTCTCCACTTGGTCAGCAGCTGTGTCCTAACCAAGGCAACCCAGTGTAAAATATATTAACCATGTATTAAACATTCAGTAAAATTTGAATGAAAAACAAAACAAGATCCAAATTTTAAGAAAGCACTTTTAAAAAAACATTCATTACACCTGTCTGTGAACTACATGGGTGGGGTCCTAATGTTTTGATTCAGCAACAAAAGCAGTGAAAAATGAGTAAGATGGGCTTTTTTACAGGCAGTGGTGTAGACCATGTGATGTGTTTTTAGTGAACCTTATGACCATGTCCCACTAAAACACTGCACAGCTTTTATATGGCGAAGTCTATAAGATATAAGGTTTTTATTTACTGTACTGCTAGATCCAGGAAATGCTGACATGGCCAAATGAAAGGATGGACAAACATACAGACAGATGAACAGATAAATGACAAGCAGGCAGATGAGAGGTAATTAAGAAGGTATTCACAGGAAAAAACGTAGATTTAGGTTCTCAGTTATTGTCTTCAGTTATTGCCATTTGTATTATTCAAACGTAATAATCAATTACATAATGAAGTATGTTTACCTACAATTTACGTTATGCATCATCAACATTGTTCAACATGTTTAAATATCAATAGATGACAAAAACATGGCAAAAATGTAAAGGGCGATATTTCAGCAAAACAAGATTTTTTTCCTCAAAATCAAATCATAAAATTATATCTTCTTATATCTTTTTTTAGGGAATTTCTCCACTTTCAATGTGCTACAAGCACAGAAAAATTAAACAAAATGTAAGAGGAGGTGTTTTAAGGTGTATATGCAATGAGGAAGCTAGAAGGGTCAACAGCCTGTAGCTTGAGACTCTGGCTTCGCCATTTTGCCTCTGCTGGTGAATGGCAGTATTTGTTGCGAGTCTTGTAAAAAGAGGAAGAGTTGAGGTTTTGAGTTTGAAATGTCATGTGCAAAAAGTTTGAAATCAACATTTCAGCAGTCAAGGTAAAGCTACCTGGCTTAGTATGATTTAATAGAGCTGTAAAGGTGCTTTAATTGTGCATGGTATCACCATTAGAGTCACTCCACACACATCTGAGTGCAGATCAGCAGCGTTATAGATGTTGTATCCATGCTTGAGACAGGTTAGTCTGAATGTGACAGTTGGGAGAAAGTGAGAAAGAGAAACGGAGAGAGATAAGTAGTGGTGTGTTTATAGTAGCCCCCATTAGCGGTTGTAGCTGTTTGCTTCAGAGAGTGTGGGTGAGATAGAGTGTCTCTCCTGCCTGGTAATCTGCCCCTCCACCCTGATAATTTATTATTTACATTATATTAGGCGACGGTGTGCAGTCAAACGGAAGCAGTACAAAACTGCAGCATATTGATTTTAACAGCCCGCTGTCTGCTGCGATTTGTGGCGGCGCTGCGCTGTCTCTGAGCGGCAGCATCGCAGGATCACAGGGACAGGATGCCACTGCACCACATGCTAATGCACACTTTAAACATTTAGCAGGAGGAGGTGCTGTAATTGCTTTGACAGCTGACAGGTGACCAGCAGAGTGTAACATTCTCTTCTCCTCTCCTCGTCTCTCTCCTCTCTTCTCCTATCTTCTCTTTATGTCTCTTCTCTTTCCATCCCATTCCTTCCCTTCTCTTCTCTTCATCCTCCTTCTTTCTTTTCTTATTCTCATTCTATTCTTTTTTTTTTTTAATTGTTCCCTCTCTCTTCCAAAAAAAACCCCTCCAAATTCTCAGAGTAAAAAGAGAGAAGAGTTTTATGATACTCCTCATGCCTGAATACAACGCTTAACTAGGAGCGGAGGATTATGGTCGTTTTTCACGTGATCCAAGCAAAGAGAGGGCATGACACTATAGTGGCAATTCCATCACCTTTTCATTAGAGTTTTCACTAATTACTAGTTCCGGGCTGTTTGGAGGTAGCATCATTAGCCAGTGGTGCTGGAAATATTAGTACAGCAAATTGGTGCAGCTTTCTATTGGGTTAAAGCACAAAACATCCTCCCCTCATAAAGAGAGAGGTGAGCGTTATTAAATTAGCCTCCAAAGCTCATGGAGTAAATGTCTGCAAATGAGTGTAGTCTGGCCTCGATGCCTCCCAGCACAAATTTACCAAAATAATTACACACCCGTCTGCCAATGCAGCCATATTTTAATAATCTCACTTTCTTGCTTTCATTAAATTAAAATGGGTATTATATGTCACTTTGGTACAATTAAACACACAATCACCACGTAGGAAAAAAAATAATAACTTTTAAGTAATCCCTGTAGCTACCAAAATTATTACACCACATATAATAAACACATTGGTAATTGTGGTAAAGCATGCTCAGTGGGACACTTTTTGATCTATGATACAAGCCAAGATACAAGATGTGCTACAGAGTGCAAGAGGAGTTATTATATTTGTAATGAACATGTCTTGTACAGCTGATGACTCACAATTACACAAGGGAGAAAGGTGTGACCCTCTAATGCAGTGGGCCATTAAATTTATTTTGAACAAGAACAAGAACAGGAACTAACATATCTGAAGGGTTTTTGGTGTGTATGTGTCACAAAGTACCATTTTGAGCATGCAACATTATCAATAGGAATGCAGTGGTCACCTTTTTTGCTACTCTGATGAACCAAATTAATAAATAATAATATATAAAATAAGTGTTTAGTGTTCTGAATGTGGGCTCATGTTCATGCATCATAATGCATTCAACTATAAAAGCAACATCATGCTACTTTTATACAGTGATGCAAACCATGGTAAACACAGAAAATTCCAGTTTCACAAGCTGATATATTTTACTACGCGTTCCAACTAACTTTTACAGCCAATGAGTTAAAGGATCTGACTGTGTCGCTAATGATGTCTTACGTAAAATCAGGTTTCTATATCAACATCAGGTGATGTAGTTTCCTGGAAACTGGATGTTTAGTGTCCCAAAATTATTGTTTAATTCTAGTATTTTTTTCCTCAAGCAGTCACTTAGAGTTATTAAAGAATTGTTAAAGAGTAAAGAACAGGGAGAATGTTGTTTAGGGGTTTTTCTCTGCCTCCTTACTTACAGGAGCTAATAGGCCCTGGAGAGATAAGCCTTTAGGTCAGTGCAAGACAGCAGTGACTCTCAATCAAAATCTTTATTGTCTCTCATGAATTCTTAAAAAAATGTTGCAGTCCAGTAGGTCATTGTTTTGTGATTGATAAATAAATTCTTGAATAAGAGACAGCATTTTTCTATAATAATCCAAGAGCAAATCTATAATCTCAAAGGGATTAATTGAGCATGTCTTGTCATATAGGCAGCATGCTGTTCTAAGGGCTTATCTGATCCATATTAATGGCACTTGAAGAATGGAGTTAACCTGAGAGAGCCATCCCTCTCACCTCTCAATTAAAAGCCCTTACAATACACACTCACAGACACACAAACAGGAACATCTAAGCGGTGCTCCATCTCTATTACCCAGGAGGCATTAGCTGTGCTGTTTCATTATCCAATCAGATGGAGGTTTCTTTTCGTTTCTTTTTCCTGCTTATTTCCTTTCGGTTCCTCTCTGGCGGGCCGTATAAATAGCGAAGGGAGGATGAAGTCATTTCTCAAGCGACGCTGGCAGGCCCTTTCATTATTTACACTATTTACTTCGGGCGGGCTGTGTCACAGTGTGCCGTGAGATTTATCTGTGTGAGAAATGGGCCCCGCCATGCAGATTATCCTCAGAACAAAAGCGATGCACCCGCTTGTTGCACTGCCACACTAATTCGCTTCATGAAGTGTGTAACATAGTCCTCTTTGGCAGGGGAGAGGGCTAAGTAAGGGAAGGGTGGGGGTGCTTCATTTGTCTCTGGCTTTATTAAACTAATATATAACAATCCTCTGCCTGCTCATGGTGGTGCACAGCCAGCATGGCCCAGAGCAGAGCCAGAGGGAGAGTCAGAAGGAAAGAGAGAAGGGGAGAGAGGAAGACAGAGGAGAACACTCCTCTGGCATGTTGCTGAACAGTGCTGTCAGTGTAAAAAGGGGCCAGGGGCAGTCTGGATCAAGGCTTGGGAGAGAAACAGAGCAACCGAATGATTTGCAGCAGCCTGGCCTGAGGAATAATCCCTCATAGCTTTTGTGCTCCTACCTCAGGCCTACACCGAACTGTTCTGATTTTGCTTCAGTACTTTAACTGTGACTGAGAAGTGTCTATTTATACTTATATATATATATATATATATATATATATATATATATATATTGTTTTATAACTCATATAATATACTTTTAACTGTTTATAGTAATTTCTTGTATTTCTTGTTATTCTGGATCTAAGATTTCTCATTTTGACACCATTAACATTTGGAACATTTAGAGTACTAAAAAATATTGTGGACTTACTTTCCCCAGGTATCTACAATAAAATTGTGATTATACTACTAAGGGCAGTGATTTCAAACTTTTGAAGATTTGAATGGTAGTATTCAATTTACTTGCCTAATTCTTTTCTCGCATTATGTTTTTACCTTTCTTCTCATATTCTTTCCTCTCCTCCTGTCTTGTCTGCCCTCTCCTCCTCCTCCTCCTCTCTCCTCCTCTGTGTCTGGTTGTATGTCTATGTGGAAAGAGAGTAGCTTCTACCTGCATGCAGGGTGCATCGGCCATGCATCACTGACACTTCATCTCAGCCTGACTGCCTTGTTTCTGTGGTGACCCCTTCTCCCCCTGGCTGCCGTATTATTTAAGGAGATTTATGAGGTGGTGTCCCGTGCCAACAGCGGCACAGGCCAACCCCCAGGGGCTGTTCCGTCAGCAGGGGGGCCATTAATAACCCTGTGGCCCCGGCTTAGGTTCCGTAGTCTAGGCTACAGAGGCCTAGCTCCGCCCCACAGGCTACAGCCTCATGACAATAGGAAAAAGGGCAGGGCAGGGTGTCTGAGATCTGAATCAGGAAAGCTTGGAGATAGGTCTGGCACATGTGCAGCAGGCCTTAGCCTCAGAGTTGCTGCATGTGATGGATGGGGAGAGGCAGATGCTATCCAAGCCTGGGCCATCTGTAAGGGCTTGGAAGAACAGAGCGGTCACTGACAGAGAGTGAGAGACTGAGAGAGAAAGAGAGATCAGCCCAGAGAAAAGTCAAGCCTAGGAGGAGTGTGTGTAGTAATCTCAGAAAAGATTCTCTCAATTCTACTTGGTCAAGTTGAGTGTGTGTACTGTCACACAGTACAAAGTTACTATGCTAATACTGCACATAAGTCAGTAAGACAGTATCTATGAATTCTTCTCATATGGAGCACAGCTTGGGCCATTATGCACATATACAAACTCATGCAAACTGGCACATGAATGTCACATTCAAACTTATCAAGAAAATATGTCAAAAAAATACGGAAGTGCCATTAAAATCTGTAACAAAACATATTTAACAAAGCTTAAGTATAGAAAAGTACTATTGTATTACACTACACCTCAATTCTGTACAAACACATAAGATTGTGATTGCCTGGTACTCAGTGGGAGAGAACACATCTATTGGTCCATGTCTATTTACATTTACATTTACGGCATTTAGCAGACGCTTTTATCCAAAGCGACTTCCATTCCCAACTTAGGGTTAAGGGTCTTGCTCAGGAACCCAGTGGTAGTATGCTGAAGGTAGGATTCAAACCCATGATCTCTTGGTCCAGAGGCAAGTATCCTACCCATTAGGCCACCACCACCCCGTACTAGGCTACCACCACCCCTATTTAACCCTTCAGCAAGCGAGTTTTTTTAAACAGTTCTGCCCATTGCTGTGTGAGTTTATTTTTTGCTCTTTCCCCAGCGTTCCACACAAAAATTCAACAGTCTGTTACTTTGTATTGTGCATTGTTCGAGTATTTGCCTGCTATCAAACCGCAAGTATGTGCTTCATCATTACGTGTGTTGTGCTCTTGAGTGTCCAGCACAGCATTCGCTCGCTCCATCAGTTTGGTGTGATTGAGATATGGATCAGCCCAAGTTTAGTGTGATTGAGATATGGATCAATGTCAAATGTATAAAAGTATAAATATAAAGCTATATAAAGTGTGAAGATGATGGCATATCAGCTGTAATCTTGAATCACCATTAACCTGCATTGTGATGTCAGCAGTTAGAATGCATTAGAATGCTGAGCATTCCAAAACACACCAGTGTGTATGCTTTAATAGAAAGTAATCAGTGGCACACCCATGTGACGCTACATGCTGAAGGGTTAATGGGCAATGTTTTATTCAGCCAGAACATCTCATTGCACTAAAAAATTTACTGGAGCATGCTCTCTGCCTAATCCTCCATGTCTGGTAATTCCATGCTGCTTTGTCTTTAAATATTTCTCAGAACAAATGGATAAGTGCAGGAGGTAGAGCTCATCCCTTTTTTGTGCTGGACAGTAGTACAGGAGGGAGAACAGCAGGTCTGTCCCAGCGTCTGCCACTATGGGTACATGGGATGGCTAGGGATGAAGTTTTGAACTTGAGGCCCTGTACCCTCTCTGGAGTATGAACATCTATTGTAGCATACCAGGAGCATTTATGCAGCTTCTTCCATTTCCCACAATGCAAAATATTCCTTCAAAATTCAAACAAGGAATTTATTTCCATCTCTTAATTTGTCTTTGACAGAAGAGCTTTAAGCATAGTATTTAGAGAAGGCAAGCCCGGAGTGTACTGTTATTGGTTAACCAGAGAAATGAAATTGAGCCATTGGAGAGGGGGTGGCCTGACATGATCACAAGGCAGCAAAGCAAAAGGGCCAAGGCATATAAAACAATATAACTGCAGCTGAGAAAATGTGACTGTGCGTAATGAGAAATGTGCAGCTGAGAGTGAGAGTGTTTATGTGTGAGTGTGTGTGGAGCACAGGTTTTAGCTCTATGAAGTCATAAATAAAAGGTTGTCAAGGTGATGGACATGCTTGGCAGGCATGCCTGATTGAAACACTTCCTCCCTAAAGCGACCCCCATAAATCTGAGGCAGACGGTGCGATGACATTCGCAGACCCCAAATCAGGCCTTCCATAGTCGTGTGTCACCACAGGGATGCAAGGCTGCTGAATGACTGCTCCAGCCGGGAACCCACATCTCCAAGGCGAAACATGCAGAATCGCCCCATGAGTGATGAAGAATCTCTGGGATTATTACGGTTTGCCATTAAGCAGCCATGTAAACATTTGTGCAGCTTTTATTTTAGCATCGTATACATCACTAGCTTTCATATTTATATATAAACATCTATTCTAGGTTCACTCAAAAGCACTCAATATCCAGAAATCATAGCTACTCCTGGTCAGGACGAGGGGCCAGAAACCATGACAAAGATGCAGGGTCATTCAATGTCCTGGCAAAGGTGCTGACCTCTGCTAAGAAATCTCATAATACTTCATTGCTATGGATCTGGCAAACAAAAGAACCAGCTGTGTAAAATCTGTTCTATTGTGTTCAAACTGAATCAATGGAATAAGGAGAAGTTGTTATTTACTGCTTGTAAATGATGTATGAACACTTGTGTTCACTATGCATACACTAAATTATAAGCATTCACCTCTAGCTATATTTAACTTGATAAAAGCTCCTCAGCAGGGAAGGTCATATTGTGTAAAGTCCTATGTAGATAGATGCTCTCATTTTATCCTACTTTATTTATAGACTATAAGTATTGTTTTAAATCACACCAAAGCGATGCCCTTTGTGTTGGCTTTTGAGTTTAAATTCCACTGTTTGAAAACCGGCTGTGTGATGATCATTAGACAGAAGCAGAAAGAATTGAGGAAGACTGCAGAAAGAACATGTGTTAGTTAACCTTTTGAACCATTAATGCAGAGCAGATTTAGCAGGGATCTTCTCTGAAATATTAGTTACATAGATTCATTTAAAAAAGAGCACACAGAAGAACATGACTCACTGGAAAAAGAGGAGACAACAGAGAACACAAATCAAGTAGTTCAGCTTCTTGCATTAGTTTGTTTGGGTACTATGTGAGAAGACAATTTGGAGAATGTTTTGAACAGGCAATTGGTTTATATGCATCTGTAACAACACTACAAATAATATTTGATTATCAATAAGACATACAACGCTAGGTTAATGCCTTTTTGCTTCTAAACTGAGTCAAACAGGAGTCCAGTGTTCCAGCAGAGGCTAAAGATAAAGGTGCGGGCAGGGAGGTGGGGGTCACAAAGGTGACTGAAGCACAGGGTGCCAGAGGACGTGTTGTGTCCCACTCCGTGTTTGTCAAACAAATTAAACACGTTCTGGAGCCTTCACCTGCCCCAGTCACCACACCGCATATGGCCCGGCAGAAACAAAATAAGGCACGGCGCATACATTACCATACTTAATCAACCGCCCTCTCCATTTAATATGCAAATGTGCTGAAATATTACCGAATGCCGTCTGTTCTAAATGAATAAATTTGAATTGCAATTAGAATAATCCTTTATAATTAATGAAAACTGTCAATTTCGGTTTATAACTAATTTGATTAACGAGATGATGGCACACTTATCAAGTTCAGTGGACTGTTAGGATTCGGAGTGAGAGGATGTTGAAGCGGGGGTGGGGGACTTTGGGTACGAGGAGCAGGTCAGACATCAGAAAACCCATGCTGAATAATTAATTAAAAAAAAGTGATTAATAAACTTATGAGGTCAGGTTGGCCCTCAGCAGGGCTCCTGGATTTAAAAGGCTGAACCTTGAGATCTGTTTATCTAGCACAAAGAGAATCCTTGAACCTGCCAGCCACTCTTTTTGCCCTCAACACACTCACACACACACACACACACACACACACACACACATCTGAGAACTTAAGGGACCAGAAAGCGGGTACAAGATCAAAAATTAGATATGCAAATGGAACACACAAAGGAGGAGTGTTCTTTTTCTCCTCTCCTCTTAACTAGCTGACAGATTGGAGCGACGTGTTAGTGTTTAGGTGAATAAAGCTTTGCTGTGTAAATTTGCTGAGGCACACTGTATTGGCCAGAGCACATTAAGGGTGCATGTGTATGCTAGCTACTTGTGCACATGTCCTTGACTAAATATCAGAGTAAGCACTTTACAGTTTCAGGGCATCATGCATATGGCGGGCGAAGAGTTGGACCAGGATTCTGACATCATTGCTTCACTACTTGTTCTGTTCTGTAGTGCTGTGGTTGAGCTGGTATGCTAAAGAAAGTGTACTGCAGATAAACTCAGCATAACCTAAAAGGGATAGAGAAGTGTGTGCGTGTGTGTGGGTGTGTGTGTGTGTGTGTTTGGGGTAACTGAAACAGAAGGAGGGAGCAGTTAATTAGAGCAGTTACAGTGTTTGGATACAACAGCAAGGTTAAGGCCACATGCTGATGAAGTATTTGGAAGTCATTAGCTGTGATAAGTAAAGGTCTTTCTGTGAGATGGAGAAAGGGAGAGAGAAAGGGAGAGAGAGACAGAGAGAGGGATGGTGGCATGGTGGAATGAGAAAGGGTAATTGGGATAAATGTGAGATAATTGTGGGTAAAGCTTATAGTGAAAGCAGCAGACACTGAACTGTACCACACACACAGTGCAGACGGCTTCGGTGTACATTATTGAACATAAACCAACACACGTTTGCACAGACACATGCATTTAAACAGAAAAAGTTATGTCAAAATGTGACAGTAAAAATACTTTTACCTGTTTCCAGAAGCAGCGATGGGGAGGGGTGCCAGGAAAAAAAAAAGAAAAAGAAGAAAAGAAACAAAAAATATTAGTACAAATTTAAGCATGTTTACATATGAAAGTGACATACCTGCCCAAATAAAGAGAAACTCAACTACACACACGCTTTACCTCTCTCACGCACACGGCCCACATCTGCATCAATTGCATCTACATTCATATAAATGACCTCTGACCCTCTGCCTGAGGAGGGTAACAAGGGTCTTTTAGAGGCACTTCTACATCCTAACCTCCAATTATACTATGTCCAGCCCACTGCCCCCACCCCTCTTAACCCAGTGAACTCGGTCTGCCTACGTTGTTCCACCCTCCTGCCGAGACACACTTCTCTTCTCTAACAAGACCCACACACTTACGGTGGGAATTAAAAGCCCAAACAGGAATTCCTGAAACAGTACTATGACTTCCCCAGCACTAGCACTGTCTTTACTGACTTGAGCACAATAATGGACAGACAGTAATTCATAGATATTGTAGTGGATATAGTGGGTATTATTGACTGCTTGCCTTTATCTGCACAAGCCCTACACTTCAGTTCTTTACTCATATAACAGCATAACTTATATTTGTTTGTGAATCATAATATATTATTTATTGACTGTTTATTTCTTACTTAGAACAAATAATCCTGTTTAAGGGAAGTTTAAGCACTGCTTATTGCCGGCTATAACAGAAGCATGAGGTAATGCATATCATGTTTCTGTTCACAGGTAACAGACAAAATAAAGTAATATATTTTATTCTAATTGGAATTAGATGAAATAATTGAAGATCTTGATATAGATCATAAATTGCAAATGCCATCTGTCATATGTGCAATTAAATATTTAATTATATTTGAAATTCACGAAATAAAATTACTCTCAACCTCTAAGGTTTAATATAAGGAGTGTGCCAGGGCTCCCTCTGTCAGTAGGTCAACAGAGTGACAGATAAGAGATCACAGTTAGTCAGCAGTAGTGACTAGGCTTCATGGCCCCAGGGTTAGCTGTTTTACTGTGTGTCCCTCTCTGATGTGAGAGAGTGAAACACACACACACACACACCTACACACACCCACACACACACACACACTCATAAAGGGAAGTCTACACTTCACCAGTGAACAGGGCAGCCTTGCTGTTGTTTCCAAGCTGCTCTAATTAACTGCTCCACACTTCTGTTTCTGTTAAATCCCCCTTTTTTTCCTCAAAACGAAGTTTGCACAGGAGGTGCACAGTTTGTAGCTGCATTTGGGACTGGGCTGCTGGTTTGCAACACATGCAAGTTTTCTGTAATTTATGGATATGGAGGACACAAAATCGAGGATGTGAGCACTGTTTCACTTCCTTTAATTGTGAAGAATATTAAATATTTCTCCTCCAGGCAAACAGAGGAAATTCAT
>JBBPCZ010000034.1:917772-933299 GCA_037974445.1 Brycinus macrolepidotus
TTTCTATAGATCGCAACGTATGCGTAGAAAGAGGCGAACGCACCTTTTAGGTCCCGTTTTGTGCGTACGCAACGGTTATAAATGAGACCCCAGGTGTTTAGATGTCATGCACTGTGACTGGACTATCTAGCAGCATAAGAGAGCAGAGAGATCTATACAGTTTACCACCTGTGCTCTACTTCCTCTGAAGAAAAACTGATGGCTCATCTTCTCTGGCTCAGAGTGGATTGCAGACTGGGCAAGTAATGGGTTGAAGTGGGTAGTAAAGGATCAGGGGTCAAACGTCGCCTCTTTGTGTGTCTGTCAGACAGGACTGGCTCATCTAGAGGTGCGCAGGGAGTGGGCTGATTGACAGCTGACATTACCCCCTTCATGGACGAATGGGCAGAGGGGCGATGGTTATCCATGCAGAGAAATGTCAGCGTCCAGACACTGTCAGAGCACCATCCATATCCATCCTCCCCAGCTTCCATCTTTCTAGTACCTCTCCCTGCTTATCTTGTGTCCTGGCTTGATTTGGAGCAGAACACACACTACTTACAGATGCTCTAGAATGGAAGAGAAGCTATGCTTGATGCAGCAGGAGTTGATATAATAGGGTTAGGAGCTTCTAGTCGAGAAGGTTCCATATATTTCACCACACTCTGCTGACGTACATCACAGAGTGACATCAAGCTTGATAATCAACACATATGCACATAAATACAAATACTGATTTCTATCTATATATCTATGAATATATATATCTATATCTATCTATCTATCTATATATATATATATATATATATATATATTTATAAACATTAGCTGTCTGTTACATGTGTGACTTCCTTCTTACCCCTTGTACTAATACAAACGGTCCAAAATAACTTATGTTAACATGAAAAGTTTGCCTTAACCAAAGTAATGGAAAATAAATGGTTTTTGTCCTTTCAGTTTATAAAGAATGAAAAAAAAAACACTTTACAAAGTCAGTAGTATTTTCACATTGTCAAGCAACTCTGACTTTCCTATAAAAGGGTATTTTGTGCTGAAAGTGTATGAAAACAAGCACAAACACACACAAAGGACCACCAGACAAAGGAGTCTGGCTTCTTTGTGAATGGTGATGGCTACAGTAGACAGCGATTAAACGATTAGCCTTATAGTGACAGAGGAGAAGTGAGTAGCAGTACAAAGCCTGCATCAGCCACCATGCTGGGGCTGGAGAATGTGCTGGTGTTCACTATGGAGACTGGCTTCAGTGATCATCTGACCTTTAACTTGCTCAATCAGTCACTCACTTTGGTCATTTAGTCACTGATTATTTAATTAATTCATTAGGTTAATAAGACAGCCTGTTACCATGTTCTCCTCTTTCGCTAGTGAGTTAAATTCAAATTTTCCATGACTCTCCTTCTCTACCACTAATTTAGCATTTTGTTAAATATTCAGCACTGTAGATGCAATTAACATGCTGTTAATGAATAATTGATCATGACTTAAGCAGCTGTAGACCGCATGCATTTTAATTATTGAAAACAAAAATAGGAAAACATTAACAGTCATAATTATGTGCCATCGAATATTCTGCAGACATTGGAAAGGTGTTGGTTGGCTGTATTAGCGTCACAACAGATGCCAACATCAACATATTTGCTCTAATCAATTGAAGCCACTCTAATTTCAGCGCATGTGTGTGTGTGTGTGTGTATATATTTGTGCATGTGTTTACAAGCATGCTGTATTCTGAATGTATGTTTGTGATACTGTAGCTTAAGGCAGAAGTGTGTTTGCTGTGCTAAAGCTGTTTAGGAATTCACTGGCTGTAATAAGAGTTCTTTATGTGGCTAACGTGCTGGGTTTGCGCTCATTCTCCTGAGCTTCTGGTCCATTGTAGCCCTGCACTGGTGCGCTTTCATTTGCAAATACAGGTCTGCCCATCAATAAACCAGCAACAAGCAGCACATCAGAATGTATGGAATCAAAGTCCTGCCACCACACAGAAGTCTATTTATATTCCTCTGCTGGGCCAGGACCCACTGTCTCATTTGAAAAGGAATAAAAAAGAAAACAATCTCCGTAATGCCTTTTTTTCCTCGACACCTGCAGTGGTGAGCTACGGTGCACATTACAACTTCATTCCACACCTCAAACATTACTCGTGGCGGGGCTATGGATCAAAAAACATTGTCCCATCAACAAGAAGTTGAATAAAGTTTCATGAAGTAGCAATGAACGCAATGAGGAGTGGGCGGAGTGACCTTTCCCCGGTTGTACTCACTGCCCCCAGCACTCCCTGTTATTGGAGAGATAAGCACCTAGGCAGGGCTACATATGTACGGCTCATGCTTGACTGAATAACAAAATGACCAGCCAATTGCCTTCATTACTGTGGGCTGGGTCCCTGACTCTCCCCCACTGGGTCTTCCGCCTCTTGACTCGGGCCTTTAGCTCTCCCTGCCTCATTAGCATTAGGCAAATTACACCACTTGTATTCCTCCTAAGCTAAGCTCACCAGTGGCAAGACTAAGAGACTATTACAAACTTGCCTCCCAGACTCCCACGCTACATGGAACATGGAAAAGCACTGTGAGAAGAGAAAACTTTTTTCTTTGATGCCACCAAACTTTATCTCAGTTTTCTGGGCAGCAGAAATGAGGAGCTGGACGGCAGTCGGCAAGCTAACACAGGGTGCGGCAGTCTGGGTGAGATTGGCATCGAGCAGCGGCGACGGAGGCTCCATTCACTTCCTCAGATCACTAGCACTCTCCAGACTCCCTCTGACTTCAAAAGACCCTCTACATCAATTAAACGCAGCCACAAGACGCCCACTGCTTAAGACCCACTGATTATATAACTGTGTTTTCTTGTTTCTTGCACAAGGCACAAAGTGATGTATATTTCTGACTTTCTTTAGAGTTGCAGTGAGAGAAAATCTGCTTTCTTGTGCCGCCATATGCCCTCCATATATAAACTCATCAGCATGGATGTTTCTCCCCTTCAGCGATTAACTTCCTATACACTTAGCTCATTTTTCAGTTATTAAGGGTTTATTATCAAGTAACTAGTATGAAGTACTATGTAGCTCTTGTGATGGTGCTAAAAGAATTCTTTGGAGTCACAAAACAAAATAAACACTTTTGCTTTCAGCTTCAGTTCAGTTTTTGAAAGAAACAGCATCTTTAGTGATCCAAAAGTGGTTCTTTTGTGAAACCCTTTTTATCCCCTTAATTTTTAAGGTGCAGGCTCCATATTTATGACAATTAGGAAGAGAAGTCTGGACCTGTTGACAAACCTTTAGAACCATTAGGAAAAAAGTAGGTCCCTCTTCTGAGAAATTCATATAGTTTGTAAATGAGGGCTGTTTACAGTTCACACAGCATTAATGTAGTTTGTACACATTCATTTACTCAAGCGACCTACCAATAATACAATCCCTCTCTGTACAGGACAAGCTGTTTGGGAAAAGCAGCTAACTGAGACAAACAATAACTTTGTGACAACTTTACTCTTGCAAACCTCTCTGTCTTGTATGAGGCTCATGTCTGGGACATCTTAAAGAGAATAAGTCTTTCCCCTGTAGCTGCGAGGGCTCATTCGTCCGAGAGGAATTAGGTTTTTTTGTTTTTTTTTCTCGAACGTAATTGGTGTGTTTACCTGGTTGTTTTTGTGCAAGCCTGTTATCATTACAAAGGAGATGCTCCTATTGTTCCCCTCAGCTGTGATCACTGGAGCCATGGCCTGAACCCTGATTGTTTTGCAGTGAGAACACCTGGAGGCAGGTGTTTTTGGCAGGCAAATGTACCTGGGAGAGGGTGGAGGGGGGTTAGGAGAGGAGGGGGTGGTGGGGAGGCTCACCACAGGGACAAACACTGGGCTGTTTAGCAGGGCCAGCGGCATTTTCTCTTCTACAACAAGCCACCCTGCTCTGCCATTGTTATCTATGACAGTGTCCCGCAGGCCATGGAACAAACAATCAGCTATGGAAATCACAGCTGAGGCAAGGAGACTGACAGAATGTAGTCTTTGCCTGTGTGTGCTGTAGCATGATCCAGTACATTAAATACTGCTGAAAATCCAAGACTTAATTGACAGAAAACATAAAGTTTCCTTTCAAGATTAAGAAAAACCATAGTCTGTATATTGTGCAGCAGTACGACACTAAATAAGAGTGAGATAAGTATAATATGCTCTCTTAAGTAAATGCTCCTGAATAGCAATGAGTAAAAGGTTCCAAATATATATTTTTTTTATTTGAACTGAATCTTAACTTCATGTGTACATTATTCCAGCTTTAAAAAGGGTTTTTCACACTGGTTTATCTCAATTTATGATTCATCCACTGAGAGGTTCTTTAAGGAACCAAAATGGGTTCTTGTATGGCATTGCTCCAAAGATGAAGAAGGAAAAAAAATAAATAAAAGTATATCTCTGTCCTCTATCCCTGCCCCACTCTGCCTGTCATAGCGCGTCTTAGAACTCTCCTTTAAAAGTCTCTAAAAAGAGGGAGAGAGAGAGAGACAGAGAGACTGAAAGACAGAAAACACAAGATATTTTCTTCTCCTTTTGTGGTGTTCCTACACCACTTTTAGATGTCTGAGCATGAAAAATACATCACTCTCTCACCCGCACTCTCCAGGAACGCCAATTCACGGCTACTTCTGATTTATTTAGCAGGGTGTGAGGTGTTTTCACTCCACTGTACTTAGTTTCATTTATTTATTTATTTCCTTATTTATTTATTTCTACGAGGCGGGCCATTACCTAACTACTTCGCTGAGCGGTCCGCAAGTCTGGAAAGTGACAAGCCATCAATTCATTGCCATAATAACGTTCTCAGAGGAGATGAAGGGAAGAGAGAGAGAAAGGCTTTCATGCTGTCGTCTTACAAACAGGGCCGCTAAAGCAGCTGCGCCAAAAGAGCATCCCGTTTCAGACTTTGTGAAGTTGCTGCTGATCAAAGATGCGGCACTTCAGTGTAAATCACAGCTTATAGGAGATGGGAGGACGCCATGCTGCTCGCTGATTGATGAGACGCGCATACACACACACACACACACACACACACACACACACACACACACACACACACACACACACACACACACACTAAACCTCATCCAAGCTGTCACAGTGGAGTGCTGTGCAAGTGCGCCAGTTTTATAACAATTCTTACATAGCTGCATTTTAAACTTGTTTGGAAGGCACTGTTTATATGTAGTTGTGCAGTTATGTGACTGTTGTGGGCTACACATCCATATTATGCTGTAAAGTCAACCGCTTGTTAACTGCCCATCATGTACAGTACATACAACTGGGAACAAAAGGGACATTTTCAGCTTTTAGTATAGAAAAAAAGCTAAGATGCATGAGATGTAGAAATCTTTCCTAATGTTTCATAGGCATTACATTCAGAGGCTTTGCCTTTGTCCTCTTTAACCAGTAAAATCTGCCATCAGAGTAGCTGCAATGTCCATGTTAGGTAAAGTAAAATGTATTGGCTTGTGGAATTTGTGATTTCTGTGTGCTACTAAAACAATCAAACATGAGTGGGGGTGTATTATCATGAATAAAATCAAGGCTATGATTTGGTTGTGTTCAAGTCAAAGACGAGTGATGCTATACATGGTAACAAATATTCTTAAGTGGTCTATTCCTTGTACACTCCAAAATAAAGAATAAAGTAAAGCAAAAAAGCCTGAAACTTGCTGTAATATTGGTGATTCCTTGATGTTATAGTAACTGTCTACATTAAGGACAGAGCCATGAAACTGAAACTGTTCAGCTCAGCTTTTTCAGCATTTGTCTGTTTAACCTCATTACCAAGGATGGTAAGTTGTCACACAATAATGTACAAATTGTTCTGTCAGGTTCTCTAAGTATCAGAGTAAACGCAACAAAATTGAGAATAGCAAATATTCCGTTTTACTCATCAAACACACACTCTGCCGCCGTGTTGTACGCTGTGGCCCAACAAAGATTTTAAACACAATAAGAAATGAGCAGTGGCCACAGAAAGCCCCTCACTCAATTTGTTATTTCACCGTGGTCATTGTCACTCCAGGCACACAGTGATCCCTCCAGGATATATAGGTTTATGTGGAGGCAGAGCGGAGGTCGGTGGGCTGTATGTGTTTTCCATCTTATTTCCGCCTGCAGGTCTCAGCCCTGCTCCCCCAGCCCTGCCCTTACATCATAGCTTTATAATAGGCACTCACTGGACTACCCCCAATCTCCCAAGAAGGCAGCAGTCAGAGAAGAACAGAGAGAGTGAGAGGAAGAGGGAGAGAGAATGTGAGGTATATGTTTTCCATCTAATTTCAACTGGGTTCACCACTCGGTGAGATTCCTCACACATGGACCTCGGGCAATCAGTGCAGCACTGTTCCTATGTGTGTGTGGAAGAGACAGAAGAGACAGCATAAGAAAGTTTTACATGTGTGTCCTGTACCTGCGAACATTCTATACCAGTGAGTGCTGCTGACTATAAACGACTGTGTGTGCATGTGTATCAGTCACGTGTGCCCTGACTTTGGTAATCACGGCTCTTCCTGAGCTATATGATTACCCACCAACCTGTTGCACTAATTCATATATGCACAGACACACGGACATACACACACTCTGAATGTGATCATTGCATACCATCTTACCCATCACATTTCAGATGAGCAAACTCTATCTTTGAGATACGCAGGAGAAGCAGTATCTCATGAAGAGGAGCAGTTTGCACTCTCCCCTCTTATCTTCCTTTATCCTTATTATGTGACAGCACCTACTCCTGCTAAACTCCGGACTCCAGACGAGCAACAATGTTGGGAGAGAGCACATGAAGGTGTGCGAGATCTTCTAACTGTGAGCCTCAGTGCTACCTGCCCAGGAACATGGACGAACACGACCCACATGACAGCTCAAGCATCTCAACTTAAAGAATTAAAGTGATAGTTCAGTCAAAAATCAAATGTACCCAGTCTTCCCCTTGTCCAAAATATTATAAATCACACCAAGGCATACTTGATGTTTGCCTTTATAGTTTTTCAGAGGAGAAGTATTGGAAGTATTGGAAACTCCAGTCAGAGTTAGACATCCTCAAAAAAAAGTGATACGTTGAACGTACTTATAAATTTGTCATTATTTTCACATGAACAAAATATATACATAAACAGTAACAATTTTGTCTTTAAACACATTTTGGAAATAACTGGTAACATTTTATTCATGTGGAAATGATCTACTCTATCTAACATGTGAATCATGTTAAATTCAGTGCGTAACTATTTTTAATACATGCACTTTGCATGTGCTAACTGGAGGCTATAAGTTTCCATTACCTTCTTTAGTGAAAAACCTACTAACATACAACCTGTTCAAGTTTAGAATAATGGACAGTGTATAAGTATATAAATTAGATTTTGGCCAAACCATCACTTTAACACTCTGATCACTGCTGTGAGTTCAAGCCTGTACAAGATTTACGGTGGCTTAACTTCATGAGATGTACAGAGGCACTGGAACAGCAGGTCAAGAGCTGAGCCTGGTGGTCCTCCCTCCACTTAGAATAAGTGAAAACAGGCAGGCAATCAGGCTGTAATCCTTGGCGCTGTAACTGACTGAGCGAGCACCTAGAACAGGTTTGTCCTGGTTTCATTAATGAGGCTGAATTTCTCTCCACTGGTCCCAGGAGGGAGAGCACCGCGCATATTAAAATCCTCCCCAACTTTCACAAGTAATAAAGTAACAATGTGTAAATGTGTGTGTGTGTGTGTGTGTGTGTTTTTTTCCCCTCCCACTCTCCTGTTTTTCTCCCGCTTGTGCCGAGACGGGTTGATTTCATGGGAACTAATTAACCTCACCTGTGTTAATTACTGCCGCAAACCAATCAACTGCTCCAACGCTAATTAGTCATGTTTTTTCTGTTTTGGCTGGCTGCGGGTGACCATGACGACACTCATCACTGCAGGGGATGATAGAGTTGTAATGAAGAGCAGGTGTGTGTATCTGTGTGTTGAGGTTCGGGGGGGATGTTGTTGTGAGTGTGTTTTTGAACAGTAATGAGAGTGCACTTACATTTAGCCTTGATATCATATCAGATTCTGAGAACACATTGCTGCTGGTGCAAATAAGTGTAGGTGTGCATTGGGAGCAGTCAATTTGTGTGTGTGTGTGTGTGTGTGTGTGTGTGTGTGTGTGTGTGTGCAAATGTTCATTTAGCTTTATGGAAGAAGTTGGGGTAATCAATGCAGCCTGAGCATGGAGTTAATCAACATGGCTTGAGAGAACGTGAAAGAGAGAGAGAGAGAGACAGAGAAAGCGAAGAGAGAGAGAGAGCATGAGGGTATAAGGGGGTTCTCAGTAATGGAGATGAATAGAGGTAACTGGCTAAAAACAAAAACATGGTTCCAGCCTGATCTTTGATGCAATACTTTAAAAAACAAAACAATGAAAATGGACCAGAGTTTAGGTAGTACGATGTTAGCATTATTGGTTCTGAGTGCTGACTGGTTGGCAAGCTGGTCAGCTCATCGGCCGAGAGCTCACCAACACATTAATGTACATTGGCACAAAAAAAAACTGTTACAATTTTCCTGTAACTGGATTTAAATAAATCTAAAAGAATGACAGCAGCGTTAATGTATTTTATGCTGTTCTGTTTTGGTCAAATCTAAAAGATCAATCTAAAAGCCATTTACAAATTATGATTTTGCACATCAGCTCCACAGAAAACCATTTATTTTGGAGTCTGAGAATGCTCTCTAGTATCTGACAAACCCATGAATTTTGTAATGACAGTTTTTTTCCATAAATTTGTAAGGTACACTTTCTTTATATTATCTGCCCATCAAGACTATAGTGTCGCTACTAATCAAAACTAGCAGGTTTGAAACTTGTAGTCATGCTAATGGTAAATTTCAGAAGACATGATTTAAAATTATTAACACAGTAATTTCAAGGACTGTGCATTATAGTTTCTCGTTAGCTTTAAAAATAATTTTTGCTAACATTCTGTAAAGCCTCACAAGCAATTGCTACATAAGATCAATTAAATACACACAGTCGCAGCCCAGTCATACACATTTACTAATTGAATCAAGCAGTGTTGGATCCTGCACACACTGTATAAAATGGAAAGGGGAAGAGGTGGCTATCACTGCAACCTTAATATATAAAAAATAGCAACACATCATAAAATGGCTGTGTGTGTATGTGCGTGAGCAAGAGAGGTGATGGCTTCGCTGTACGATGAGATTGATTTTCTTTCAGCAGGACTCAGTAAGGCCGTCTGTAGCTGAGCAGAGAAAGCAGCCTGCCTCACCTCAGCCTGCACATGCTCTATAGCCAGCCACCATAATACTGACACAAAACACCCTCTCAACACCAGCTGATAACCACCACCCACCTCCCCTTCATCAATACTGCCTTGGCTGCCAGTCAGAGAGAGTGAGAGATAGAAATGAGGAGAGATACATAAAGAGAGGACTGGATAAACCTTCCATAATATATTAGTAAGGTCTTCTAAAAAAAAAACCCACAGCACATACTGCCTATACAATGCACTTCACTTCTAATTGCACAATATCCAGCAAGAATTTAGTCATTTGAAATTGGACCATTTGATCCTGTATTAATTTACTTTTTTACACAATTGTATTTGTTAATGAACTAAGGCAAATGGCAGGATGTTATTGCTGGATCTAAATTCTATTTCATGGCAGGTAATAAAGGCCAAATGAAGCAAAGAACAGAAACACCAGAGCACTGCCATCATAACAATCCATACAGGGAATAAGCTTTCATTAAGGCCTGTATCTACAACAGACCTACAGAGAGCAATAGGTGGGGGGAGTAAACAAATATTAGGGGTCTGTCCCATCCCAAAAATAACAAGACAGGCTCTAAATAATTCAGCAGTACGAAAACAAATAAGATCCTCATGCATTCCCAGAATATCCCAGTTAGCAAGATAAAAGGAAGATGAGAGAAAGAAAAAAATACTTAAATTAGCATTTGTTTTTTTCTTCTGAGGTCCCTCCAACCTGTGGAAGGTTTGTTTGAAAGGCGATTAGGTCATGCCCGACAGATATTCGACTCTGAGAAACAGTGAAGCTATGTGTCCATGTACCAGCACCACACTGATCTGCTTCAGATATCATAGATAAGATGTGCATTATTTAACTTTCTTGTTACAACTCAAACAGAAATCTGTGTTTGTGTGAATGAGGGTGCATACCCTCTTCTCCAAGAAAGGTGTACCAGTTAGTGTGAGTGTTTAATGCCTATGCCTTGGGAGTCAATATTATTGTGTGTGTGTGTGTATGTATGTGTATGTGAGTGTATGTGTATGCGTGTGCATGCATGCGAAGCCTACTATGTGATACAGATTTTAAAGTGCTAATTGTGCTTTTTTATAAAAACTACATTTTAAAAAGGGTAAAGACATGATTTTGTTGTTGCTGAGATTAAATTTAGGACTGGGTTTACATAATTATTTTTTTCCCCATGAGACATTTTAAGCCATCCCCTGTATCTGGATGCACCGCAACGTTATTGGACTGTTAAACACACCCGAATTTCTAATTTTTTTTTTTTTTTTGGTACATATAAACAACAAAGCCCTGTACCATTTTTTTTCTTATTTAATTTTATTTGAAAATGTCATCTGCCATTTGAATTTGTCCAAATTCCCAATTTCATGATCAAAACAATACAAATGTTTTAACCAATGTCGCATTGGTTAGCAGCATTCTGAGTGAAGGAGGAGAGGGAGGGCTATCGCACATACACACACACTCAATTGCAAATACACATTTCTATTACATATAATATAATACACATGTATATATTTACATACATACATTTTATATTATATATACATGTGCATCTGTGTGATTAACTACCTGTATATGTATTACATATATAGTAGAATATTACATATGGGACCAACCTATGACCCTGGCACGGTGTATGTGCATGTATGTTTGTGTGTGTGACTGGCCTTCCCCCACAAGGCCTCATGTCCAGTGCAGTGTGAGATCCTCTGTCCTAATGCAATATAGATGAAGGAGGATGCGGCTTCAAATATAGTGATAGTCTCTTGCAATAGTAAATTATAAATAAACTTTGATTTAGCCCTGATCCTGCCCCATCCTCCAAAATACAGTCATAAACTCAGATGCAAGTGCACACTCACACACACGCACATTTCTCTTGGTTCCCACCTAGAAACTCATCAGAACATACCAAGGGTGAAGTAGTTTGTCAGACTGGGTCTAGGTCTGTCTATCAAAAATGAATGAGCAAAAAAAACCAAAAAAAAACAGCAGACCCACACAAAAATGATGGCCAAAGATTGAGTGCTAGCATAATATTAATCACATAACAAACACATAGAAATATAACACACACACACACCCTGAGTGCTCCTCAACCTTTCCTCTTTTGCCGCAGTTATCCAGGTGCACTTGTATGAGCATGCTGTGAACGCTTCACACACATGCGTACGCGCGCACACGCCGCCTGACAAGCATGCTGAGACTGCACTACGCACACACAGCCCTCCCGCCCTGCAATCGTTTCCCTCATGGGACGTGCACACACACTTCTCCAAGGATATCCCTCCTGCCTCTCTTCATCTCTTCCCTCTCTCTGCTCCTAAGCCCTCTTCAAAGGCGCTGGTGTGATTTGAAAATAAAGGACCTTGGCTGAGGGCTCTTTTTATGTTATGAGTCGTCTTATTAGGGTGATGTTTTCCAGCACCCGTGCTCTCTTGATTCGATACAATTTCCTAATGAACCTCCAAGGCTTCGCTTATTCCGCTGCAAAGAAGAAAAGAGCTGAGGCTTAACTCAGACACACTATTTAGATACAGGCAGCAGAATTAGTGCTGCTATAGCATCAGCACCGAACGACCCAATGAAGGCTAAGGATAACATCCTGCCTCTGCTTGTTTCTTCTCTTTATACGTATCCTGCTGGCTCGTGTGGCCTTGGTGATTGAACATATTTGTCAAGTTTAGAAATGATAATGGTTTCTTTTATGTAAACACTGTCCCTTTTTACCTACCAACCCCCCCTCATTTCAACCCAATTCTATCCTCCTCCTCTTTTACCCCCCCTGGTCTCTTTCCTTCAGTCTCTGCTCAAATCGAAGCTATCCTCCTCTATAGAAATCTCAAGTGGCACTTGTAGTGTGAGGAGACAGGGCCTCGTGCCAGAGCCTTTGTGTGTGTGTGTGTGTGTTTCAGACAGTTGGCCGCCTGCAGGACTAGATCATTGTCTAGCTGGCTGTCTGGCTCTCAGCCTTTCTACTACTGTTTGTGAATTCTACAAATGTTTTCTGCATTTCTGGGACTACACCAGTGTTTCCCAGTTGCAGTCAGTGGTTACTAATTTTCACTTACAAAATCAACAAGTTACTAGTTATAACAAAAGCAATTTTTTTTTATTCATAGCTTGTTAAAAAAAAGCGTACAGAACTTTTAAAATCAATATCACATTTGTAACTGTAAGTAGAATATGGTTTATTAAAATTATTGTTAAAAGAAATTATAAAGAAAACAAATGTAAAACCCTTATTTCTGCCATGTTTTGGTCACTGAAAATGTCAAAAGTATATGTAAATTGAAAGTAGATGGAATTCATTGCATGCTTAAATGTTTAATGCTGAAGTTTAATTTTTATAGAAAAACAACAATAATAATTCTGGACTTTTAAGGGTTAATAGAATCAGGTGTATTTAAGCACGGAACACGCAAAAACGTCCCATACATGGGATCTACATGATCAGGAATGAATTTCAAACCGTTGAACTAAACTGTCCACTATCACATCTGTCACTAAAACGTGTATGAAGCAATAACCATCGCTACTGAAATTCAATCCATTTTCATTAACTTTTATGTATGCAGTGTTTTTAACAACAGATATTGTCTCCTCATGAGCATGCTAAGGGTAGGAGTGGCAGAAAAAATTACCTGCCTGAGCATGAAGAAGAAACACTAAGGAACCAAGACAAGACTACAATGTGAACTTTCATATGAATGAAATGAAGATACAGATAGAAAAAGTTACAGGACCACTGTACTGCTGCTATTTTAATCAGTCATGGAAGCCCAAATCAATGTAAACCATATGTATGAGTGTGTGCGAAGGCCTGTTTCAGCAGGATGGTGGCGGAGAGGACACTGATGGATGTGTAGGGCCTGTGGAGGGGCGTTAGGCAGTGCTCCATACAGAGCAGAGCACAGAAAAGCCTCCTAGCCAGCAACTCCTCTGGCACTGACCAATTACATCACTCAGGCCTGACAAACGACTGTGCTGCCTGAAACCCTGCAGCAAGCAGTGGGCTTAGAGGAGAGGGCAGTCTTAACGACCAACACTCCTGCGCCTCTTCACAGAGCCCATCCATTTCCAAAAAGCCAGACAAAAAACAATGCTGCTTTCATATACTTTCAAAATCATAAGAAATATGACTTTCCAATATATAATCTGTACAAGAATGTCCAATCAAGTGAGAGCTTTGGATAACAGTTTTGAGATCTGAGTTTCTGACTTGTAACTGACCTTTAGTGTTTCATCATGGGAGAGAAAGGATAGTTTCAGTCGACAAGGAATTTTTTCTTAGTGTACCTACACCTGTCAGAATCCTGAAATTTTGGCTGATGATTAACTGCTATATAAATAATTGAAATTAATATATTTGTCTTTTTTACATTGTATGCAACTACAGACCTTATAAAAGAAGAGACAGTTCACATGTGCAGTATCCAAAACCATCCGAAAAAAAAATGTCTGATTGATTTTAAAATATTATAAAATGTTTTTGAAATATTAATCTGGCTTTTAGTTTTGCATTTATGGGGTTCCTCACACAAACAGATCCTGGTGTTGTATGAATGTTAATAGCTTCCCAGGTGCATTGTCAAGATAGTCACTCAATTTCTTATAAGGACTTCAGTGCAGCTACAGCACACAACTCCTTAACTGGTAGAATACTTTGCATCCCAGCTGTGAATACTTAGCAGCCTCCAACTGATGACAGACACATAGGTCAAATAAACAAACAACTGCAGAGATATTTCTGTATCTATAGATCAGTCTAGCTTACTAGCTTGTGCTTGCAGTGTGCTTCCTTAATAAGCTTTGCTATCAAATCCTCCATGATTTTGACTACTAACCACTTTAACACAAAGCTGTAATTCCAGCTTTGCAATATAGAACGAAACAAAATAAAATCACTTGATGATCACATAAAGGCAGCATTAAGCTGAAGCTCTTCACAGAACTCATCACAAAATGGTTGTGATACAGTAAAACTTTGCCTTCTTTTTATCCCTGTTAACTTCCCTCTCTCGTCGCAACTTTCCACATAATATGATCACATAATCAGGGTGCGTTATTGGGATGATTTTTTTCAGAGCTGCTTGCCATAATGTCGTTGTGCTCCACAACCTCCCTCTAAATAAATTGTGTTTCATTTCTTGAAGCGGTAATTTCCATCGCTTATTAGAGAGCGCCGGAGCAGCCAGGCCTGCTGTTGCAGGGTCACTGGAGGCAGATCAGGAGGTAATGAGCACGGGAACTAAATATTACAACTGCCATTTAGCGTTCCCACAGCCCACCATTACATGTACTTTACTAATACTGCCAGTTCTCGCAATTATCTCCTCCTATCCAGCTTTTAACTGCAGCAAATAATACGCCACAGTAAAATTGGGTAAATGTGATGTATGATCATTTGCTGTGATAAGGGTGTGTGTGTGTGTGTGTGTGTGTTTGAGTGTGGGGAGGGGGGTTCAGAGTATGATGGTGTTAGTGCGTAATTGTTTTTCTCAAATGATACATTTTTTATTGAATAACAGACTCCTTGAAGATAAAATAGTACAATTTTTCAGTACATTTTCTTTAAATGTTTTTTTTTTTGGAGGGGGGGGGTTAGAGGGAGTAATATGATCAAGAGCAGAGTGAGCAAATTGAGTAGTAAAAGAGTCACTGCAGTCCTCAAACTCATAAAGGTGAAGCATGTGATATGAGCTTTAAACTAAGCGACCACTGAATTCCAATAAAGCTGAATCTCTCAAGTCATTTTTTTAAGAAGCAATAACAGAACACTGAACAGTGCACACCAGTGTACACTCACTTGCATACACACACATCAGGCCACATTTATCAGTCCAATTAGGCCTGAACATTCCCGAGCCATGGAGCTAGCCCTATTTAAAGCCCCCCTACAGACAGAGAGAACCAAAAGCAGCGGCAGCAGTGGCCGCACAGCTGGCGTATCTGTTTCCAATAGCAGCCCTCTGTTCTCCGGAGTGCTATCGATTGGCCACTGATGGCCCAGCAGCCAGACACAAAGCTAAACTAATTAAGGTGTGAGCTGGAACGCTGGCTCGGATGCTGGCTTAGCGCACATTCAATTATCATGCAGGCACAACAATGCACCGGCACACACACATGCACACACACACACATGCACACACATGCACACACACACACACACACACACACACACACACACACACACACACACACACACACACACACACA
>JBBPCZ010000034.1:935930-961955 GCA_037974445.1 Brycinus macrolepidotus
TGTGTTGTGGCAGTCATCACATAAGCAATTTCCTCCGGGATCAATAAAGTTTTCTGATTCTGATTCTGATTCTGAAATCTCTTAACTTGCAGAAATTACAATCGACTATTTTATTCCTGTTTGAATGTGAGAGTTTTTTCACTAAAGAGACATGAAAGTATTTTACGAGAGGATGTCCCTATGCTTAGTCCAATCCAAGTAGGGCTATAGGGTGCATTTGATTTGTTCACTATGTGCCACACCCCTCTGAACCAACAAAGGTTCCAAAATGGCTCTAGGCTTAGACATGCAGTTCCTTTAATAATCTAGATGCTCATTACCAATCTCATTATCAAAATGGCTCTTAATAGAGCCATCCATAGCAAGGTTTTTTTGATGAAACCAAAGGGGGTTTCGCTCTAAAGTAGTCTTTTTGTTTCTTTATTTTCAAGAATGTAGTAAATTGTCAGTTAGAGATGGTTCTGTTCAGCAAGAGTTCTGAAACACCCTATATGAGTGAGAAAAAAACAGAAACAACAGCACACAATACACAATCAAAATGACTTGGCTCCACTTCCTCTGGTAACAACAGGCACCCCAACATCAAGGCACGGCAGGGCGCTGTGCAAACCATCCACACTTAGATAAAAAAAAAAAAGCGATGCATGGCCCAGTGGCCTGAGACAGCTTTGTTATCTGTTCTTTTTTGCCTCCCTTTTGTCTTTGTCTCAGAGGTCCCTGTGGGAATGGGAGCCATCCAGCATCTCTCGGTATGTAAACATGTTGTCACACTAAAGGGTCATCACACTGAGATGTGAGCGGGGTGTAAGGATGGCAGTGTGGGCTGTCTTGAAATGTCTCTGTGCTGTGTATTTGGACTGGGCAGGGTGGATTTAAGTCCTGAGTGATGGAGAGAGTGGGATCAGAGGCCTATGAGCGTCATTAATGAGAAACAAATGGAAAAAGTACCAGAATGTTCTCATTCAAACCTAGGCAGAAGCTTGAATTTGAACCAACATCAACTGTCAACACGGACACAGAAGTACACATAAACCTATACCAGATACCAGAGTCATCCATGAAATTGACTATTAGCTGTAAGGTAGTGAACCGAAAATAGTATAAAAGTCCAAATTTCAACACAGTGTCTCTGTCAGAACAAAACTTTATATCTCCAAAATATAATAAAAAGAAAGTTTTTTTCTACTGCAATAATGACATACTTCAATAAAGCAGTGCTCTGACCCTTTGCATTACCACACACTAGATCTCATTTGCAACAATAAAGCTATGCCTGCTTTAAAAAAACAACATAAGTGGAGACATTATTACGAACGGCTGCATTGTGCATCTATAAGGCGCGGAAACCGTTTGAAAGAGGGAAAACTGTAAAGTAGAGCAGTCTCATTAGAATGAGCCTGGGTCACAAGTCATTCTACATACTCCTGACTCCAAAGAGCTCACGTTCCTGTCTGTAAGCTCAGTCAAGTATACAAACAAACAAATAAAACTGCTGCCCGAAAGCAGGGAGGTTTGAAGACTGAGACAACAAAGCAGCTTTCCTTCAGATTAATGACTCCCACTCCATTTCCATGCATCAAGATCACCAGTCTACCTCAAAGGAGCGTGCGGCTCACAGAAATGAAAGAAATGACGTGTTTAGGACTTATTTGTTAATGATTAAGAAAACAGAATATATTCAGAGGCTATGCATTTTCCCACCGGCCTTTGATCGAGGACTGCCTTTGACCGTAATTGCATGCATATTGACGGCTTCTCTTTTAATTAATTACTCAGGCTCGATCGGCTCATAGCTATGCTTTGTTTTACATTTTTTTAAACATTTGAAATGAACGAGGCTGATTGTCACAGTTTGATAAACATTCTTAACAAACTCAGTAAATAAAAGAGACAACAGAAGGAAGTTGAAATGTGCAGTATAGAACAACACGCTGCCATGCCTTTGTTGTTGGCTGTTTACCTTCAACTAGGCACTCGTGTTTACTGCTCTTTGCATGTACAAATGCATGTCATGCCAGTGTGACAGTGAAAAGCATTTGCATTTGAGTTCAGGCTTTTTGTGGGAGTCTGGCATTGGGCATGCAGTTTGATCACACACCACAAATACTAATCAAGCGGAACAGGCTGGGGACAGAGGTGTGGTCTTAAGGAAATCACTACAAAATTGTTTGCAACATTTGAAAAGTCAATTCTGACCAGCGGACATAAAACCATCCCTCACTGCTAATCAAGTCGGCTGATGAACCGAAATTTAAATGGCTCAGCCAAACATGCTGACGTGACAAAAAATTAATGGGTGCCAGTAGGCAACGATAAGCATGGTGTGACTGGCATAATTCTTATTTGCTCTGTTGTTCAAAAGTGTGGAATCATGGCTAAAGAATCAATGTTTTCAATAAAACAAAACCAATTTAATTGCAGAAAACCAGAGGAGGATGGGTTCCCCTTTTCAGTCTTGGTCCTTTCAGCTCAGGGAGTCTTTACTTGCCTCTGTTGCCTTTGGCCTGCTCACTAGGGGCTCGGACATGGACTCTGTAAAGCTGCTTTGTGACAATTTTGGTTGTAAAAAACGCTATATGAATAAAATTGATATTGAAGCGTTGAATTGAATTGAATTGAACTGATTTCAAGATGAATGGACCAGTATTAATTATTTTTTACGTTAACTTCCATAAAGGTTAACAGCATTTTTACTTAAATAAATTTTAACATCTAAAAATACTGTAGGTGTCTAGTTTATTATATTTATATTTACAATACTTAAATTATTGTATGTCTATAAAAATATTAATATAACAAGTGTTTACACCTTTTTAACTTTGGTCTATGTACATTCATGCATTGATCACATAAAAAAATCAGCTTTTCTTTTAAGCTACATGGATGTTGCAGTAAACTATTGCTAGGAACATTTTGACCTTAATAAAGCTTTGGTCTTGCCAGGCCAACTGACTAAGCAGAAAAAGGCCATTAGTCTTCTAAAATTGTCATATAAAAGGCAAAGTTCCCAAGAAGAACATTCTCAGTGGGTCAATCAGCTGGTCAGTCAGGGACTATACAGTTGCTTCATGAAGTAAACTCTGTCAATGGCTCTGTCTATAGACTCTGCCTGTCTCTCTCTCTCTCTCTATCTATTGCCCCATCTCTGGCAGATGAGTGATATGCACCCTGCCACCCGTCAGCATGTCGTTGGCTCACCCGCAGTGTTAAGTGGAGCTCCTCGTGTGTTTCTCGTCAGGCTTTAGGAGGTAGAGGCAGGATCTGCCATCACTGCCTCTGACACCTGCTGTCACACACACACACACACACACACACACACACACACACACACGCAGTCAAATCACTCACACACACACCTATGACCCTCCAGCCATCATTAACGCACAACACCCTTACACACTTGACAACTCTGGGCAACTATGCACTGTCTGACTCACTGTGTGTGTGTGTGTGTGTGTCTGTGTGTATGCATGTGTTTGACAGAGAAAGTCCCACAAGTTGAGGCGAGAGAGAGGAAAGAAATGTACTAGTTTGTGTGTGTGTGTGTGTGTGTGTGTGTGTGTGTGTGTGTGCGCGCGCGTGTGCGCGTGTGTGTTGGCTGTGTGCACATAAAGAAAGCTGTGTCAGGTGGCAGATGAAAGCCCATAAAGCAGCCTATGTCCTCGACCTATGTATGAATGATCATGAAAGATAAAAACTGTCAAAAAAATGCCTAAATGTTAACTAATCCTATATGGTAATTCACAGTAATTCGCACACGGTCACACCCAAGTACACACACATGCATACACACATACATACACAAATACACACACACTTGTTCAGGTCCACACCCCCTCTCACTCTCCAACCCACAGCACAGGCCTTCCTACTATTGTCAGGCTGAGATTGAGAGCGGCGTTCATTACCCCAGGCCGATTGTCAACATTTCCGGGACAAATTATAAAAAGCAACAGCAGAAATCCACACACCCTCCCATCAACGACCGGGCACCTCCAGCCCAGGGGAGTTTGGCTGTCTGGAATGTCGGTGTGGTGAAAAAAAAGACAGGAGTGCGCCAAGTGAAAAAAAAAGAATCACAGAAACAAAAGCAAAAGCGCTGCCAAGCGTGTGTTTACTGTCAAGCTGATGTTTCTGGCAGCAGTTGGAGGAGCCTTTGGCTTCACTCTGAAATCGCTCTGAAATGTCTTGCTTTTCCTCAATAAATCTCACACCTTTAACCTCCACGCACCGAGCAATCTTCACCTAACACACAGCCTGCCAGGCAAGAAGGTTATCGCTGCTTTAAGTACTGGGCAGCTAGTGGAGTTATAGAAGTATAAGGGAGGGCAGAATGGTGAATGGGTAGATGGATGGATGGATAGATGAATGGATGGATGGATGGATGGAGCCTTCTCTCTGGTTCCGCTCTTCACTCATAGCTCCACTTTTTTAGGCTGTAATGAGGCATGAAACAAGTTGCTGGATGTCGCTCTCCTCTCCCCTCCACCTTGCTCTTTCTCTTTTAGCATAAAAGAGGACACCATGTTCAAAACGACTATACTTTATACTGCATGCACCTATTTCCTCAGCAGACACAGGCATGCTCATGAAACTACTGTAATTAAAGGTCAAAATCTGCATTCTTTCTATGGTTCATTCATTAGATGAGAGTTATTGCGTAAGTTTTTGCTTTACATTTTTGCTAAACATTCAGTTTACATTACATAATACAGTTCCACATGCCAGCTACATAATACATTACATATGTTTTCAATTTATATTCTGTATGAGTCAGTTCAGGTCTGCACTTCAGCCTTTTTTTCAAGCAATGAAAAAACAAGGTAAGTGTAATTTCCAAGTAATTTCACATCATACTAAAACATTTTCTATTTCCAAACAAAATGCAGAATTGATTGTGAGGAATATTTTTACAATTTTACAAGTAAATGTTTCAAACCATACACAACGTGGAGTGTTAAAAAGTCAAAAGATTCCACAATAAAAGATATTTTACAGAAACCAATGAAAACTGAAAACCAGTATTAGGATAGTTATTTGTTATTTACATCCATCTTTCTCTCTGTCTCTCTCAGTCTCTCTCCTTCTGTCTTCCCCCTCCCCACCCCCTCTGTCTGGCTGTGGAGTAGAGGTCGGGGCCCTGCTGCACAGGGCCGGCCTGTTGACGGCTGACCGTGCAGTGATGGATGGGTTCCCGTGGAAACAGGCTGCCCGCCCATACATCAGCTGCCCAGAGCAACACAGGGAACCTCCATGGGCTGCAGACCGCAGATCACCAGCACGCTCCTTACACAAATGCAACACACAGTCAATCGCTCACTCTTAACCTTCCACCACCTTACTGGAAGCCTTACTCCACTGCATCAACGGGAGACTTCCACAGGAAAAAATGCATCTATATTTGAAGTACACCCTGGGACTTTTATCTGTTGATCCCTGTTCATTTCTGTTAAAACTCAGCCAAGCATGCTAGTGTTGCTGACAATAAACGTAAGGTGGTAGTCACCAGTATAGCTTTATTAGCAACATTAGCATTGTAGACTGAACTATTTATTTTATGTATTATATCTATTTTACCACTCAGCTAAGGGAGGATGGTTTTGACTGTGGCCTGTGGGGTGGTCTACCTGGACTGTTTTTGTAAGACAGAGAGAGAAGAGCAGCTTCCTGTGGCTGGTTGGTTCGCCATTTCAGAGGCTTGGGGGTCTAAGCCAGATGTGAGCCTGGGCTTAGAGGTCACAGCAAAGCAAAGCTGCCCTTCTTACACACACACACACACACACACACACACACACACATGCACACAACACACACACACACACAAACACATGGCTATTTGCTGTGTCTTAAGCGTCTTTCTGTCGACAGAGAGGCTCTGTCAGTGGCTGCATGTTTTTGGATCTCTCGCCTGCCTTCCTGTAGGTGATGACAGTGCTGATTAGGCAGCTGTTGGCTTGGTAGCTGTCGGAGGAGCAGATGAAAAGCAGGGTGGGTGGGTGCATGGTGTTGGAGGGGCAGACGAAGTAGATGACTAATGGTCATGCTTTGCCAAGCCACGCTCCTGTAAAAGGAGTTAGTGTAAAATAATGGACCCTAAATGGACATCACTAACTTCTAATTTACAGAACCATTCCTTTACAAAACATCTCATTTACAAAAATCAGCCAGTGAAAGGTTTGTTTGGAATGCAAAAATCTCTCAAAAGAAGTGACTATAAGATCCGTTTACTGACCTATGTGCCTAAACACAAGTTGTGCCTCAGTCCACACACTACCATATGAAATAGTATGTTCAAAAATAATAATAATAATAACAAGAAGAAGAAGAAGATGATGATGAAGAAGAAGAAGAACAACAAAAAATAATCAGAAAAAGAATAAGCAAAGGCACCCTTGGTGGTATTTACTGTCGTAAAGAGGCCGAGAGCAAGAAAGAAGGAGAGGGAGAAAGAGAGAGAGAGAGAAAGAAAGAGAGAGAGAGAGGAGCACAGTGACAGGGCTAGAATAGAAGTTTACCTATTTCAACAAATGGAATGACTTCAGTGTTAGACTCAATCTGACATTTGACATTGACTAGATGGCAATCTTATAATAATATAACAAATTAAATTAACTTTACACTCAAACCACTTTCCAACCATCATGCAGAGCCCTCTTGACCTTTGCCCCAATCTACATATATACTGATATGTACATATATGCACATACACGCCCACATATATATTATGGTACTATACAGCTCCGACAGACTCTTTATTTTTAGCCTTGGAAGCAGACAGTCTTTTTCCTTTGAGAGGTGAGAGAGTGAGACAAAAAGTTGGAAAAAGAGACAGAAGTAAAGCAGAAAGATGTTTGCTCAGAATGCATGTATTCTCTCTCTGGAGTGGGCCAGTTTGTTCCTGTGCTCAATTATGGGGTGTCTGCATGATGAGAAGTACGCACAAATCTCCTTCTCATCAGAAAAACATCCAAAACACATCAGAGACGCTGGGCAAAACAAGAAGTGCCAGTGAGTAGTAGAAGCTTCTTCACTGGCCTCATTTTAAAAGCAAATGGAACGATTCTCTCCGATTGTCGGAAAAGGCAGAGATTCTCTTTCCTTTTTGGCCTCTACCTTAATCTCTGTCACACCTAATACTCTGATTTTTCTCCACTATATTAGCGTTTCATCGGCCAGACACAGAGAGAGAGAGAAAGAGAGACAGAGAGTGAGAGAATCACTACACTACACTACCGCCACCACGAACGTCAAATTTATGTTACTGTTCCTGAGAATTCAGGTCACAAAATTTTTCTGCATTTGTCCAAGAGGATCTCAGCTGCACCATATATCACACAGGCCTTTTATTAATTTATTTACCCAGCCCGAGCACTGCCTGTGCCTGCAATTCCTCCTCGGTTGCCCTCCACCACACCGCACCCACCACCGACCAATACACCCCTCCTTTTTTAAGGCTCAGGAAAACGCTAAGCAAAAGTCACATAAATCCCATGTCCTTTCAGAGCTATTTTGCTAATTAACATCCCACAACTCATGCGCACCTAAATTATGATGCATTAGATAGAAAAATAAGGCCACTAATTTACGAGCTCTCATTTACAATTCAAAAAGCCCAAATTCCAACAGTAAATCCAACATAACTAAGGCCCTGTAATCAAGCAGAAATCCATTACAATTGGACAACACAAGGGAAAAACACATGCAAAAAATGGCCCAATAAAAGGCAGACACATCCTTTATACATTTTTAATGTTTCTCCTCTTTTGGAACTCTGTGACATTGACCTCAATATTACGAGACACAAACTGCTATTTCTGCTCATCTTTCTTTCTAGCATGGCCTAGTAAAGCACCAGGCACAGAATACTACTGAACCTGATGCAGATGCTGGGCTGGATAATAAGTACTTATAAGCAATACTCACAACGTTTTAGGTGTCAAAGGTTCTTTCACACCTTTGGCATCAATCTAAATAATCCTTTTGGCACCTTTAGTTTTTAGTCTGAACCTCAGATTGTTCATTGCCCTCTGAGGTTCATGGCCCTTCTGAATGCTTCTCTCGCCTACAGTCTTTGTATTTACACGCATGCATGGGCTAGCGCTTCGCAAATACTCACCTCTTCACCCAAATACATTCACACATCCACATGTATGGTGATGCAGGCTGGCGGGAGATGACAGGAGTTGGGGGCCAGGTGATGGTGTAAACATTTCATAGTAATGGAATTTGTAATTTGATGATGTAGTGTTGTAGAGGTCAGAGAAGGGAGCCTCAGTAAAGTAGGCTGTACTGTGGTCATGAATGACATTAGCCTGTCTCTCTTTTTCCCTTTCTCTCTCTGTCTCTCCAACCCTATCTTCATGACAATTCATGCCTCTCATTCTCAGCTCTCATTACTGTCCTCATTTGTGAAAACGACTGTGCAAATGTAAATCTTGTATATAAATTGTTTGCCTGTGAAATCCCAGCCGGGCCTTAAAGAGGAAGTAAGGCAGCTGACAGTGTGTGTGAGTGATCGAGGACGGTCAGTAATGAGTGGTTGGCGGCCCTTAAATATGGACTGCCCCCGCCGTCACATCTCCCTCTCTGTGTGAGCCCATTAACGGCATGGAACGCAGCACTAAATCAGCAGCAATCACAGCTACACTGCTCTAGAGTCCTCATTACACATACACACACACATTCACAGACACACACATGTACGTATATACACAGACCAGCCATTGTCTGACCACACTTCCCTTCAGACACACTCATTTGTCATTAGAGAGGAGGTCAGATAAGGGGATGAGAGCGGAGCGGGTGTGATCGCAGGCACTTATTAATACATGCGAGTGCAGGGTCGATAAAAGGCTAGTCTGCGGCTATCAGAGGCCCTTTATGGCTTAAGTGAGCCATCGTGAGCTAACAATCATCAGTCACAGCAGAGCACCTATCTGCAATAGAGCCCTGCTGTAGCTGTTGGGGGAAAAAAGGGAAGAAACACATGGTGTTCTCAGAGCTCATGTTGGGGAATGGAGTCTTCAGGTGGAAGGAAGGACCCTTCCTGTGGCAGGACCACCCCTGACCTTTCTGTCTGCACTACGGCCTAGACCCACCGCTCTCTCTCTCTCTCTCTCTTTCTCTCTCTCTGCATACCAGCGGTGGCCACACAAAGGTGCCTTTGACCTATCTTCCTGGATAGAGTCAGTCCAAACCATAAACAGATGAGTCACTCTTGCTCATTACAGCCCAGACACTAGAAACCCAGGCCAGCATCCATAGTCCATAGTGAATTAACACCCAGAGATGACTGACAGTCAAGTACCCGACCAATCAGAAAGATGCATGCAGCGCCATTAAACCACAGCAGAGCACAGTTGATTTCAAATCCACAAGAGGCACAGTGAAAGCAAAGAAAACAATGTTCAATTACAGTTCAGGTTTCACTTATACATACACATAAACCCCCCCACCCCACACACACACAAACACACACGCACATGCGCAGAAATACCCATTTATTAGATAATTTTCTACTAAATTCCTGGAAACCTGCCAACCCTAGTAGGTAATTGTGGAGTTAAGATGAGCCCCTCCAGGACTCTCTCAGGGTAAAGAGCTACCGAAAGGAAAGGGGCAAAAACAATCTCTCAAAGCCATGTCGGAGGTCAGGCTTGACTGCTGAACAGAATTATTCTGCTTAATTACAGATCGATAAATGCCATCCCATGCAATCCACACACATTTATTATTAATTCACTATATTTACCTCATCATGTCTTCCTTTCTTTCTTCTTCCTCCCCTACCCATTTCCCTCCTCCCTCGTTCCTAAAGGTAACAGCACTTAAGGCTGTGAGCAATTATGGAAATGGGGTCCGGCGTCTCCTCCGCGTGGGTCTCCGCTGAACAGACGAATCGGCAGGGGCTTTGACAGCTAATCGATTTGTGCTCTCCTGAAAGCAGCATCGGGACCTTTGACCCCATAAGCCGGGCGTCTGACAGCTGACAAAAGGAGCGCTTTATTTGACTTAATTAGAAAATTGCACCGTTCCATTTTGCCCCATGGAAGAGTAAGAGAGAGAGAGAGAGAGAGAGAGAGAGAGAGAGAGAGAGAGAGATGAACTGGCATTACCCAGTCATTTCTAAAACAAACACACAGATCGAGTAGAAGAGGTGAGCGGATATGGCAGGACTGACGCAGCGTAAATGTGTTCACTCTTCCAGTGAAAGTGCTCCACTCACGAGAGCCTAATGTGTTTTTGTTTGTTTTTTCCCCATGCCATCGCTCTGCCTCTTGCTGTAAACATTCAATTTGCAATCAGCTCTGAAGGATGAAATTCCCACCTGTCAGAATCAAAGACTGAAATCATCATACAGTAATACGGCCAGCTGTTCATGGGCTTTTCTTTGCTAGCTTCCCTCTCTCTGCATACATCAGATTAGCCTCTGTGTGCTGCATCTGGGCCATACACCCAACCTTTAGTCTTCGAGTGTGATGCTCAATAAGCATCTTTGAAGAATTAAAAACAAATCCTCTGTTCACCATGTTAAAAGTTTATGAACCAAGGGTATAGCATTTAAAGGGTCTATATCATACATTTTCCCTGTATTTAATTTTTCTCCTTGAGGTCCAGTCATAACACTTGTGTGTATTTATGTACTAAAAACAGCCCAGAACCATTTGTACATGACCATTCTCCAACCTCTCAATATCCTTACAACCAAACAGGCTGTTTTTGTTACTCTTCCTTTAACACTGATATATGTAAATTGACTCTGTTTTGTTTGGCTACCCTATTGTATCTGGGCTGAAAGACTCTTTGATGCTTCACTGTGAATGAGCGGGGTATGACTGCCATATGCTGAAACTGTGGTTATATGAAAATGAAAGAGCATTTGTGACATGACCAAAACAATAAATTAAAACAGGCTGTTTTTGCAGTTTACTGTGGAGTGAACAATACATTTAACAGAAAAAATCTAGCAATTTTTTTCATGGGGTCTTTAATGTATGCAAGCTGACCCAGGGTGATGGAGCTAGGATGGAGCAGCTTGAAGAAAAGAGCACTGGGAAAAAATGATGCATTGAATTTACCTGTACATCATTGTCACAGGCTAACATATAGTACATTAACAAAATTATTTTTAAAAGTAACAACAAAAGTGCGATGATGCAGATATGATGCATGCATTTCAAATATATTTAAAGCATTATATTTCTCAGAGTGGTGTAGAGAATGCAGGCCAGTTTAAGTATGGATAATGAGAGGAGTGTCCTTTAATGCAGTGATTCCTGGCTTCTGCTCCGCACATGTATTGTTTCACTGCTCTTGCACACCCACTTCAACTCAGAAGCCACAGCCCATAGTTTTACTGAAAACCTCAACCACATTTGGCACGCCATCTTGCCCAGCAGACTTAGATAACCTAACTGAATTCTTCGAAAACTCTTTGATCCACTCTAGATTATGTCGCACCTCTATGAAAATGTAAAAAAGTCAGACAGGAAAAGCTCGCCCCTTAGTATAATGATCAAACACATGCTTTAAAGCAAAATGTTCGAAGACTTGAACGTAAATGGCGATCAACCAAACTGGAAGCTTTCCACTCCATCTGGAGGGAAAGCCTTAGAGACTACAACAGAGCATTTACCACAGCACGCTCAGCCTATTTATCAGCCTATTTAGGAAGCAGGGAGGTGCAGAACCACAGGTACCTGCAAACTACAGTAGTGATGATTTTATGGACTTTTGCAACAATAAAGTTGAAATTATTACACAAGAAATACAAACTTGAACTTCGATTCCACTACAGTTACTGGCTGATTCAGCAGACGCAGATAGTGTTCAAATTTGAGCCGTAGCTGGGAGACTGACATCTTTTAATCCAGTTAAACAAGCAAAACTCTCTGCAATTATTCTTTCTTCAAAATTTTATACCTGTACACTCAATTCTATTCCTACAAGCCTGCTTAAAGAAGTCCTACCAGTAATTATCGGACCTCTCCTATCAGTAGTACACTCCTCACTTAGCATTGGGTATCTACCAAAAACCTTTAAACAAGCAGTTATTAAGCTTATGTTAAAAAAAACTAATCTTGATTCAGCTCTCAAATCATTGATCTATTTCTAATCTACCATTTCTATCTAAGATTTTAGAGGAAGTCGTGGCCCAACAATTATGTTCGTTACTACATAAGAACCGTATATATAAAAAATTCCAATCTGGGTTCAGGCCTCATCACAGCACAGAAACAGCCCTAGTAAAGATAGTAAATGATCTTTTACTGTCTGCTGACAAAGGATTTGTTTCTTTGCTGGTTTTGCTTGACCTTCGACACCATTCGACACTATTGACCACTCTATTCTATCAGACAGACTGGAAAACCTGGTCAGAGTTACTGGAACAGTCTTATTCTGGTTTAGATCATACCTGACTGACCGCTATGAGTTTGTAAGAGTTAATAGGGAATCCTCAGTGCTCACCAAAGTAAAACACGGTGTCCCGCAAGGTTCTGTCTCTTTTATTTACTTTGTACATGCTGCCATTAGGTATGACTATCTGGAAACATGGGATTAGCTTCCACTGCTACGCAGATGACACACAACTTTATATCTCTGCCAACCCAGATGATAAACATAGATTACATAAGATTGAGGACTGCATTAAAGATATAAAAGACTGGATGTCACATAACTTTCTCTATCTCTGTTTTACGCAGATAAAACAGATGTCCTTCTTTTAGGTCCAAAAGCTGCTGGAAACAAACTGTCAGGTCAACAGCTTCTCCAATGTCAACTGTAAAAAATCTTGGTGTCACTATAGATCCTGATCTTTCATTTGAACCACATATAAGTACTGTTACTTAAATAGCTTTCCTTGCTTAAGACGTGCACTATCCCTCCATGATGCAGAAAAACGAGTCCACCCCTTTATTACCTCCAGACTCAATTACTGTAACAGCTTGCTGTCAGGATGCTCCAACAAGAACCTAAATAAGCTTCAGTTAGCCCAGAATACGGCAGCTAGCGTCCTCACTAGAACCAGGAAATGCGACCCCAATAAGGGGTCCCCAAGACTTCAGATCTCAAGGTGCTATTTACTCGTCCCCAGAATTATGAAAGCTTCAGCAGGGGAAGAGCATTTTCATATAAAGCCCCCAAGCTCTGGAATGCCCTTCCGAATAACATTCAAGACTCATACACAGTCTCAGTTTGAAAAACTATTTGTTTAGTCAGGCTTTCTGTAATTAATTTTTCCTGTCAGATGAAGGGTGTAGAGCTGGGAGGTGGTGGGCACAGAGAATTCAAGTAAACTGGGATGTTGGTGCTGTTGCCCCGCCACTCCTCACATTGACTCAGGTTTGTTGACAGTGGAGTGGAGGTGCGCCGGTGTCTCAGGGTGCTCTCATGTCTATCTCACCCCTCAGCTCTGCCCTTTCTAGCTAGGCTGAACTTGTACTCCTTACAGTTATAAATTATACCCTGTAAACTTAAGCAGAACTAACTCTTTCTCTTTTTATTCGAGGGAACTGCTGCACATTTGTCTAGCACTGTCTTCGACTGGTTTGACTGCTTTCGACTTCCCACAAGCTCTTCCCCCATCCAAGGGCAACTGCTGTTTAAAGCTCAGACGGAGATTGTTGTTCCTGTTGTTGTGGACTAGAGAGTCTCAGCTGATCTTCCAACAAAATCTACCTCTATGACTATTAACTGTACCAACTGTTAGCCGTAGATATCCAATCTGTCTAACAGTGATTAAGTTCATACACAAAGGCCTTCTCTTGTTAGTTATCTCTTGTTAGGTCCTCTCAAGGTTTCATCCTCCAGCTCAGGGAGTTTTACCTCGCTTCTGACGCTTTTGGCTTGCTCACTAGGGGCTCAGACCTGGACTCTGTAAAGCTGCTTTGGGACAACTTTGGTTGTAAAAAGCGCTATATAAATAAAATTGAATTGCACTGAATTGAAGAAAGGGCTTGTTAAAGATCTGATGATTTGAATCAGGTGTGTTAGCGTAGGAATAAGTTCAGGTCGGGGTACTCCATGATAAGGACAAGGAGCTGTTAATTTAATGCATAATTTAATGCATACTGGATTACATCACCTTGGAAAATATGCACAGTGCAGCGCACATGTATACTGTAGCCCTCATTGCATTAGTAAAAGAAGTGAGGTTGGCTTCAGCTGCCATGGGTGTGTGAGGCTCACCTGATTAGAGAACCAACCCTATATCCAGGTGTGTATGCCTTAAATGGACCAGTACAGTGAGTGATAAAGCACAATTTAAGTCTGTCCGTGCAGTCTGATTTTAGAAAGTGTGCGAGTGTATGTGTGTGTGCGTTTGTTGTTTTTGGGTGCTGGTGTTGCTGTGTTGTCAGGCTATAGACAGTACTGGGTGGAGGGGGAAGGTACAAAAACAATGCAGCTCTCAGCAGGAGGCAGGCTCCTCTTCCTGTACAATGCACATTGGGAAATGTCCACAGCGCTTATAGTATGTGCACACACACAGATACACATGCAAACACACACACACACACACACACAAACACATGCATGCATGCATGCACACACAGATCTACACATACACAGAGTGAGACAAATTCCACTTTAGGCCAACACTAAGCTTGTCAGCATGGAGATGCGAGGCTGTTCTGCTCTTCCCCACTCTAATTCTCATTCTCTCTCTCTCTCTTTCTCTCTTTCTGTCCCCTACATTTCTCAATCTTCCTCTTTCTCCTTTTTTCTCTGTCTCCATCACTCTTTCTCTTTCTGTTTCTTTTCATCTCTCATACTCTATCCCAGTTTTCCTCACTCGTATTCTCTCACTCACTCTCTCCCTTTCTTTCATTCACTTTCTCTCTTTCACTCCTTCTCTCCCTCCTGTTTCTCTCCATTTCTTTGTACATTTCACTCTCTGTCTCCCTCCATTTTCCCTCTCAATCTCATTCTCTCACTCTTTCTGCCTCTGTCTTTCTTTCTGTCTCTCTCTCTCTCTGTCTGTCTCTCTCTCTCTAATCTTCTCAATAGAGTGGCCTAAATAGCTCATGGGCAGCCTCTAGAGATCTTGGGTAAAATTCATTTGGGTCAGTGTGGCTCCCACAGTCTGCTTCTTTCTGACAGAGAACAAACATGGCTACAGAAAAGAAGAGGAGAGCTGCAGGCAGACAGAAAGAAGGAGGCTTCAGCTAATGAATGAAGAGAGGACAAAGTGTGTGTGTGTGTGTGTGTGTGTGTTTGTGTGTGTATCTGCATGTGTGTGTCTCAATGAAAAACAAACTTCAGTCCTCCAGCCTCATGGTCAGCAGAGTCACAAATTTCCCCAGTCAGTAATGAGGACAGTGGAAATGCTTCTCATGGTGTGGACAAAGCAGAAGGTCCGTCGGCACTGAAGCGATGTGTGTATCCATCTATTTTTCATCCCCACACATCATTGTGCTTCAGAAACGTTCTGCCACTCTCCATCCACACACACACATACACTCCCCAGCCTGTAACATGAGCCATTGATCTGCTCTCCCTCTCACTGGCCTCTCTCAGTCTGTTTTAGAGGTGCACCAACCATAAATTTTTATGGTTGGTTCCAATTCTCATTTCTTTACAGCCAGTGGCTAAAATTGTGGATTATTTTTATAAGCAGGAGTTTTGTTTCTGAAAGCAAAAGGCAATCAAGGGCTGTTCATTCACTCTTTATCTGGAACTTTGTGGGCTAAATGACTATGTATTCACACTTTGTTGTTGAGGCATAGCAACAGCATTCAAATGTGTTTGGAGCAAATATCAGCCTATTCCTATGCTTGTTGACTTTAATCACACCCCTAGTGTGTGTGTGTGTGTGTGTGTGTGTGTGTGTGTGTGTGTATTCATGCACATATATCGGCAGGTGGACTTTATCCACATTTGGTTAAGAGGGTTGCTTGGCTGGTGGTATATGACTGGATTTTGTTTGGGGTCTGGTGGGTGGGAGGTATGTTGTTTTGTGTTTGTTCTTGTTTGTTATAATCTTATAATTCATGAATAATAAAAAATAACATTTTAGTGCATCCAAGGAATCATGTGTAAGGTGATATGAGAGTCCACTGATACAGAATGCACCATCTACCTGCGGTATCAGTGGACTCCACTTCACACATGATTCCTTGGAAGCACTCAACTATTAAATTAGACAAGCTTCGCATTTTTATCCGGACGCGTGCATTAATAATGGAAGCATGTGGCACATCTCTCCACATGCTCCTGCTGGCCAGCGCTTCTGCTGACATCACCATCATCGTTTGGAACATGAGTCTTACACTCCAGAAAGGGTGGCAGAGTCAGATATATTATTCAGCTGCTCTCTGTATGAAAGTACTTTTGTAGTGTAGACCCAGTTCAATGCAATCTTTAAAAAGGTTCTTTAAAGAAATATCCACTGATAGTGATTCTTCTACAGCATTGCTCCACCACTATTTTTAAGATTCTAGGCACCTTAGACTTTTTGTGTCTGCAGCTCACTTTGTTTCTGTTCCAACAAAGCAGCTCTTAGTTTTTATCAATGTGTTCAGGTAATCTGCCTCATTCTTTTTAGGCTCCAATAGCACAGCAATTTATTTATTCATTTGTTTTTCCTGATAAGTGATCCATTTTTGTTTATTCGGCTGATGCAGATCAGGTTTGCTGAGAATTTATGACAGTCAAATAGAATCACTGTCTTTGGCTCAGATAAAGGAGTATAGTTTGAGAGGCAGAGTGCTTGAACCCCCCACCCCCCTTACTCCTCTCCTTCTCTTAAAACATTACAGCACTGAAATGTAATCAGGGATGGAGGTAGGGTCCACTCATGAGGACTGAGAGAAGCCCATATATACACTCCTTTCCACATCTGTCTTTCCCCTTTTAATGCTCATTTCAGCATTAAAATCTAAATGATGTTGAATCGAACTGAAGTTATGTAGATAATGCAACAGTGCAGTTTGTTAGTCGTGTGCCTGTGTGTGCGCGCGCGAGTGTGTGTGTGTGTAGGCAATGTGTACGTAAAGAGAGCTGTGTGTGCTGCCAGATGAAAGCCTATTGACGTTTTAAAGCAGCTTCGACCTCCTTATGCATCTGCCTGTCAATCACAGTTACCCAAACTCCCCTGGGGCAGTTTCGCCCAGCTCCAAGAAAAAAAATGAGAGAAAGAGAAAGAAAGATCAGGAACAAAAAAAGGCAGGCAGCTCCAGGCCAGCCCAGTGAAGCCACCGACACCTGGGGGCTGCATAACGATCTGCTACTCCGCAACTCTTCTCTGCCTCCAGCTCAGATACATCCACTCACTACAACTCCCACAATCCTTAGCTTTATAGCCAAAACATGCAGAATGTCAATCCCTTCACTCCATAAAACTGATGGATTTTGAATGGCAGAGTAACATGTTTGAACACATGTCACTGTTGAAATCCGTGAAGAAGAGTGTACTGATGATAATGATCGGTATAAATGATAGACCTCCAGTCATCTTAAGAACTGAACACATTGCAGCTATAATTACATCAACTATATGTATGTCTTAGAGCCGTTTCCCAACCTTGGTCATTGACATCCCTCTTCCCTGCACATTTTTGTGTTTTCCTTGCTCTAACTCACTCGCTTTAACCCAGGAAAGACTTGTTAATTAGCTTGATCAGGGTGTGGGTTGGGAGTAGGGAAAAAACTTAAATGAGTAAAGCAGGTGAGCCTATAGCCTATTTCTGTTCACCAGCCATGTGGACCTAAAAAAAGTAAAGGTTTCTGATAAAACGTGTTATATACACAGGGCCAAAAAGTCGTAGGCAGACAGCGTAAATACTTGGATTCTAGAGCTGTACACAAAGACCGTAGTGAATGTATGTTATTTGACTAGGACTAGTTTTACATAGGGGTAATGCAATTTTTACCAGTTATTTTAGTCCTGTCTGAATCAGCCATTTTTACAAACAGTTGCTCCCATGTCAGGAAAAATGCCAGCACCTTCATATTTACAATGAGCTGTAGAAATAACCCCAGATTATATTAATCCCATGCATGTTGGTAAAAATGCCATCATCATTCTGTGGAAATGGTTTGTTTAAGCACTTGAAGGCAACCGAAAATGCATTTTGGATACAGTGACCATCCTTTATTCTTCTTTACTGTATCAGACTGAGAAGCTCCACTATTCTAATTTCAAGACTGTTAAAGATGTTTAAAAGTGGGGTAAACTAAGCAGACGGCCTGTCATAATGTAAAACACCAGTTTGTTAGTGATCACTAGTTAGATTGTTAAGTAGGTCCAGCAGATTTATTTACCTTGTTAAACTTAGAAAAATAAGCTTGTACATCTAAATGTGTACTTCTGTTTCTACATGAAGCCTGCACATGCCTAAATAGAATTGCCAGATGTCTGAGTTGGACAGGGGAGTCTCGCTTTCAGCTCCATTGTCAACAATTGGTTAAAATGTCCAGCTAAGTCTCACTCTGAAGGCATTCGATTAGTTGAGGTAGCATTAGCATTAGTGCTGTTCTAGCCCTACCGAACCGTTTTAGATCAGAGATGTCGACAGCCGCTAACAGTCTATTTAGTAGATAATATTGGATTTACCAAATACAGAAATCCTGAACGCTTCTGGGGGCAGCTGGGTGGTCTAGTGGTTAGGGCTTTGCCCTTGTGATCAGAAGGTCGTGGGTTCGAATCCTAGGACTGCTTGTTCCATCCCTCCACTTATCCACACAGGAAAAAACACTACGTTACAGCTTTCAACACCCCCATTCCCCCGATAATGTTACAGGTAAAAGTGTTGTTGAGGAGTAAAACGACTAAAGGATGTGAATGTAACCAGAGAGCTGGCAGGGACATGTGAGTGTGAGTGAAGATGGTCATGACTATGAGCACTGATTCCCCCGACAGGGGAAGGTAAGACACATGCACAGGTCCAACTTTGAAAGGCATCCTTGGTGTTAAACACATATTTGAGTGCAATCAACCACTGAATGGACTCGCTTTTCTCTAATAAGACTAATGAGACATACACACGTGCACACACACACACATACACACACGCATGCTTGTCTGGCTGGCCAAGCATAGTGGTGTATTTATCCCTGCAGATGGAGAGGGCTAAAAGCCTCAGGCTCCGTCACCAACGGTCAGGCTGTGTGTGAGCGTGTGTGTGTGTGTGTGCATGTGTGTGTGCAATGCTAATCTCATAAAGTCCAGCAGTGGCTTTTTAAGGGTTAAAAGTCATTTCTTCCTTTTCATCTTCTTCTTTCTGTGACATGCTGAGGAGCATTTATAAATGTAATCACCTGAGATGGAGATAAATTTAGCACAAAGAGTAAAAGAGACAGATGCATGACAGAGGAAATGGCAGTGTGCTTACATGTACATGTGTGTGTGTGCGCGTGTGTGTTTGTATGTATGTGGGTGTGTGTGCATGTGCATGTACATTTGAAGAGAAGGTGATCTTCATGCAGGGTGAGGGAACAGAATGGAGGGGCTAAGAGGAGCAAGAGAGAAGGGCACATCTGTGCTAAACATGCCCTGGGGCTAGTGTGCGCACTCTAGCACAAACACACACGCACATACGCACACACAAACACACACACACAATCTACAATCTCTCCCTGAGCTGAGTTTTGTTAACAGCAGGCATATTACTTAAAAAAGAATAAATAGGTGATTGCAGAGTCAAGGACTGTCTGTCTCTTTCTCTTTTTCCCGCTCTCCCTCTCTCTCTCTCTTTTTCTCTCTCACACACACAAATTCAAATGCACAGACACAGGCATATGCAGACTAAAAATAAAGGGTATGTAAAAATCTTGGTTATATGTATACGGTAATAGATATCCATCTATATGAAAATAAAATTAACTGGTCGAGTCCAGGCCCACCAGTAAACGAAATTAGCATCAAATGCAAATGAGTGGGATGCTTAATGGTGGAACAGGTGCAGGCAGGGCCCCTAAATGAGACAAATGAATAAAACATCCATGGGCCGGCCCGCGAAAGCTGACACAAAGTCAATGGCATGAATTATTCAGCAGTCGGGGCAAGGCTGAACGCTGCTGACCTCTCACCGTAGGAAGTGCATCCCAAACACAACAAAACCACAACAATGGACTTCAGACGTTGGGGGTTCCCTCGTCAGAGCCCCAACACCCCCGCACCTCCAAACACACATACACACACACACACACCTGCACACAAGTAACACACAAAGCTAAATATAGACAGATCATACACTGATGTTCAAAAGTTCTGAGTCACTGGTTTCAATACTAGGAACTGGAAGAATTCTGATGCAGATTTACGTGTGAAATAACTCATGCAATGCCAGTAGGGGACTCACAAAGAATTTGATTCAATTTAATGCCACAAAATGGTTTATTGATTCGATATATTTTTCAACAAATCGAGAGTAAGGAGAAATGTGCCTAATTTGTAATGTTCAGTCTATAAGAGCACAAAATGTATAATATATGAAGACATTCAACACTTTAAACACAACACCAAATAGTCAAATAGGTACAATATGCCATACTATTCAAGATTCAATGCAACAATGCAACACAATACAATGCATAAAGTTTAATACTATTTGATACAATATTTTCTGCTGCTAGAGCCTCACATGCTAGAAATCTGGAGACCCACATCACTGCCCTAACACACCTAATTCATTAAGAAAGAAATAATCAGCTGATAATCATATCTTATGTGTTGAATCAAGGGCTAGGAGCAGGATTAAGAAACGCTGGTTCAGAATAATAAATAGAAATATAAAGAACTTCTTATTACAATCAGAATTAAATATTAAAGCATCTAAAAATATCCTTTGACCTCTAGTTTATAATATCAAGTTATAGTGAAATGAATCATTTTATTGAATAATATTGTTATCAAGTGATTCTATACCTTTAAACAGTAGTGTATGAGAACCAAATACAAACAGTACAACCCCAGTTTTTGGTTTCACAAAAGACAGTCACTAGTGCAACTCTCGCTCTCACTCTCTTTCTCTTATACTCTCTCTCTCTCTCTTTCTCCAAGAGCCATATTCCCAAACTCTCTTCCCTCACATAACTGTCCACACCACAGAGAAGGATGCAGCCCTAATGACCAGTATGGACCAGTGGTACATGTAAAGATGAGAGAGGGTGCACAAATAGAGGAGTTATTTTTGGAAGAGAAAAAAAAGGAGTGGGAAAGGAGGCGAAGAAGAAGAGAGTGTCTGCCACTTCTGATCTGGACAGGAAGTTTGCTGTGAAGTGGTGACATCACTGTCCCTGGGTGGAGCACTTCCTGTGTAACATTCTTCACTCCACACACACACACACTCGCCAGGAAAAGGCATTCATCAACACACTGCTCCAGAAAACACACACCCACATACACACACATGCACACACACCTGCTTCTTGAAGCATTGTAACAAGGTGCAGTGAAACAGCAGAAAGATTCACTATTTATTTGTAACGTTTGTAAGGAAAAACATACACACACACACACACACACACTTCATTTTTATACCCTGCCATGTTGATTTTCTAAGTGAAAATAAATAAACAAACTCACTACAGACTTTTCAATCTACCTGCTTACTTACTTACTTACTTACCTACCTAACAATATGTTAACTTTAGCAAATAAACAGTAGTTGTGTATTAAAGTGTGCAGAACTGGATTCTCCATAGAGGGTATGTTCTCAACAACTCAACTGTGAAAATCAACAAAACATGTTATTTGACAATGGACACCCTCATTTTTGCAGACCACTGTATGACTCACCACTATTGGTTTAAAAATGTTGTTTTAACTTCAAAAAGTAAGTTACTAAACTGCGATAATTTTGAGTTCATTGGACTTATAGATCGATAATCAGTGTCTGACATTGTAAACTTGTAAAGCTGAATAAAATCTAAATGTTAGGGCAGTCTGGATACTCACTTTTTAAAACACTGTTTTTTACCCTTCAGTTAGATCACAGGTTAATTGCAACAGCTAATTTAATTTAATGAAGGACTAATTAGCTGAACACACACACATATAATACCATAATGTATTATTCATTTATTTATTTACTTATTATATTATATATTTTCTATTGCTAACGTTTCATCTTTGAACAAATACACTGAAATGATTGGGATAGATTTAAATGTTGACCAAATAAATTACTTTACATGAAACTTTATGTATCTTAATTTCAGTACCTAAAATATGGTTTCTCGTTTTACTTGACAGCATATTCAAAACAATTATGTCCTGAAAGGAATAAAACAAGCACACGCATGCACACACACACACACACACACACACACACACACAAAGTAAATCACCACTAAGTGGCTCATTTGTCATGCTAGGGGTTAGTCCCCTGATCTGATGTAGATGAGTGTAGACAGTCACTCTTATCTCCACACACAGGAGAAAAACTGTGCGCCAGGCCTGCAGGCCTTTACCCACAGCAGTGTGCAGAGGAGAACCTGACGCTTCACATAGCCAGCAAGTTGAGAGAGAAAAAGAGAGAGAGAGAGAGAGAGAGAGGAGGTGAAGTTTATAAAGAGAAAGACTTCAGCTAGCAGTAAGGAGAAAGAAGAAATGAGCTGGGGTTGTCAGAGAAACACACACACACACACACACACACACACACACACACATAGAGGCACGGGTGAGTGGAGTGGACTGCATGCACTTCTTTGGAAATCATCCAGCCGGATGATAGGATTGGTGACAGTGAACTGCATATCGTTAACCCTGTATTAACTTGGAAAGGCAAAGGTTGGCCTTTTATTATTCCTTCACTGTTTGGGCTTAAGTAGGCCACACACACACCACATGCGCACACACACACACATACACACACAAACATACACACACACTGGGAAAAGGCTGCACCAGAGCACGTCACCTATCAGCAGCTGTGACAGCCCAACCTGAAGAGTCACACGCACAGGTTTTTCAAGCTAACACACACACACACACGCACTAAAACACACTTTTCTTTCTTCTGTCTCTCTCTGCAAGTCAAACACACCCCTGCTATGTCTCCATCTCTCCCAGACAAGACATTAACATCAACACTGACAGAAATTTAAACATGCTTTCACTGTATAAAACACACACTCACTTTTATCCTGGCTGCCATGCACACACACACAAACACACACACACACACACACACACACACACCGTGATCTCCATACTCTCACAGCCTTTAATTGCCTCACAATGGGGCTGCAGTCAGGACAGGATTACTCCAACAATGACCGCTTCAGCCAGTTAAGATCGCTCTCTCCCTGCTGATGGAGAGAATGGCTCACTGCAACTGATCCAGCTAATCCACTAATGTAATACATACTGCTTTTACTCTGCTCTCTCTCCCCCTGCAATTCCCCTTTCTCCAGTATCTACTACTTTAATTCATAATTGTCACATCAAAATGTCTTTTTTTTAAAAAATCCCTACTGAGAGATCTTGCTATGCTACTGAATATGTGCTAACAAGAAGCTTGTTAGTATGTTTTTCTTAGCATTACTGTAGTGAGTAAATATTTACGGTCGAGCTTATGAAAACAGTTGTGTATGTAGTGTCATTTGCCACAGAGTTGCTTAGACTTCCAGAACAAAAAGGATCAAAGAAATCTGGGAAGGAGAGTTTGTCATTACTTCAAGTTTTACTTTTATCAAAACAGACGGTCTCTTTCTTGCGGGTGACTTGTGACCAGCATCACTGAGTAAAAGCCAATGACACCCATCAAATATTTAGGTGGGGGGCTTGCGGGGGTGTACAACGACCCACTTTTCTGATTTAGGTTTCCAAAACGTCCCATCTCTTCCCGCTGTGCAAATCCAGATGTTACAAGTATCATCAAAAGCGAGGTCCGCCAGCAAGGCCAAAGGTCATGAGCAGGCGCAAAGTCGCTAAACTCCCACGGTCAGTGCGGGAACTCTGGACCGCCCCGGATCACTGTTTGGGTGTATCCATGGAAATGAAGGCATCGGCTGCCCTGTTCCCAGGGAGATAGAACAACAGCTCTACCAGCTACTGTACGACTTACTGAGCTTCTGTTACTCACAACACAGAGAGAGAGAGAGAGAGAGGATTCTGATAGAGATGAAACAGGAGGCATTCAAAAGGAGCGCTAAAGGGCTGCTATTAGATGTCAGCAGCCTTTGTGTCCGTGTCAATGGGTGCAGATTAAAGTATCTGAAATAATCTTACTGGGGCATTAAAAGGGCTTGAGAGGCAAGAGAAAAGAAGACAAGAGCTGTGAAGGAGCACCAGTCATGTTCTGTAAGGATGGATAGTCTCTCTCTCTCTCTCTCTCTCTCTCTCTCTCTAACTGTCCTGTATCTCTCGTCTCTCTCTCTCTCTCTTATAATTGTATCTCTCACAATTTCTCCTGTATATCTCTCATTCATTCTTTCTCTTTTAACTTGTATCTTGAATCTCTCCTTCTCTTTTTCTTATATCTATCTCCATCTGTTTTCTGTTCTCTGTCTCCCCCCTCTCTCTCTCCCCCTCTCTCTCTTCTGTATCCTGTTTCTCTCTCCCACTCTCACTTCCACATTGTCTCTCTCAGTCTCATTGCTTTTCTCTTTTTAATATGTCTCTCAACGCATGTTATTCCGAAAAATGTAAAAAAAAAAAAAGTTTTCTTTGTAATTGTGTGTGGGTATTATTAATTAAATTATACTCAGATACTTTAACTTCCCCCAAGAAAAACGTCACACTGCCGTGAGCCTTCAACTAGCCTATCCTCCACCACAGTGAGCGGAAGATTTGTTCTTTTAACAATCTAATATGGCATCGTTAGTTGGCTTTATTTTTCTGACATTCCTCCGGTTTTGCTGGAGTGGCCTGTTGCGGTGTCTTATGAGAGGAACCTAATTAGGAAATCACTCTCATTACTCTTCCAGAGGAATTAGCGCTAGCCTGGCTAATTACTGCTGTAAAACCTAATCAGCTCTTTGAAACAAGTGCACGCTAATGAGCTCTTATTTATTCAACTAAAGAACTTCAAGGGGAGACAGAGGCTTGAAATCATATTTGATGCATTTGTGTGTGTGTGTGCACACATGCATGTGTGTGCATGCGTGTGTGCGTAATTGATCCTGTTCCAGCTTGCGCTTTGTTTGTTGGGAACCCCAGAATATTCAGCACTGCCAAGAACATTTTAGTCAAAAATGAGAGCACCAATAAACTCTTTTTTATTATTTCCATGTCTCACTCTCTCTCTCTTTTCACATGACCTATTTTCCTGTCATGGAGGACCATGTGACGGAGGGGAAACTGCTGTTTAATTCCTTTTTCTTTTTTGCCTTCAATTAATGATGCCCTAACACCTGAGACCAGGGGCAGCCATGATAGGTTGGAACACAGCTGGGGAATCCACATGCCCATGCACACCAACACACACACACACACACACACACACACACACACACACACACACACACACACACACACACTCGCGGCAGCCAGGTAGAACTGCCTTCATATATACACTCACACCCACCCACCTCCTCCTCCCACACACACACACACACACCTGTCCACTCCCATACCAACATACAATTCTCCAGCAACTGCAAAATAGAAGAAGGGTGTTTTATACAAACCTTTTCAATAGCAGTAAAACAGAAGAAGGGAATGAAAAAGACAGTTAAGCCCTCTAACTTTATTGACCTGTTGGCGGCTCCACACTACCATTCATCTGTCTGCTCCGCCCATAAATGTATTTCTTTTATAGTAAGGTTGGACAATCTGTTGCTAGGGTAGACACTGGCAAAAATCTCAGACTAATGAGAAATTATCTCCCCAATTCAGTCATGTCTAATTCGTCCTACTTGCTAGGACTCCCTATATCATGCGATGCTACCAAGCTGTAAGGATGAAGTACATGTGTATGTGTTGGGTGGAGGTGAGGCCACGTGGGGGTGCAGCTGTCTCTGAGAGCTGTGGAGCGTTCTGGTCCAGTGGAGCAGAAAGGAGCTTGCCACACACACACAAACACACACACACACAGAGCACTCTATCAGACCACACACACACACACACAACGCTCT
>JBBPCZ010000034.1:1006614-1031173 GCA_037974445.1 Brycinus macrolepidotus
TCACGTGTGAAATGTTTTCAATAATTCTGTTTCAGTACCATCAGAATGGAATGGTAGGCAGTTCCCAGTGATGACAGGGGGTCCCTCACCCTGCAGTTGCTCTGCATGAATCCCTGGGCAATGTGGAGTGAACGCATAGCTCCAGTCTCATTAAGAACTGCTTTCCTTTTCCTTGAACCTCTTCTACCCTCCTTGCCCTCAGCCTTGTGGCCCCACTGTAAAAAGGTTCTCTCCATTGACCCATACACATCAGTGGACCATGCAGAAGTAGGCCAAGGACAGATGAGGAAAAGTTTGAAAAAAGAATACAATTCATCAAGCAGGATCAGGTGGTTGGTTGCAGCCTGTAATTTACTTTAAACATTCCATTGGTTTGCCTGAAGCATGTGCAAACTTATGTACCTTCCAGGACAAACTGTAGGTCCATGTTACTGCAGTCAGTGTTGAACCTGTTTCACATTCTATTCTTATTTCCAAAACTAATGCTTTATATCATATGCTTTTTGGAAAGTTCTGGACTTTGCTGAGCAGCTCTGCAGAACAGTGTGCAGACAGCCAGCACATGGTTTATAGCAGACTATTTCCTCAGAGACTCAGGAACGTGTGCTGAAACTGGAGAACCTATGAGGAGAAACGTTCCGGTCACTGGCTTTTATGACTGCTAGGGTTAACGATGATCCTGATCTATGTGTTCTTTCAGGTTTCAGATATTGGGACATTAGCATGAATTACGTTTCCATTACTGCATAATAGGAAAGTGGATTAGAGAAGGACATGAACCTCCAAGTGAAGCTTTTGACTTTCAATTATCTAATATGCATTATAAAAGCCCTAAAATTGATTGGCTGAGCCACATTGTAAAATACTTGATGTATGCACATGACCAAAGCACAACAGTTTAATTCTGCATTAATCAAATCACTAAAAACCATTGTGCTAATAATGGAATATTTTTTTACTTACACTGCTCACATGGCAACACTGAGTATACTGATGGATGAAGTAAGAACCCATTTTTGTTTAAACTGATCAGCTAGGTAACAGTAAGATTAGAGGTTTACAGGCTTAATGGTTCCTCTATTAATATCACAAGTATTTTTTATTTAATTCACATAAAACAGCAATATAAAGAGTAAAGAATGACGTTAACTAACACAAGTAGCATTAAATCCACCTCCGTGCTCTCTATGCTATGTAAGTTATGAAATTCAGGCTTCTATACCTAATGTCCAGCTGTACACATGTTGCTGAATGTGCACAAATGGATGTTTGTTAAACATATTATGCATTATGCAAGTGCAGGACCCAGTATTTTAATTAACATGTAATGAGTTATAAAGGTAGCAGGGAGTCATTTGAGACTCAGTGTGGGGAAAAAGGATGTACAAAACAGTTAGCTTGGAGCTAAAATAAGCTGGAAATCAACTCTGCTTTTGGATCAACTGTGACTGTCCTGTATGAGCAAGACAAAAGGAATACCTTTAAATGACATATACATTAAGCCTGTCTATACCTACACTTTATTGCACATCCTGCTATTGTCTTGAACTGAAGGAAGCTGTTTTGAATGATCCAGCAGCACCTAGAACACACTCCCAACATTGCCTGGTTTACAGCAATGATGTCAGAATATTTTTATAGCCCTCAGCGCATACTGCTGAAGATCTATCTACTTTCCTATTTTTCAGATCATTTCAACAAAAGGTAGATTAATACGTCATGTCTCTTTTTTTTCTCTGCTTGTGTGGCACTGGACCTCAGCCTAGACTAACACAATGCCACAGTGGACAGACCTCAGGCCCACAAAGGAGCCATAAAAATAATACACCAGTCTCAGCTCCTGACTGCTATCTGACATTCCAGCATGATAAAATCTTCAGAGGAGCTCTCATGCAGCTGTATGAGAAGCAGTGCGTATGTCCCCACTGAAGTCTGCCCTCCCCTGAAACCATTCAAAAAATGAGTAGAAGAAAAACTGACTCAAGAGTAGAAGAAAATGAACCAGGAAACCAATGTTAATCACGTTCTGTTCTCTCACCCTCCAAATCCCTTCAACATCTTACTACTTTAGTATGGATTTCTGACCTAAAATTGATAAAAGCATCCTTTATATGGCTAAGCATACCTTCAGTTCTAGATCCATTTTGCCACAGGCCTCGTGCTTAGATTTAATTGAGCTGAATTCTAAAACAAGGTTCTCCATTAATACAAACTATCTCTTTATTCCAGAACAATTTGCTAAATCAAATCTGATGTTTTGGGACTCTAATGGAAAATGAAACCTAAGCCAGTTTCTACACACTCATGTTTGCAGAATGCAGAGTATTCTATCTGATCCCATGGAGCCAGTTCTGTCATGTTCCTTGTCATTCTTAGTAAATGATTCGTGTCCAACAACCAATCAGCATAAGATCTGTCTCCAACTGATACCTCACATGAACAAAAGTTTAATGTAATTTCACAGACAAACTACATTGTTGCACTTACATCCTGGTTTGTTGATGTAACAAAAAAAATCTGAAATAAATAAAAATTGAGAAAAAAACAATAAACATGAATACATTAATTTTATTCCTCGGACAGCCCCATAAAACCAACTATACACCAGTGGTCTCAATATTTCCAATAGCTTTGGTTAAGTTAGTGAAATTTAAGTGTTACTTTCAGTAGCAATAGCACAAAACACCACTGGTGCTTCATTGTGGTCTAGCATGTCCAACTCATTAGACAAAGTCAAGCAATATGAAAGAAACAGCCATTAGTTTTTCTGTTGATAGTTAGGATAATCAACAGCAAATGTGAGCAACTGTGTTATCCCCTTGGTCACAACTGTGAAATATTTTTAATAGTCCATTTAAAGATTGACAGAGCTTGCATAGCACTGTAATTTTAAGGCAGTACATAGACACAACCCTTATAATCTTCCCTCAGAAAATGTACTGGAAAGAACAGGAATTAGAAAAATGTGTTTCAGATCTGATAGCACTAGTCATAAGCTTCCCCCAGTCTAGTCAATGCAATTCACTCTTTAGCCATGGGACACGACTCAGTTCTGAATTATCAGACAAATACATAGCAGCATGGCTAACAGCAATTGCACTCGCACTGCAATATTTGACTTCTGTGTCTCCTGTGGCACCTTGAGATTTAGGCTTAAGTTAAGCTGCTTGTGTTCTTCTCTGAATATGTTCAGTTAATAGATTCTGGGGAGACCGCTAATGCAAAAGGCTTTAATGAAAAGACCAACATAACAGCCCTGAATCATGTCGAGATTACAGGCCCTTGACCTGTGGCTCCTGAAATGACGTGGTTCTCCTAAAGCTCTCTCTACAAGACACATCTGTACTTTATCACTTGACTACGCCAAGTGTAATGGATGACTGACAAAACATACAGACCTTGTGAAATTGCATCTATTCTTTTGGGTCCCTTTAGCTAACTAAAAATTCAGAGAGTGTCGATGTATATTTTCAAAGAATGAAAGGGAAAGCAGAATCTCATGAATAAATGTGTTATTTGTCATTATTTTAACTGTGGATAAAAGTTTTTTTTTCTATTCATAAAGCAAAGGTTTTTTCATTAAACACTGCCATATTATGATACATTCCTTATGATATGACACAAAGTTCAAAAAATGACTGGAATATACAATTGAGGTTGGAGAATGTTTTTGTCTTCTTTCAGTGGTCCATTGTTACTTGGCAGCAGTAACATATTCTAAAGAAAGTGCATTTATTGGTGAAATAATTGTTTATCTGTTTATTATTGTCCAGTATTCATTAGAGCATGACTAAGATTTAATTTTTTGGTGTTTTAAATGGTGGAAGTAACTTTTTTCATAGACGTATTTTTATCTGTTTCTTTTTTTTCCCAACCTAACTTTAGCTAGATTCAGCGGTGCACCATCAGGAGAGGCAAACCAGGCAAATGTTTGGTAATCTTTTGGTAAAGAAGCCCCTAATGGCCACTTATATCTTGAACCTCCCATAATGGCACTATGTATATTATACAGCATATAATATCTGTCTGTAATAATAAAGAAACCTTGCTTTTCTTTCACTTTGTACTTCTCTTTTGAGTCCTAACCTTGATGTTGCACATCTTGCATTTTGTCATCTATTAGCTTTTAAGCTTTTAATCCCTCTAAAAAGAAGGAGTACCAGGTTCTGGAAGGCCTAATTAAAGCTAAAGGAGACCCTGCTTTGTGATGGGCTCAACCTGTAGGTGAAGCTGTTATACTGGATAGAAACATGTCTGAACTAGTACTGAATAGCTATTATGACACAGAAGTAGGATAAAACTGTGTCACCCATGCCTGCGGTCTCAAAGAGCAGAAAATATATACCCCCTTGTATGGCTACCATCATTTGGTACTGCTTTTCATAGCCTGTACTCTCTTGCTTTTATCTAATACCACATTGCATTTTGTGGTCCACCACAAATAGTGTTTTCCAGGTATCTGATCATTTTTGTGAACCCACACTGCTAACATTTAGCACTATCAACTATCAGCTACATTTACTATGACAAAGTAGGGTGGCTGTTTTCTAGCTATGCTAAAGCTTCTGCCACAAGGCCTTTAAGCACCCTACACATAGTGGAGCAGATTAATATTAATGTTTTAATATTTAATGGCATATTCAATAACAATTTGAGTTCCATGATTTTTTAAAGCAAGATTAGTTAAATATTTGTTTATTTCTATAAAAATACCTGCAAGCAGACAGTGTTCTGAAAGAAGACACCTTTGTTAGGATTTAGAGTATTTTAATCATGCTGAATTGTAAGATACTGTAAGAATTGTTTTCCTTACTATGCCAATTATGTGGAATTGCAGCATAAATAGTAGAACACTAGTTTCTGCTTCCTTAAATGAATAATATGAAGGTGTACATGCATGCTTTCCTCTCACTGTTCAACCTCACTGGAGAGGAACTGCGTTTAATGGCTCCCAGCTATTTATAAATGTTGGAAAGGAGCCCACAACATAGCTACAAAACAGCCTTTGAGTGTCGGAGTGCGCTAAAGCCAAAGGGTGGTGAAGGGGTCAGAACCTAAGCAATCATCTGGACAGCGTACGGTCAGGCATTGTGGCTGAGAGAAGGAGTTGTCTGGGAAGCAGGAAGGTCTAGGAGAAGAAAGATCTCCTACTCAACAGCACAGAATAAAGAAAACAATGATGGTTTATCTGAACTGATTAGTTGCTGTGAAAACAGAAAAGCTAATGGCTGTTTTCTGCTTTGACACTGTTTTTGCTCACAGTTTGGTTCTCCTGTCATACAGCATATAATATGACAGGAGGAAGAAGATATAATATCTTCTTCCATTTTATGATCCTCCCAGCTTACATTGCATTTACATTTGTAAATGTACGTTACATTTGCTCGTGTTTTATGTCATATTACAGTTGTGGACTGGGTGTATGACCTTTAAACCAGACAATGAAGAACTTTACTGCTAAATCCGTCCCTATGGGGAGATACTCGCCTGAGATCCAGCTGTCAAAAGGTGTGAATGATGAAATGAATACTGAAAATCAAGGAGGGAGAACAGCAGCATGCATTATGCATACCATTAATAACCTTTGCTCTGATGAAGCCCATTTTCATGAATGCAGATGTAAAGAGTTTATTCAACACTCATTCACTTTCACGCATGACAAATTCACCGCAAAGCAAAGGTGCTCACAGTGGAAGTGAGCTCCTTTATCACCATTCATGGGTACAAGTTTAGAACTGGGTTTTTATTATTGATATTACCGTTAAGTCAGCAGAGTTGAATAAATCATCATTCACATGTTATACATATATATGTGCATATATTAACTCTGGATGAAAATATGTTTACTCTTTATCTCTCTCAAGTAGCAGTTTTTTTATTTGTGATAATGAAAAGTGCAATGTTTTGGAGACTCTGTTAGGAAAACGTACAACAGCACTAGGATGAACTAATCACAGAAAAGCCGAGAGCTGGCATACAAAACATAAAATTCAAACATCAACAATTTGTAGAAGTTTCATTTATGGTACCCGCCCATTATGTGTAATCAGTCATCACAGGACACCCTGAACTTGAGCTCTTTGGTGCTGCCATTTATCTGTAATTGTGACGCAACCTGTGTGGAACATTATCTGTGATAAAATTATTAAAAAGTTTTCACATATGCAACGTTCTATTCTTATCTTTAACCAGGATGGCGGGGGGTGCTGGAGGGCGAAAGGTGGAGAAACTCCCAGGACAGGGCACTAGTCCATCACTGGGGAGACACACAGACATTGAATTACTATTGTATTGTTACATTTTTACCTTTAATATAAATACCATTTAGAAACACTTGGAGATTGCAAGTTTCATCTCCAGCAATTCCACAACCATCCGTGGCTAAGAGTCCATGAGAATGCAACTGGCCTCTATCACACATGCAAGGCATTAAGGCAGGGAGTATGTGCAAATATAACAAACCTAATTTTATGTAACAAAACACTGAAACATAACACTGTAAAGTAACAATAACTCTAGAACAGGGGTCACCAACATGGTGCCCATGGGCACCAGGGTGCCCACACGGACCACATGAGTAGCCCGCGGACCTGTTCTACAAATAGCACAACCACTTGTCTAACATTTAATTTAATCCTGTTGCTGTTCTTCTTTAATTACTTTTGCATTTATATAGATTTGAAAATGACAATATCTAAAAAAAGCATTTAAAACATGTTTATTATACATGAAGTTTAGATAAGTTTAGTTAAACTCTGTTCTAGTGTATCAAACTGGTAGCCCTTTGAATGGCTCAGTACCCGTGAAGTAGCTCTCAGTTTCAAAAAGGTTGGTGACCCCTGCTCAAGAACAACTCAGGATGAACACTCACATGGCCAACATGGGACAGAAGATGCAAGACCAGACAAAGAAACTACTTATACACAAGACAAGAATAGAAACACCTAGAACAGTAGGGGAAAAAATCTGTATTACATTACATGCAGAAGGAATAACTCTTCAAAGTACAGTCAAGTTGTAAATGGCTTTAAATAATATGGTTATTCCCTTAATCAGTAAAGGCACAAGAAACTGTAGTCTGCACTAGCAGAACTAAGAAACTACAGTCAACAGTAAATGAGACTGAATGCAGAGCATACATTACAAGCGGATATTTCCCAGGTATCCTCAGAGAAAGCTTGAGGAAATGGCTTGACCATCTGTCTGCAGCTCCTGCAGATAGAAAGTACATGCATAGATCTTTTAGTGACAGCTGAAGAAACTAGGGCAAATACATAACACACCCTCTTCACATATGCTTCCAGTGTCTATGCCTGTCCTTCTCTGAGTTACACTGTGCGATACATTTTAAGATGCATAATTTAGTTATATTACACAGAGAAAGGCCAACATTTTTTATAGGGGAAGTAAAGTAAATGCTCTTGGTCTCACTGACAGCAGTGTGTGACAGTATATTTTGAGACATGCTTTAAGCAGATCAAAGCCCAAGCTAGAACTGAAGCTGAGAAAGCATCTTTCTGTGTTGCTGTGAAATGAGTTCACATAAAATAATGGAGGTTCTTAGGATACGTTTGAAATGAACAGTCCAATCTGAATGCATATCTATGAGGCTCATAGGAAAACAGCTTTGTAGTGTCCCCCCCAGCAGTACCTGCAGCTAGCCTAGGGCTAGGATATTAGAGTAATAATAGACTTCAAAAGTTGAGATACATTTACCTGAGGTAAAACAAAACACAACCATATTTATTTCATATATTTATTTTAATTTTATGACATAGATTGTTGTACAAAATATTTTACGGCAAAAGTGGATTATTTAAATCCTCCCCTAAACGAAAAACAGTGACATTTTTGGATTCCACAGCAGTCTGCTTTATTTCATGTATCTCTGGTAAAGTGATCATAAACACCCCAAATTTGGACTGTATGCCCACAGGAAGTTGATAGATGCAATGAAATAAGAAATTCACCAAAGTGTCTAACTATTTTGAAAATACATATTCTTAAACATACATTGAATACAGGTGGAAAATGAATATTCAATACACATACTCATATACATGTGCATACATATCCACAAACCCATATATACCTACACATATTTACATATACACATATACATATAAATGCTTGGGGTAAACTGACCCTCTCTTGTACTATTTTTATTTACCAGTCTGATGGCTTCTGGAATAAACACAAACCTCCTCCAATGTGTTTTAAATACAATCTATATCACATTCCAACTGAAAGTCAACATAAAGGACATGTGTGGGGTATTTTATTAATATTAATATTTACCTTTTTTATGACTTGTTCAGAATAAAGATACGATGGAGATCTTGAGTTTGTTCAATAATTTCACAGCTAAGGTTAACAATACCCTGCATTCAAAAACAGTTTCTGTTATCAAATATTCGTAGAACTGGACTATTTCAACATTAGTACCATCAATTATGTTTCAAGAGTGTCTAACTGCTTTGAAGAAATAATCCTTTCTTTTGTTTTAGACACATTTAGATCCCAAAAACAAAATAGAAGATATATGCCTGCAGTAAAAATAAGGAAAACTATCACCTCAAAACTTATATTCTCATAAAATCAAGTTATTTGACAATTTAGTTAATCCTCTGGTGGCATTAGCCTCTCATAGACCCCACCTGCCACCAGCACCGCACAGTGAAAAAAATACAATGAGGGCCTGCTTGTGTAAATGTGTTGAGAGAAGGATACAAAAAATATCTTAAAATAACTAAAAATAATATTTGCCCAGTATTTAGGCAAGACAAGGCAAGGCAAGTTTATTTATATAGCACCAATCAAATGCTGCTGTCATTCAAAGTGTTTTACAAATAGGAAAATACAAAATACATAGAAAATGCAAATTTTAATTATAAAAGAGATCAGAAATTAAAAGTGTGATTACCATTACCATTAAAATAATGGATATAGAAGAGAAGGAATTCAACGAGATCAAAACATTATTAAAACAATAGATTTAAAAGAGAAATTTAAGCGTAAATTAAATAAATTAAATCCTGACTGATTTTTTGTCAGGGCAAGAAGCCAGTATTTTGCCTAAAGACAGTTTTCTCAGTGATTTTTCCAATGAAAGCTAGATTTGAAATAGGTCTATAATTGCTTTATGGAATTGCTTCTAGATTTTTCTAGATTTTTCTTTTATAGGAGAGCCTTCACATGGTTTTTAATGTGCAAGGAAAAATGCCCAGTATGAGTGAGGTATTTAAAATCTGAAGTAAGTCTGCTAATATTGAATGAAACACTTTCTTTTAAAAGTTGGTGGGTTCATTATTAATAGGAATAAACTGGGGCACCATTGCATTCTTGTGTCATAGTGGAAAGAACACAGGCAGAATTAATAAATACAGATGCACTAATGCAATCTATTTGACCTGCAGCTTCTATGTAAGCAAGTGTTTTGTCCACACAGCCTTGAGAACCTATCAGGTAGAGGTAGAGCATTTCATGTTTTTCTATTGGTCATAAAGAATCAAAATGTACTAAGCCAGTCAGCTCTCCCAAGTGTATCTCAAGTTTTGTGACAGCAAAACTGCTTGTTGTGTCACATCTTGTCAGTGCATGGCATGCTTGTTGGCATTGGCTGAAGACTTTCCTTAGCAGTTTGTGCATTGTACTGAACGGCACAGACTTCTCTTTGCCAGCATGGCCTTTGTGCATGTAAACCAAAGCAGAGTAAGACATGCTGCAGCTTGCATAATACAAGAGCAGTACAAGCATGTCAGTATCATCACATCTAATGTACACTCTTGCTTGTGTCTTGATGAGGTGGATGGCAAATAGCACCACTCTTGTGTCAGCCTTCTCATTAAATCAGGTAGTGCTCTCCACTTTGTCTTTGTGAATGCTCTTTATCGCATCGGTTTTTCAAAACCTCCAGAAAAGACGATTGACTAGTCTTCACTGAGTCTATGTGGTACTGAAATTGTGTTTTCATTTCATTGACATAAATTGGTATGTTGTTAGAGTACTTGTTTCTTCCAGCAGCCCTGAATCACTGCAAACCTTTGATACAGTTTGACTGAAGTCTTTTAAAATCTCTTTCTGTCAGCAGCATTCTTAATAGCAGGTCCACTTCTTCCATGAATATGAGCCATGTTGTTGTTGAACTAATTTCCTGACTTCATCAAGGTTTTGATCCTTAATTTATTTTATGAGTTGGTTCATTTAAGTATTGCCTTTTGCATGGCATGAGCGCTGCACATCACTCAATAGTTCTAACCTTAAGGTTCATGCTTCTTACTTCTCTTAATAGCCATTTGCCCAGGAGTATTGTCAGGCATACATACACAGCTGACTCAGTCAGAATGGACAGCAGTCCACCATCTCCATAGAGCTTGCCAGTGCTTGCAAAATAAGCCATTATTCATGTGCATCTCCTTCCAATTGCACTGTTAATTTCCATGAAGAGAGTGTGGCTTGCTCTGCATTATTTCTTGAACTTGCTATGAATTTTAAGGTTGGCAGTGACAAGATTACACTTCTGAAACTGTGAGGGGAACTGTGTTAGAATTTGTGCTGTGTAGACTGTGGAATAATCTCTTGGCGAAGCTCTTATGAATTTCTCACAATTCAAATTCTTCTCACATTGATATTACATGCTGTATCATTACATATAAATATCAATGACTGATAAGATTTAATGTCTCTATACCTCACAGTAGCATATAGACAATCAATGACAAGTCAGAATATATTGGTGACTTTTTTCTCTTTATGCATTAATTGCCTGTGGACATACATGTGATAAAGCAGATACTGTCCCTTTTGTAGAATTCATCACTATTTTCGGTTCAGAGAAGCATTCAAATATAATTCGAAATACCCCATTTTTGCAGTCAAATATTTCTATACAATCATCCATTTCATAAAATAGACATGCTAAAGGGATAAAGAACATTGTTTTGCTGTGTTCTACCTTGAGTAGACGTATTTCAAAAAACAAGGCATTATTTCCTCTAGGAGGACTGTTGTGAGAGTGAGGGTGGGAATGTTATTTAGTGGTGAAAGGGGTGAGGTGGCTCAGTTACATTGTTCTTCTGTGTGTTCATATTAAAATTAGTGTAGGCTTTACTGGCAAAGCCACATCAGTGATTTTCAATGTGAGCAGACAGGATGCAGGAAAACAACATGAAGTAATTCAGTCAAGGCATGGAAACAGCCTTGACTGCCAGGATTTTAGAGCATGCTAACTGCAGTTTTATGACCCCCAAACTCCATTCCATGGAACATGCTAAAGCTGTCATTCCCAGCCATGTCATTATGGAAAGGGGTGATGTTTGTGAAACACACAATCACAAGATGCAGAAGTGTTTTTCAGGCACAAATCTGAGAAAAAGAACACTTGGAACATGTAAGGCATTAACAAACTAAAAAAAGCTAAAAACAGAACTTCAGAGGCTGATTTTAAATAGAAGTCCACAGGACAGTCAGGGCAGTTGCAGATGTAGGCCTATTAGCTTCTTGTAAAAATACAGGTACTGCATAGAGGAGAAATGGGAAACTGTTGAGATTGTTCACAATAACTGGACACACAGACAATACTGCACAGTGTGGATTTAAAGTTAGGAGGAGTCTAGCCAAGATGTGCTATGAGCCTAAATCATTCCTTCCTCCTTCTAAGAGGAAAAAAAACAGACTGAACAATGAACATTTGTTCCAGAATAACATAAAATATATTTAATTTTATTTATTTTATATTTTATATTGTGTTATGGTGCATTTTATACTTTTGTGGAGAAAATCTACAAAACACACAACACACAACAGTAGTGTAAACTGTACATGTCCTGGAGTGTGTCCACATTACAGAAAATAAAGATAGAAAGATAGATCAAATCTAAGAGACACTAAAAGCAGGTGTCACTGTCTCTCACATGCTATGCAGAGGTGTGGTGCTGAGCAGCCTTTGTCCTGCTCTCATCTTTCCATTCCTTGGACGGCTAAACTGAAGAGCAGAACACTTGTAGTGATTGCACACAGCCCCCTGATACCAAGCCAATACAAACCCCGCTACCGAGCTGATTACACACACATGTCATCTGTGACTCTGTCTCAGAGCTGTGCTTTCTTGATATATCTCTGCCTTTTTTCCATGTTCCCCTCTGTTGCCTTTGGTGGCAGCTCTTTGGTCAAGCCAATCGGGGGTGTTAGAATGTATTTTAGGCTAGAACATTGTGGAGATAAGAGGCCCATAAACACACTTTTCTTATGGTCTTGTCCACATGTGTGGGACAGTAATGAGGTCTGTGATAACCCACATGCTTTAGCAGATGAAGGCTGTTTGGCCACGCTGTGCTGGTTTGATCTTCAGGGAGAGCAGCCAAGTTTGATAACGACAGGAGCAACTCTGACCAAAGCACCCACACACAGCACGACTATCACATGCTCTCAGCTGCTTTATTTCTGAAGCACAGCAGACAGGCTATCTCAGTACTTGTACCCACAGTGAACAGTCCAAGTCTTGGCTACTAGATATTCCTTTAACTTTTACCTGCATACTCTTTTGAATGATATTTTACACGCTTGGGCAAGGCTCAAGCAGAAATACAATTCTCCCTTTACATATTATTTTGTAGATTGTGAGCTACTGTATGTCTTGTGAGTAGTTGACACAGTACAATCAGAGCAGATTGTACTCTCAGATGGAACTCTATGTACATCTTCAAAATACCGAACATGTTCATACCATGCTAAATACGTCTGACATCAAAGGAACTATAAAGGGAAAGGTAACTGGTTAAATGGCAAAAATTCTTGGAAGAAAAAATAAATGACAAACAGACAAAGTTATCTGTAATGCATAATACATTATGTCACTGATGAAGAAAAAAATATCAGAAAAAATGAGCACATGAATGCCTGCATATTTCTTCCAAATCTTAATTAATCCTAATTTGCAACACAAATGCAAAGGTTAGGGTAAAGGTTACAGGCTTAGATACATTCTTCTCGTAATATATTTAAAACACTGAGATACTGTATCAAACACTAGCATTCAAACATTTGAAACTGCTGTTCAAAATTTTGTTAGTTTTTGAACACATCAGTATACACAAATGAGCCACTGCATTGAGTGCACCTAGCTTGTGTTTACACTCTTTGTCCTTTTCATCAGCCTCACTTGCCATTTATGTGTGCTTTGTAGCTTACAATCACAGGCTTCAGTCCATCTGTTTCTGTGCAGCATTTGTTACACCTTTATCTCCTTCATCAATGCTCAGGACACCCACAAGACAACCAGTGAAGAATTTGGGTGGTGAATTATTCTCAGAACAGCACTAACATTGACATGATTGTGTAGGTGTAATAATCACTTTTTTAGCTTTAATGGTGTCTTTCCATTCTATATACCTTGAAAAAAGGCACATAGGACTAAACACTGAAATTTGTAACAATTATACAACAGTGTTAAGAATGATAAAACACTGTTCATCCTTGAACATGTGAAGAGGTGGGTTGAGAGGAGGCTGCATAGCAGTCTAATACTCACAGCTGTCACAGACAGGCATCTAAACAGGCCGATCCATATCACGAAAAACAGACAATAGGACAAGTGTCAAAAACAGGTATAACCAAACAAAACCACACAACTCAGAATGTGAGAAAGAAAACAAACAGAATTCACAAACTGTCAAATCTAGTACAAGGGTATATCTCCAGAATGAGCGGCAGGTGTGTTTGGTGACGGTAAGAGTGACTGGAGAAGAGCCTATGACAATAGATTACAGTTGATGTTTTTCTCTTCACAGGAATTTAAACACCTTATTTAGCCAAGTTTAATGCGATTTTAGAAAGAAAAAGATTTATCTGTATTAAAATGGTTGCTCTCAGTTATTGCCAAGGTGACAAACATGTCAGCTCAGAATAAATCCTTTAAAAGGGTACCTTTACACAAGAAGAAAAAAAAATCCTAACTGTCAGTTTAAGTTAAAGTAATGAGCAGCAAACTATTTCTATTGGTTCATTCATCATAGTATTTTGATACAATAAAAGGGTAGCTCAAGTAATTTCAAATAATGTAAATAAATAAATCAACAAAAACAGAGGTACTCAAAAAGATTTTCACCTAATTACAATGATATACGTATGATATAAGTAATCCAATCAATCATTTTTTACTTGTGAGAACTGGGAATGTCAATCTTGAAGGAGAAAATCAAATCCTAGATTTCATGTTATGGAGCCACTTGTTGCTAAAAAGTATCTATTTATTAATGTTAAATGTTAAGATAAAGAAATCAGTTGTACACTTCCAATAAACTTTTATCACCCTTCACCTTCTACCCTTACTTAAAAAGGCCTCTGAACAATGCCCCCAAAGAACCTTTTTGCTTCTCTAAAGAATCAAAAGATTTCTTCTGTGAAGAAGCCTTTAAAGTTTCCAAGAAGCTTCATGTAAGGTAAAGGTTCTTTTCCAACTTTACAGATTTTTTTTTACATAATCTTTGCAGTATGTCGAGGTTTATTAAACTTTTAAAAAGTTCTTAACATTGACACATCTCATTTGCAAAAATGGTCCATTGCACAAAGAACCCTTCCAATCAGCCTTTAAGAGCACTGATGATTTTAAAAGTCAAAGAAATAATTAAATTAATTCAGCCTTCAGTAAACCTTAAAGTTAAATTTCAAGCAATATGAAATAGAATAAATGTTAATGGATAAATAGACAAATAATGTTAGTTCTTGTATGTATTAGAAGCTTCGGGTGAGAATGCTAAACAGCAAGAAAATTTAATGCACTGTTCTAAATATGCACAAAATACATTTGAAATGCTAATATGGAGGTTTATTGTATTTGTCTGGCTGTTACTGTAGCTGTACAGTCAGCCTATTCAAATCCAGAACAGCCATTACCTCTCACTCCAGTGAAGGCAGCTCATTGGCTACAGATCAGCTATGATGTCATCACAGAATGTTATAAGGGCTCTGACAAATAGCCTCAGAGCCACATTCAATGGAGCACAGGCGAGCAAAGCAAGTGTGTGTGTGTGTGAGAGAGGGGGGATTAGAGTGAGCAACGGCAACAGAGAGTCCAGTTGTGAAAGAGACTGAGAAAGAGTATGCAAAAGAACAGATGTTTGTAGTAAATCTAAGAACTAGTAAAACTCTCTGAAGCTAGAGTTTTCTTATTTTGCATGGGAGGAAACCAAAACGTGGAAATCTATTTATGGAGGTTTGTAAATGATTTACTTTTGTTCAACCATTGAAGCTGTATTTGTTAGGGTCTTGTTTGCTAACTGTTTTGCCCATGAATACATGTTTCTTTCTTTTCTCAGATCCCGGCAAGCACACAGGACCCTTCTCTGAATACTTCTAATGCACTGAGCACCTCTCCCCCCTCCACTTACACTGAGCTACAGATGGTCCTGCTCGGAATAACCATGTCCCTGCTGGTCTTAGCCATTGTTCTGGGCAACGTGCTAGTGATTACAGCCATTGCCCGATTCCAGAGGCTCCAGAATGTCACTAACTGCTTCATCATGTCACTAGCCTGTGCTGACCTTGTCATGGGACTTGTGGTTGTCCCCTTTGGTGCCATCTATATTGTCCTTGAAACCTGGTACTTTGGCAGATTTTGGTGTGAATTCTGGACAGCCACTGACGTGCTCTGTGTAACAGCAAGCATCGAGACGCTCTGTGTCATTGCCCTAGACCGCTACCTTGCTATCACTTCACCTTTCCGCTACCAGTCAATGCTAACCAAGTGCAAGGCTCGCATTGTGGTTCTGCTTGTGTGGATCATAGGTGGGCTCATCTCCTACCTGCCTATCCACTTGAAATGGTGGATCTCCAAAGAAGAAGATGCAGTAGCCTGCATGAATGACACCAACTGCTGCGAGTTCCAACCCAATCAAACCTATACAATCATTTCCTCCATCATCTCCTTCTACATCCCTCTGGTGATCATGGTGTTTGTCTACAGTCGGGTGTTCCAGGAGGCCAGGAAGCAGCTGAAGAAAATTGACAGGAGTGAAGGTCGTTTTCACCTCAGTGGAGGTCTCCAGGAAGTCAGCAGCTCTGGAGCAGGCGGCGAGATCCGGATCATCAAAAAGCCCAAGTTCTGTCTGAAGGAACACAAAGCTCTAAAGACTCTGGGTATTATCATGGGCATCTTCACACTCTGTTGGCTTCCCTTTTTTGTGCTCAATGTGGTTGTGAGTATCCATAAGCTGGACAACATCAGCATGCTCTACAGAATCTTAAACTGGATTGGGTACGCCAACTCAGCCTTCAACCCGCTCATCTACTGCAGAAGTCCAGAGTTCAGATATGCCTTTAAGGAGATACTATGCATGAAGAGGGCACGCTATCCCAACCTTCGGTCATTCAACGGATATAAATACAGTGGACACAGTTGGCAGAGTGAGCACCAAGGACGGAGCAAGTGCAGCTCTGAAGACAGTGACCCAGCTGAGGGGGGCTGTGAGAAAGAGAGACGCATTTCTGTAGATAGAACTGATTCTAATGGGAATTGTAATAAAAACCTCACAAGCATTCCTTGAGCCACCTTAAAAGTCCAACACATTCCGCTGTGACTGATATGCCGAAAGAGATAAGGCATAAAAAACCTACGCTTCACATCATTCTGGTAAGTGTTTATGGGTGGGGTAGGAGTAGGACAGGGCAAGAAAAGTGAAGAGTACACATTTTCATATTCAGTCACTCGAAAGTGATTGATTTTTTTGTTGTCTACCTCACAATGTACATTTCCTGAAGTTTCCATTTGTTTTATTTTGACTTCCATTTTATGCCACTCTGAGTTACAAAAAGCTATGAAACTGCTGTAGTATAATATTAAATACATAAAAAGCCAGTGTCTGGTAAAATATCCAATGTGGGCAAATTTGATGAAGGATCAAATTAAGGTTAAAAAAATAAAGACTTTAAATAACTTGGCAATACATCTGCTTTTATGTGCTCAAACAGATATTATTCTTGTTAAAGGCTGGTGCTCTCCTTTATCCTTTTGCATTCATTCCTTTTTGAGTTATATTTGATGCAGTTCAGAAGCTCCCAGATCTAGATTTGTTAAGAGGGAACATTTTTCATGAAACACAGTCTGTTGTAATGAGTACTACAGTATCTACTGTGGTATGATGGTATGATGTGTTTTGAATACCAAACTGCCTTATTATTTGCTTATAAGTTCAAAGACTCCCCTTGGGCAATGCACTAGCCCGCAGTATGGTATCTTGGGACTTCTCTAAAAAAAAAAAAAAAACTTTATTTGCCAACACCCAGTGTGTGGCAATGTAGTGAGGGACACCAATCTTCATACCAAATCTTTTTCCATCTGATGTTTTCAGTTTTGGAATTCTATCACTTTTTTTTAGAGATAACCCGAGTTGATCATCTCACTTGCACTTACCACTGCAACCCTAGAAAAGAGCAAGGAAATATTACTACTGTTGTACCACCAGAAACTGCCCAGCTGCTTTTACAGATCTTTAAGGGCCAGTTTAAGTCAAATTTATGTCATCCCTCTTCATGAGAATGGCCATGTCAATACAGCTTTCACTGTGTACACACATGCAATATTGGACCTGTTTTTGTTATTGCAACTCTGTACTCCTGCACATTGGACTTACACTGAAATTTGGGACAGATGCAGAATGATTGCTTTACTTTGAGGGTACTTACATCTATACTGGTGAACCATATAAGAATCACAGACCTTTCATACTTACCTCCAACTATTACAGGGAACTAAAATTGACTGGAGAAACAATCACAATCTATTGAAAAATGTCACAGACAGCCTGTAATCTGCAGCCCAAAGATATCATCAGACATTGTATTTTTGGTATCTTCGGTTAGGCCTGTTATGCAGCATAACCATTTTTGGTTTTTGCTTATGTATGTCTCATTTGTCCAATAAGTCCTGTGCCCAATAAGAGAAATCAGATATTTTGAGTCAGTGTCTTAGTGCATGTTAAAACACTAACTAAGCAAACTGTTTATATATTTGGTAGGTGATCTTGATACTTGTAGAGAGAGTGTTCAGTGTGATGTTCACCAATTAAGAATCATCTTTGTGCTATGGTGCTTTTTGGGAAACTCAGTCCTGATCACTTAAGATGCTTCTGTTTTCTTCAGAGTTCCTCTGGCTACTCTCATCAGCAGTTACATCAGGTCTGATGTATTGTTGTTTGTTATATTGCTAAGCATTTTTCATTCTGAACAAAGTACTATTGTGGTAATTGTGGTACACCCAGTATTTTGGCTATGGCCAGATTTCAGTTCAGTCTTGAATCAACCTGTCATTTTAATGTGCATTAAATAATGATATAATAACACAATTGGCAAAGAAATAGCTGAACAGTAAATCCTTATGTTTGGTCCCCAAGTCAAAATTCCTGCATGATACACTTAATATGAACACACACACCTTCAAAACAAACTGGCACATTTTGGTATATTTGGAATATTAGCCTCATTGTAAAATGAGCTGAAGTGCAGATCTAAAACACCAAAAACTGTGTTTGGTTACCAATGGACTGCACTATGTCTTATAGCTATAGCTCTTGGATTTTACAGTTACATACATCTGCTTTTACATTCTGGCTGCTTATTTTTCATGCCATTTTTCAAACTCTCTCTGTGGGCACAACCATAAAGGCTGCCAAATCTTAACTGTTTCCCCCTAGGGAACATTCTGGACCCTCTGCAGTTGAGAAAGGTCCAACAAAGCAGCATATATTTCCCGAAAGGCTGTATTTATCCGAGAAATTATGTAACTGCCAAAACATTATCTGGACAGATAACTGAATTAGGAGGTACTGAGTTTCCTGTCTGTTGGTGATGATTGGTTTTAACTAAAGCAGGAAGAGCACTGAATAAATCCCTCCGCATACCCTGACAAATTTTAGAGGACGTTTAACTTCATGTTCTCTACATGTAGGGATATTAACAGTGCCGCTTGCATTTCTGTGAGCTTTTAACCCATGCACATGTCTATAATGTAAGGTAAGGCCAGCAAATGTTGTTGAAACTGTGAACTTTGTTCTTTTGGAAAATGAACAGTACTGTATTGTAGCTTGTTTGTGGTCTTGTTTGTGTGGTAAAGGTTTGTGTTTGAGCATGTTGCCTTTGCTCCCTGAAAATAAGTGTTTTAAAGTTTCCACATTTGTCCACATGCTTATCATGATGTAAACCTAAGATCAAATAGTACGTATGTTTCTACGAAACGTATACAGCAAAATTCTGTGCAAGCAAAATGTTTCTTTTTAAATTGCTATTTTGTGTATATTAAACAGGACTGAGAACAATTTGCCATTCATCTGGAGACCGCACTGTAACACCAAGAGTATGCATGCACTGTGTGATATGCGCAAATTTCTCATTGCTGTTTAGAAGAGTGAATGAGGCAGCTTGCACTGCGCCCTTCTGGTGATGTTGCTCTCTGCAGATTGCACATGCTACATGCTAATATTAATGTCTGCCTCACAGTTTGTGTGACATCAGTCATGAAATATAACCTGTGACCATATAGCTTTAGAACATAGTATAGCACCCTGTCAGTGTGTACCTTAAATATAAAAAAGTACTGAATATCATGCACTCAAGTTCTACATTTTGTTGACACATAACCTTATAGGAGAATTTTGGGCAGCCCAATTTCACAGGAAATCTTTACAGCCTGGCTTTTAAAAGCTCAAAGCATTAAAACATTTGCCATATCAGACATATTTTGGAACCATTCTGTCTTTAAAAGTTAATTTCACTTGAAATATGGGCGTGAACTGATGACATCATGCTTACCAAGAAAGCAAAGAGTAATAAGATACTGAGATACTTATTTGGTTACTATGCTGCCTTCATGACCCCTGGGAACTTTTCTCAAGAACTCTTGAGAAAAATGTTCACAGTAATCTAGTGCTAGTGAATTATTGGTTTATTGGTTTATTGTAAAAATGACATGAAAGCTCACAGTTTTTGGACTGACTTGCAATTATCCAAAATGTCCCCTGCATTTACTGATGATATCATAAGCAAAAAGGAGCTTAAAAGTCTGTCTTAAAACTTAGAAGTGCCTCCGTGTTGATGTTACATAATTGCAATTTTTAAAAGTCAGAGCTCTTGAAAAACTCTGTCCTTACAAGTATGAGAAATGAGCTGGAAGAGCTTTAAAAGTTTCTAACATGGTAGTCAAAACAGGAATCCGTTGCCACTTGGTCATGAACATAGCACTACATTGGGACTATATTGGAGGGGTTGCATAGACTAGTTAACTAGTTGACTAACAATTCCACTAGGCTGTAATGTGCCCAGAAATCAGTCCAGAATGGTTTTTTTTTTCCACGTTCAGTGGCTAAGCCTGTATGTCAGGCTGAAAGGCTTATACATGTGCAGACGGGACAGTTGCTGGCTACTAGTATTCAGCTTGACAAATAATAATTTGTTCCCAGTTTAAAGACAAGCACAAATAGCTAGATCCAGTTTAAAATTCTCTGCGGGAAGTAAGATGCTGAAAGCTGTGGTATTTTTAGCGTGCAGTTTACATTAGACTGTATGTGTGGACAGAGTGCCTGAGGCTGAAACTTGCTGAAATGCAAAGAAGTCCTGCAATAAATCTGCACAAAAATCTGCACTAAATCTGCATCTAATCTGACAAACTGCTGATTGCCCCTATTAGCAAGCTACTTACACCCAGAACACTTGTAATTTTTTCTCAGCTTTGATTATGAGGACTAGTTGACTACTTTTATGAATGATTTATCAATAATCAAAAAAAGAATAGTTGTGCAACCCCTACTATATATGAGTATAGAATAGGATTTTACTTGACATGCACTCCAACTCCATCTTCAGCAGTCAGTGAAGAATTAGCTGCACAGAGGGCAAAAAAAAAAAAGACATAATTATAAGCATAGACTACAGACCACATTTAGACTTGCTCACTTCACAAACTCTACCAAACCTGCTTAACCCGTGGCATGTGTACAGTACTCAAGATTGTACCAGTTTAATGTTTACTTATGTTTCCCCCTTGAGCTACTTTCGCACAAAAGTTATCACTGTTTTGTTTTGTTCTTCTATGTCTGTTGTCCAGTGATATTTATGACATTAAAAATGTTATGGCTTTTGTATTCAACAATAAATAATGCATTTAATGCAGTCTATGAGGCAATGGCTTTTCTTTTGTGTAGATGTGTAAATGGATGAATAAAATACCACTTATGTGAATACTAGTCAAGTTCATTTGTGGCAGAGAAAAACAAGGGGATAAATCTTACAGGAGGTAAAACTTGTGGGCCAGCAGCAGTTCTTTTTTAAGCGTGTGTTTTCTCACCATAGTCATCAAAGCCATTTTGAAATGATTATTTCTCTAATACATGCTGAGAATTGACTAGGCAGCCTGTGACCATGTAGGGCTATGATAATGTATCTGATGTGGTGTTGTTGCTCCTCGTGGGATGTGCTATTCAATTCCCATATCAAAACCCCTATCTCTCTCAACAGGGAGTCCAGCGCTGCTACAGAGCATTTGCCTCATTTGCCACGTGGAAGAAAATCATTCGGCTTCAACAGACTGCATGTGAGCTTTATCCATCAATTCCCCCCTGAAGAATTGGACTGCAGCATTAGCATGTGGCACTATAACTGAGTTGAGTTTATTTCAGTATGGGAAAGGGGGCCTGAAGCATGTGACTGGAATGGGTTGCGATATTATAAAATGTTTCCATTCTGAGTCGAACCGTATTCCTTTCTCGGATTCCATCGGGATTCTCATTCACCTCACCCTTCTTATTTTACTACTACAGCCTGGATTCAGTAAATCAGGTGCCACATAAATGTCTAGGGGACTGGCAGAAGCTGACAAACAAAAGGCAAGACTTGTTCTAAAGCTACAGCAAAAGATACATGACATTTTTGAAGTCATAATCATATATATTTATCTATCTATCTATCTATGTGAAAAACTGCGAATTTGTGATGTGGTAAAAAAAATGCCTATAAATGTGTATTTTTATAGTCTAAACCCCAAATATGCCCCCACATATGCTCCCAAAACACTTTAATTTAATTTAAACTCAGCTTAATACATTACCCTTAAAAAAAAAAATTGTGAGGGTAAACTCGAGATAGCTACACGCGGGAAACTGTTATGATGCGGGAATGCTGGATTGCATCTGCCAGAGATGCGTCACAGGGCAGCAGCCAATCAGCAGCAAGGAAAAATGAATAACGCTCTCGGATTGGCTACTTTCAAACCTCCCACCTCTGAGTACAGGGGTGTTTCACCATCCCAAGATGCGTTTTCATATACGGTTGCTTTGTGTTCTCTCGACAGTACTAAAAGAATTCTACAGTTATATTTTATATGGAAATTTAGCTGAATTTACGTTAATAGTTATGTTACAAAATTAGTAAATTATATTTTTCTTAATAATTAGCACTAAAATGATACTGTATATTGCCACAAAAAAGCAAAAATAAATGCGGAGGATATTTGCGGTTTCCGCAAATTTGCGGGGGTTTCCGCAAACAATTATTAGTTAGGTTCTAAGAAAAAATCCACGAATGACTGAGGCCGCAGCTTCAACTGCTTGAACTGCAGCTTCACAGGGGTCGACTGGATATATATACAGTTCCAGAAAGAAATAAGAGACCACAGCAAAAATGTTCAGTTTCTCAGGTTTTATCTTTTATAGGTGCAATTATTGAACTGAACAGCTTTGCCGTAGTTTTTAAGAACTGCTGGCAATATTTCTCCTAATTTCCAAACAAAAAATTTTAAAGGGAATGACAATACATCAAAATATGAGAAATGGTGCAGTGTTTACAGAACTTGAATGATCAAAGAAAACAAATCTCTTGTTCACTCTTAAACAAAATGGGAATAATTACCTTTGACATACTTCTACTAGTGTTTAGCCATCACACTGGTCACATTGCAAAAGGAGAGTGTTGATTACAGCAATGTTTTTTTATACTTTTCCTCATTAAATAAGATTTGATTCAGGTGATCACCTGATCAGTACCTCATAAAGCAGAATGAGGTGTGCTTGTGTAGGAATTTAACAGACACTGACATGAAATGGTTGTCATACTCATAGAGATGCTGATTTAAAAATAAATTGCTGTGGTCTCATTTTTTTCTGGAGCTGTATATTCACACTTGTTTTACTCAATTGAGTTTCAAAAACAAATGGCATCCCTTTTCTACATAGTCACCTTCCTTTGCAATGCAATTTTCCCAGCGTTGTACCAACTTTTTAATGCGATCAGCAAAAAATGTTTTTGGGATAGCGTGTAGCCACTGATGCACAACTGCTTTCACATCATCGTATTTACATGAATGCATACAAGCATACCGAAGCATACCTGCCATCAAAACATAACTGCTGTCAGAACTATATACTTTTTTACATCTTTTGAAATCCTTAAATGACCTTTAATCTGTGTCATTATTTCATGAATGAACCAATAGAAATAGTCCAATTTTTTTGGAAGAAAGTTATTTTCATTTTTCTATTATGAGTTAAGAAGGTTTTTTTTGGCTTCTCCTGTAAAGTTACCAGTTTGGAGATTTGAGGTTTTGTTCCAACAGTGATGATAAGAGAAACAGTTGAGTCATGTAACCCTATAAAACCAAGCATATCATCAGTGATACATTCAGAGACTTTGGTGATATTCTCTTCACTCATTAAAACCTGCTACCAGAGCAGCCTCACTCCTTACATTGCTCACTTTGAGTGTGGTAATATGTATCATCATGTCGAACTGGAGATTTCTTGTGCTACTGCGTAGGGTTACCACAAAGGAATATTCTGACAGGACAAGCCACTGAACAGTTAAACAAACAATCCTTTTCAAAGTAGCCTGCTAAATATTTCTAATTAAGAGAACTGATACAAATATTCAAGTAGTGATATTTCTGAGGGTAATGTAAGCTTATTCTGACAAATCACTAACAGTGTGAACTGCATGTCCTCAGGGAGAAGTTTGTGGTTTGGTTTGTCATAACATCAGCATCAGGGCTGTAGTGGATACTAAATGCATGTAAACACATGTAAAAGCCCTTACAGCATCTGTTACCAATCACATCAGTTCGGTCGCAAAATGCATACCACCATAGAAAGTGCACTCAGTAGTGTAGTATGGAAAGTATGAAAGTATGTTGTTTGGGACATAGCCATCGTCTCTACGTTTCAAGTTTATTTTGCTTAGAAAATGAAGCATTCACACAGTTCTAGACTGGCTTGATGGGTAGGGATGCTAGGATGCAAGACTAATTGTACTGCTATTTAATGGATATTTTGCAACCAGCTAGCTGACAAGTCTAAATTAATAAAACACTCAATATAGAAATTTAGTCAGTATAAAAAACACTTAATTTAATGTTTTGATTTTAAAAACTTTGTTTAGAGTGATGTTTGTTTTGCTGATTGTCTGTACATGACCAACGTGGAACAAATGTGGTTTCAATCACTACATAATGTCAGGTCTGAGGGTTGCGGCCACTAGAGGCCGCCATAGTTTCAGTTTTGTTTGAGGCCTTGTGTTATGGCATCAG
>JBBPCZ010000034.1:1031273-1061340 GCA_037974445.1 Brycinus macrolepidotus
CTGTACTTGAGAGACACCATCTACCGGAATCAAATTCCTTGTATGTGCTTGCACATACTTGGCCAATAAACGCGATTTTGATTCTGATTCTGATTCTGATAACAGGGTCTGCCTCAGGAGGAGGAGGGCTTGCAACAACTATCATAAATACATCTGATCCAAGATCAGACCTCTCCAGCCCTGATGATGTCTAGAATGGCTGCCTAAAGCAGGGAAGTTTTATTCATTTTGTAGCTCTCAATAAGTCATTTTGTGTCCGAAACAACACTGACAAGTCTGCGACACCTTATTGAAGAGCCGGAAGTAGTTTGAGTGGGTTGAGAGATGTTTTGTTGATGTATTTACAGAAAAGATCTGGATGAGTATTGACTTTTAATGTATGTCAATATCAGCACCACACCAACTACAGAAGCAAAACATCTAGACTGATCAAATTCTTCTGGAGTAAGTGAAAAATTAAGTAAATCAGATTTTTTTTTACCAAACTGTTTCTTTAAGATGTACAGTTGAAATACTGGAAAACTGAGACTGTGAGACAGAGTGAATGATCTTTTGCACATGAGTAATTAATTTTTACTTTAGTTAGACTTTTTCAGGTTTGTTAAAGTGGGTGATTGTTGTTTGATATGGCATTTGATATGACACGTTCCCCCCTGCTGAAATAATTTATCAACAGCAGGAGGCGACATAGAGCTGAGTTTGAAAAATGAAAGAAAGCTACACTACATATGTCCAAAGCAAGTATCTTTTCTTATTAATTAGTTATTTTAAAACGCACCCTTTGCTGCACACACAGCTTCTATAATTTGTACAGAAAAACTGCCATAAAACACGTCTGGCATGTAGCTGGCTAATAAGTCTGTCTGGAAGTCAAATTCTTACTTGAATGGTTTGTAAATAAAACAAATCATTCGAATAAATTATCATGAAACAATACACTTGTATATTTAAAAAAAAAAAAGGTGGTTTCTAACAAGCATTATCCACTGTACACCTGAAAAAATCCAGTCATTGCTTGTTACTGGGCCTGTAAGGAGGAGAGTGGAGGATTAGCCCCCATAAAGTCTGTACATCAATATGCATTTATTATTCTGCTTGCATTGTGACTTCCATCAGTTCAAATAAACAGTGAGAGAATTTTTCCAGGATTAATATGAATATCAGCTTTGGTATAAACTGCTATATTTGGAACCATGTTGTTGGAGTGAACATGAAGAAACTTGTTTGGAGTGTTATCTGTGTTATGAATCTTGCATCACAGATTTTGTTGGTACCCTATTTCATTTGTCTGATGGGACACTGGATTTTGTGTGTCATTGCTTATTGGTTGTAATGTTCCAATTCTGCAGGTGCAGCACAATTTTGTTTTGTCTAGAGCAGCACAATGGCACGTGTCTGCACTGGCCAGAGGGGAATAAAGATCCCCAGCATTGTTCATTTGATCCTCATCAAATCCATAAGCTTTGTCATATTTTAAGCAACAAAATTGTAGTTTAAACTTCAACACACTTCATCAGCAAAGACTTTTGGATAAAGCAGTTTTGTTAATATATGGAGAATGTTAAAAAATTAATACAATTATAGCTAGTTTACTGAATGCATCATAAATTTATGCCAGAGATCTTTGTCACTTGGCCTCAGATGCCACAAATTATATGTTTGAGAACACTTTACATTATTGTACAATAATAAAAACTCTCAATACAAACTGTCCAGTAAGAGATTTGGTATACCATAGAGGCATGACAAGTTAATGAACCATCTCAGATAAGTAAGTATAGCGATTTTTATTCAATGAGTAGGTGACATGCCTGACCCCATGTCTGATTTTAGTTTATTTGCAGTATCGTTGGCAAATTCTATTAATAAGTCATTGCCACCTACTGGATATATTTTGAACTGCAGTAATGAACATAATGGTTAATTATGACATGTATTGTTTTTACAGATGAGATCTGAGAACAAGTTTCTGGGGACAACTATTATTTGAAGCCTGTAAAATGTTCACTGGGCCAGCCTTATACTGTTGTCTTCTAATTAATGCCTGTTGGCATACTAGAAATTCTGACTAAAGAGGTATTTAGCTGTCTTACCTGTTGTGCTGCTAATCTGCACTGCAAGTGTAGCATACTGGAGAGCTTCTTCATACTGGCCTTCCTTCAGCAGCAGTTCAGAGAGTTTACTAAGTAGCCTGAACTCTGAGTGCACATCTTTAATGCTCCTTGCGAAGGGCAGACTCCCATCCTGCACACACAGCAGATGTACACTCTACCAGTACCCAGGAAACTCAAATGGATAAACTTTACTGAAGTATGAGTTCTGAAACTTAGATAAATGGAACTGTAAATATAGTGTACATAGGAAACACATGCTGCAAGGTCTTGGTAACACGTACTCTAAAAAATGGCAGGGCAGCCATCCTGTTTCTTTGTCCTTTGAAAAAGACGTCTCCAGCCTCTTCATAAATACTCATGGCAAAGCGTGGATCATTCATCCTCAAGGCTGTCTTTACTGCTGCCTACAAAAGTTTGTTTCCAGATGCTATGATCATGGAAGCAGTTGATGAACATTTCACATGATAACTGTACTTTCTTTATGGAATTATGAAACAACCACTAGAAATTACAATAAAAAAAAAAACAATCTGGTTCTTAGTAGAATTTCAATTGTTGGAGTAGGAGATATATTCATATACACTACTCTACTGCCATTTCCTCACCTGAAGGTACATGTCAGCCAGCTCATCCTCATGGATTAAGTAGTAGATGCGGCCCACCTGCAGCCATGTTTCTGATTCCTCCTGTCTCTTCCCCAGGTCTATTGAAATCCTCAAGCTTTGCTTTGTGTAGTCCAGAGACTTTCTTGAGGACCTAAAATAATTCCCAAAGGCTGTTGACTTACTTAGAGACACTTGATTTTCAAATTATTGCACAAAGTGTACACTGCACCACATGGCTGAGCATAACTTAAAAAAAAAACTAAATGTTTGAGCCAACAAACAATGAATTCAGCCAATTTAGACACTTCAATTTAATATATATTACTGGGCAAGTGTCAAAGACCACTCTTTTATTCAGTTTCCAGTCTAAATATCCATTAGGTAAATGTTATTCATTTTTCAGCAGCAGGAAACAAAAGCAGAAAACATATTTAACTGGAATTACACAGAAGTCTCAACAACTGAATATAAATTTTCAACATTTTTGTCTATTTCCTTTAACATGTTTCTGGCCCCAGGCCTTGGGTTTTCTCACACTGGAATGATGGAAAGTACTGTTAAGTATTTTTTATCTGGTGGTCTACCAAGTCTTGCACGATTATTAGGAGCCCCATTTTCCTTATATTTTTCAACAATTTTTTGAACTACTGTCTTTTGACTTTCTCCTTCCTTATTTTCTGTTTAATCACTTCGGAAAAGTCTCCTGTAGTTATATAAGATGCACATGAGAAAAAAAATTTGCAAGTTGTGTTTGGAAAGTTGCTTGTTTGTGTTTTTTAAGAGTAACCTAATGTCAGTGAGAGCTTTGGGAGCAGCTTATGTTGGAGGGTAACTCACTGGTTTTACTGTTGGTAAGACAACAGTAGGGGCCAGAAAAGTTAAGGCTTCACAAATTAAATACTTTTAGTTTTGACACAAAAAACGAATAATAATTCATGCTTAATGGCCATTTTGACAGAAAATAAAATAAAAACAAAAATGATACCCTTGTCTCTTTTGCACAGTATTGTACTGTACAGAGGGTATCATTAGTAGCAGTACATGCCATATAAAAGTGGTGTGTCTTACTTCTCAGTATTGAGTGAGAGGTAGAGACTGCTCAGAATCTCCAGGTATTCTCCCTCTAGACGTTTATCTTTCAGTTCTCTGGACAGCCCCACACAGTGCTCATAGTAAATGATGCATTGTCCATACAGTAGTAAATCAGCATACAGACGACTGAGCACCTTAGCTACAACCATCTGACCTGTAATAGTAATGTGAATGTTATAGTTTTATGTGGCTTGATGTTCTGTCTTTAAAAATGTGGAAACATAAGGAACTTCTGAACAACCAAAGAAACCCTCACAAGCAAACATCTCACAAGCTAAATATTTCTTTCACTCACTGTGCAAGTTTTTGGCACTGATGGCAACCAGAAGCCCCATCTCATAACACAGCCTGACCTCCTGACTTCCTCCCCTGTCTTTATAGCTCCTGCCCAACCACAGCAGAGCTTGAACATGCTCTTCATCAGAGGGACTCTCAGAGAGAAACTGGAACAGGTGTAAGGATCTAAGCAGGAAACTCTGTGCCAAGCATGGAGATCCTATTGACAAAGCAAGACAGCCCAGGTTAGCAAGAGCCAGTGCTTCGTTATGCTTGTTCCCATTCTCCTGTGAGATCTTGAGAGCACAATAAAAGTTCTTGGCTGCTTCTGTAACTCTGCCCTTTCTGCGGAGGCAGAGGGCCAGTAGGTTATGGACCACACCACGTTGTGTTGGACTGTCTGTTTCGTTCAGAGACTTAAGGAGAAGCTGTAGAGTAGATTGGCTTGTCTCTGTTTCCCCTGTCAGCACCAGGAGCCAGGAAAGTAGCACTGATGCCTCAAAGGTCTCCTCTTCATTAATGTGGGTCCCTGTATGCACAGCCTGCTGGGCGAAGGGCACTGCCTTATCTAAGGCTCCATGCTGCAGATAGACAGTGGCTAGACAGAGACAAAGGTCTCGCTTGGTCTTCAGGTCATCTTCATGGCTAGCTGTGGACAAGGCCTGCTGCAAGTAAACTACCACCTGAGCTGGAACCAGACTGGTACCATCTCTCCACCGAGGATTTAGTCTGGCTGAGTTCTTGATGAAAAGCTCAATCTTTTGGAAAGCATCTTCCAAGGAATGGTCCTGACTTGAGTCCAGACTAAGAGAGGCTAATGCAAGATAAGGCAGATATTTTTTGTGATACAGCCTACAGAGTATCCAGTTAAGGTCTACTGGGCCTACAGGCCTCTTTTCCTCTGCAGAGAGAGTGATTGTCAGGAACTGCAGTCTCTCCACAAAAGGTAAGGCCTCTTCAATTTTCCTGTGCTGCAAAAAAAGACAAAGAATAAGAAAACAAGTCCGTGCCTCAAGATGCTTGTGATTGTCAACTACAGCTTTGCGCAGAATGGGCTTGAGCAATTCAAACTCATCCAGAGAGCAGAAGTTGTGGAAGGGGAGGCACAGCATAAGTGCACTGGCCTTCTCTAGCGTAAAAGGTAGCTTGTCCGTCATCCTCTGCTTAAGGTAAACAGCAGTAAGGTTGGTGTACAGTGAGATCAGCAGAGGTTTGTCATTAAAGCCCTCCACAGGGATCTTTAAGGCCTCCTCAAAGTAGACTCGAGCCTGCGAGTACTTGAGCTTTTTGGCACACAGCCTGCCCAGAAGGAAACAGGCTCGACGGTGGGCCCACAGCATCCTGCCTTTCTTTGCCCCCTCACGCAAACTCTCCAGATGCAGGAGAACCTCATCCTCCGGAAGACCACCAAAGACCGTGTCAAGAAAGGAGTAGGAAAGGTCATAAAGTGGCTGGAAAGTGCCCTGGAAGTGGTCCAGATTGAGGAGGATCAATATAGGGTCAAAAAAATCAGCCTCTTCAGTTTCCCAGATGTTGTCGTCCATGCAGTTGGGTGGATCTTCCTCATATTCATCCATCTCTCGGAAGGTGTCTTCTAAGCTGAAGGAGAAGGCCTCCTGCTCCCTCTCCAGGTGACTTTGTGATGCATAGAAGGAAGGCCGGGGGGAGGAATGGGACGGTGGAGTTTCACTTTTTTCCGATATAGTGCTTTTTCTGGCATTCACTGGGTTTTTATGTTCTGAGGAATTACAAAAAAAGAAATTGAAATTGAGGTTTTGACAGGTCACATGATAGAAAAGGTTGGTGTAAACAACAAAAAAAAATTCCAGCAGATTTCAAGAAGAAAAAGGATTACCTTGCTTGGGCTGTTTTCTGATGTAGGTGAAATCCGAGTTATCCAGTCTATCTATGAATGTATAAAACAAATTCATTAAACCATGCTGCCTCTATCAAAACAATGTCATGGTATCACTTACACAGACAGTTACTGTGTTTCATACCCAATCTATAAACAGTGCTGATGTCAGTGGCGAAGAGTTTGTCCAATATGCCAGTGTGGCACTGTTCATTGCAGGGGTTAAACTGTGAGAGAGCCACCCTCTCCTCTTCACTCAGAAAGACCAATTGTCTACTGCTGTAAGAGACCAACAAAGGAGGCATTATCAACCACATGACTTCCATTCTGACTTCATCACATCACATAACTGTTCTCCCCTCTACCCCCTGCCAATGGCTAGAGACATAGATAGTTTCAGTTAAGACAAACTGAAAAACACTGTTGACCACTTGTGTTCATATGAGAAGGTCTGTATTTCTTGACATCAAATGTTTAACAATACATGGGAACACACAACAGCGTATTTGAATTTTTATTTGTTCTTACAGTGGTTTTACATTCTCAGGTTTCACGTGAGCCTTGTGAACAAATCCTATGTGACCACTGGCAAGGTGTCTTCCTATGAACATGTTCATGGAGCTGATGAGCAAGCCTTCCACCTCAATCAAATCTCCTTTACTGAAGAGCAGTTCATCTTTAACCATCGGGTAACGGTCCACCACTGCCACACAAGTGCCTGTAACTATAAAAAGAGAACAAAGGATATGTGTGTTTAAAGAATAAATTAGAGCAGGTAATGCCAAGAGTTAATTGTACCTGTAGATGTGTCCAGTGTCACACATACTGCGTATTTATCTGATTCTGAAGAACCTCACCTATGGGCTCGTCAACTAGACCTTTTTCAGCCGAGATCCCTCCTACACTGCCGGGGTACTTCCTGAGGAACCACCTTTTAAATCAGAATAAATCTGTTGTGTTATTCTAATATTGCAATAAAATTGCAAGTGTAGTTACACAACAGAAAAGCATTTTAAGCATAGTTCAGTTCACAAGGCCCACATGCTCCTTCCTATAGTGATAAATCTCAATCCACAATCCAAATGAGTGATCTTAGATTCACTGCTGTCTATCATATTGTGTTTACGTGAAGAAGGTCAATGTCACCTACTGGTAGAAAGGGTAGGGCAGAGGCTGCATGGCGTGAACAGGCACAAGGCCATGCTGACCGGTGGACAGCAGTGTTCCCTCCCACATGCCCTCCTGTCCAATATCTTTCACCATAACTAGGTCATTCTTTCTGTAGTCCAGCTCCTCTTCCTCCTGTGTACACTCACTATCCAGCAGAGCTTTGGCAAAGAATGAACCTACAAGGAAACACAATACAAACTGGTTATTTTTCTCCATTTACAGCTATCTTACTTATCTTGTTGTCTTTCTCTTTGCCTTTAGACTGTCCTAAGGTTTTCACTATTTGTTCTTACTAATCTGCATCTGTCTGACATTCTAATAGTGTGTTTTATTTTTTTACTCTCTGTTCCTCTATTTCTCTGAAGGAAAGAGATTGTGTTATACCTTTTAGGAACATGCCATAAAAAATAGTTGATTTTTTTCCCCCAAAGAGCTCTTTATCAACACATGATAATCTGTTTAGCCTAGGGAAATGTTCCTTATGTCCTTGACAGTGTTTACAAGTTTACACCTGCTTTAAGCAAATCCCTATGTGGTGAAAACAAGTTATTTAGAACTAATTTTGCAACTAATGAGCCATGGCAGATAATGGCAGGATTCAGGCTGTTGACAGTTTTGCCAGTAATGATTCCAAGAAGCAAGACAGAACCTTTTTGTTCATATTCATACACAAGTGAGAAATGCTATGTCATTGCTAGAACGCCATTGCTTCGGATAAAACATATTTTATTTCCGGATCAGCTGGTTGAAAAAGGGGAAATTAAGTGAAGTTCTGCTCTCACTGTTCCTGTTCAAAGTTGAACTTCAGTACATCTAATAGGACTCTTACCCTCTTGCAGCAGGAGTCCCAGATAAAGAGTGGCTAGGTGTTCCTCATCCACTGTCACACAGATTTCTACATCACTGAGCAGCACAGGGTCAAGCCAGAAAGACTGGTCACACAGGAAGTTCTCCAGGCACCTTGCCACGTATCCTGACACACAGCCATGTGGTAAATGGTAAATGCTTTTGAGTAGAATATTAACATAATACTCTGTAACTTGTCTGTGATGGCTTACCTAGAGCCAGGTAAGTGGAGAACTTCCAGATTTCTTCCACCGTCTTGAAGGTGATAACGAAGTGATCTTTTTCGGCATGCACTGAAACCAAGCGTGCAGACAGATCCTGGAGAAAGAACATTGGAAAAGAATGCTGAACTATTATTTTTTCATTCTACTGTAACATTTTAGACATATTTAATATCTTACCTTAAATAGCTGAATAACATCTTGGCTGTTGCTCTCTACAACCCTCAGTCTGGTGCGCAGCGCCTCCTGCAGCTCACTGTCAGGCTTCTCACTGGATCGCCTCCTTCCACTGAACAGTAGTATGACATCTGGACCACACAGAAGTAAATGCTAGAGAAGTCCTATTGTTTATTATCAGAGATAGCTTACGCAGGTAGGGCTTTACACAGAGCCATAAAAGGAGATATAATATCTATTTTGAGCACCTAAATGGCTTAGTCATAATGATATTATGCCTTGACATTACACTTTCCTTTGTGGGCACAGAATTTCCGCTATGATGGGCTACCTCTGAGAGGATAATGATTAGACTGAGTAGAGACATTATGGTTCCTTGAGAGGGCATTAGCTCTGACAGTTTGCTGAATCAGCCTTACCATTACTGTCCATTATGGAGACTTTAACACTCAGGTCCAAATGGCAGTGCTGCACATACCTGAAAAGAAGCGCTCTCCCACAGCTGAAGAGACACTGCTGGTTCTATTGAGAGCTTCCCTCCTCTTCCAGTAACTTTCGCCTGTGATCTCCTCTCCCTCAGCCTCCACTTCCTCTTCGCCTGCACCAAACAGGGCAGAACATGTTTGCAAACAGTTGCATATGTATTCTGGACTCAGTATGCAGGGCGGATGATCAGTGAATTGACATTCATCAGCTTGGCCGCTGATGAAAGCTAAACGTGTCAGCAAAGGTATATATTTAGAATATTCATTTAGGGGAATCAGGTTGAAAATGGTCAGCATTTCTGCATAATTATCATTCATTGATTTTCTTATTCCTTACTAGGGTTGCGGGTACCCGGAGCCTATCCCGGGCTCAAAGGGCGCGAGGCAGGGACTCACCCTGGGCGGGGCGCCAGCCCACTGCAGTTCTGCATAATTAAATTGTTAATATGTAAACAAAGCTATTTAGAGTGGTTTGATGAGAAATGCGCCATACAATGCAAACTTGTTGAGTCTGAATTGTTCACAATGGTGGTGATAGCAATGTCTGAAGCGTTCAAAGTCTACTTTACATAAAGCTTTTATATTAAAAGGTTGCACATATACTGTCTGAGATATTCTTTACTTTAGTTTTGCAATAAGATTTGAGTTTAAACATATTTTAAAAGCCATTCACGGCAGCGAGGTGTATGTGGGGAACTTTAGGGCAAAGTAGTACCCAAAGAAACAACTACGCCACAAAACACACTACCATTTCCAACATTACATATAAAAACTCAGAAGAAACATGTAGGTTTACAGGTCATTTTGGATAGCCAACAAAATGGTTATACATTAGCAGTAACCATTATGACTCCTATCGCTCCCATTGTAAAAAGACATATGATTGGGTAATTTTCTGTATGATTCACCATTTCAGATCAAACCACTCTGAATGAATTTGTTTACATCTAAATGATTGAATTATGCTGATATTTTGAAAAAAACATCGTGGAATTCCACTTTAAGTGCAATAACAAATGTTAAAAAATGAGAATAATAATCATTCGCTTGTTTATAAGATAAGGCTAATCAGAACCACAGTATAAATCTCACAACTTCCTACTGAGTAAAAACAGGAAGCAATGGCAATATCATTGCAGCTCTATAAATATCTGACAGGTGGTCTAAATAATAGCAGCATTTCTCCTCAGGATCCTCCCCCCAGTTTTGTGCATTGTGTAAAGAGGATGTTCAAATATACAGTGTATAAAGAGGATGTCCAGATACACGTTTCATGACACCATGATGTTAAGTTTTGTAGTTTGTTAGTTAACTCAACAAAGTCACTTTCCTAAATGAAGTTTCAATTTTAGAAAAAATTTAACCTGTTCTGCAACAGTGTTTAGTGTCAAATGTGACACTCTTACCAGTGGCCATGACATCATTTCCTAGAAACAGCTCATTGGCTCCTGTTAATGCATATGGGGGCTCATTCCACAAGGCATCCAGCTCAGCAGTTGATATATCTATGGAAAGGGGAGGGGGCACTGGTTAGGTGTTAAAGTAGATTAACTGTGTGAAAACTGGAAAAAAGCTTTGACACCCTGTCTTGAACAGAAAGACACTGAGCGAGAGGATGATTTCATCATGCATGGACCGAAACAGGATCACAGCCCTCTCAAGGGATGAATACACATTAGGTACAATACATGGTGAGAGGATGCATGCACTCTGGGGCAAAACCCATTTAGACTCCATTAGCTTCTATCATATCAGTGCAATCTGAACCTGGACTGCAATCATTTTGTATCTTCCAGTTGCCCAGTAATTTAGGATTAGCTGTACTGATGTGATCTCTGTGCTCAGCCAAGGCTTTAAGCACAAACCAGTCATACTGACTATGAATAAAGACATCAGTTAAGAGCACCCCAAAAACAATATAAGGTTCCATTAGTTACACAGACAACACCAGACTAGAGCCTGCACAGAACAAAATTAGTCACACTCACAAGAAGAACAATACAAATATAAGTGCACATGTAGCAGCCTCAGCAGGATACATTGTAATATTGTTACCTTCATGGGTAGGACTATTACCCATGTTTCACAGATACACACTGAAGAGTGCTTCTGTAAGTTACTCTTCTTTCTCATGGCAAAATTCTATGAGAAAAGGATGGGACCAACCTGAAAATAAGAAGCAGTTTCTCAGACACGGAGCTGGACAGCAGCAGCATGCCATGTTGTGGACGAAAAATTTGCTTACTCCTTCAAATCAATGGCCCAGCTCAAAAAAGGGTGTGCGTAAAATGCAATGGATATTACCCACTGAACATTCTCTCTCTCTCAACCACTCTCTCTCTCTCTTTCTCTTTGTGTAGTCTTCCTGTCTCTCTTTTTTTGTACAGTGCCTCTTACTTCAGCGTTCATGGCACACAATCCCTTGCCCTCCAAATCTGTGCCTTTCCCTCTCTCTCTGGCCAATCTGTGAATGTAATGGACAAAGAGCATTCTGCATTCTGCTGCTGGCATGCTGGCGTGGGTTGGTCAGTGTCTGGTTGGGGGGGTGTGGGGGGGGGGGGAGCTGGTGTTGAGCTCCACTTTCATACTAACACTCTATCTGTGGCAATTTTTTTGGAGAAAGTTACTGTTTTTGCTAAATTTCTTCTTCTTTCTCACTTTACCAGCCTGTCCTCCTCATTACTTTCATCCAGTTTCCGCTGTAAACATTCAGTGTGATGGGAAACACAGGAACTACCAGGCTCTCCGGCAACATCTAGAGGCTTAGACACGTGGTGGTGTAAAGAATTTTTGTGTGTGTGTGTGTTTCTTTTGTGTATGAGTGAGTAGAGATGGTAAAGGAGAGGGCTCTTACAATGCGGTTTGCACTTGTGATGTTGCTCTCTTCTGTTCTGCTCTGTGTTGCACCATGGTCCTGGAGGCACGTTATCTCATTTCACTGTATACTGTGTGTACGGTTGAAATGGCAATAAAACCTACTTGACTTGATTTGACTTTCGTAAGTGTGCATATGAAATTGCAGATAACATATATGCTTCTACATGAAGTACACAAGAAATCCCACCTACACTCTTCAAAAACTACAAAAAGTTCACTGGATTTATAACACATAAGAACTATTTTTGCTTCCCAAGCAACTTTTGGATGGTTCTTTAGGGATGTTTTTAAAAAGAGATTTTTAAATGCAAGGACTTTTTTAAACTATGAAGAACATCTGCACAGCATAAAGGGAACATTCACATAGCATAAAGGCCAATTAATGTTTTTTCCTTATAACCTCACATCCAAACTATGAACTATATAGGGAACAAATATCACCATATAGCCATTTGGCTGGTCCAGTTGTTCCTATTAGGGACTCTCTATTTAACCTTTAGTTTATCAGGCAAGTCAGTAAGGAGGCAAGTTAGTCTAATTCTAATTTACACAGTTTTCCACTTAACCCAGATGCTGTCAATCAGCAAAGACATGTTTATTGCTTAAATGTTGTTTATGTAATTGAGAGCTGCTGCTGGGCTTATGTTGCTAGAAAACACCAGAACTCAATAGTCACCCAAATTATTTTCATCACCAAAACTCAAACTGCACCCAGCTTAAGGTCACAGAGATGTGACAATGTGGTTTAGGGCAGAGGTGCTGTAGTTTACGACTACTTTGTGAATACCAGCCCTGGTGTTGTCTAAAAATTACTGCTTGTAGTATTTTTTAATTTTTTTAATTTTTATAGTTCACAGTAAGTCATACTCTGTGCTAAAACACACGGGCAAGTCTGCTTCACCAGAAAAGCTTTATGTGGTATAAGCAAGTGGACTATTTGGGTGACTATAATATGGACTATTTGGGTGACTGTGTTGGAAATGTTAGCCTTACAGTAGTTCTAATCTAAAGAAGCAAAATTTGGATTCTAAATGGCTCAGCTAGTCTTGGCTAACGGACTACTACTGGGATAAGTGGGAAACTGGTGTCATTTCATGTCTCTATAAACTATTCCTTTAACATTTTTACTCAGCATAGTTGAGCTCTACTGAGTCTCTCTATCCCTTGTTCTCTCTTCTGTCTTTTGTTGACTGTGGCTGAACAAAAGGATGCTCTTCGGTGGAGTATAATCCTCCCCACTTGGTGGTGTTTTTGTGTGAAAACAGAGTCTGTAACCGCCTAATTGAATTTGTGGTAGTCTTGTGAGTTTGGGCAGCTGTAAACAGCCGGCAGGCATGCCTCAGCATATCTCCAGAACTGCATACAACACTTGTCCGTCTAGTCAGCCAACTGGAAGTTTATCATCATCAATCTAATTATAGTCTTTGAATTCCATTGGAAACACTATGCCAGTGTTGTTCATTACACATTCATTAAGTTATTACAATTCTAAAAGATAGCGGCAAATTTGTGGATGCAAACATGACCACAGTTGCTGTATTAGAATAACTCGGCCTTATTTTACACTGCAGTACATTTCTGTTGCCCCTTTGGTGGCATTATCTTCTACTAAACAATCTCTAAACTCCACAATGATAAGAACTGTGTTAATTTTTTCAAATGGAGCAGTGTGCCACTGTCATTGAAGATAGAGGGGTAGCCTGTAATCTGAGTACAGGGAAGGGGCACTATGTTTAGAATATCTCCGTCCTGGGGCAAAGTGGTTTCCCAACTACACAAGTTAGCAAAGAAGAACTGAGAGGCAAACCAATCAAACCGGCTAACAACTGAGTTGAAAAACGTATCTTGACACAGTGAGTCCACAGAGAAAGAGGCAGATATGAGAGTATGTAAATGGGAGATGAGAGATAAGGGTAAACAAGAAAAATAACAAAGAGAACACTGAACATTTTTGCCGACTGCCATAAAGTTCAAACAAGGTTCAAGTACTAGTAAAGTAGCCTCAATCCCACAGATCTTAATTCAGTGAGCCCCCTAGTGATCTGTTCAACAAGTTCACAACTCTCAAATACTGTACCTCTATCATGCTGGCTCCCGCCTGTGTGTTCGTCCCTCATGGGAATGTCTGTGCATTCAGTGAGGCACTGAGGTGTTCCTCTAAAGTGGAGACACTCATGCTCCTTTGATAAACCCTGTTGGAACGGTGTATGTGTATGTGTGTGCGTGTCCCTGTCGCATGCGTGTTAAAAAAAGAAGGCAGGCTCTACACTGAGGAAGTGTATAAACCCCTCCTCTAAATCTCACGCCTTTCTCTCTCTCTATACCCCCCTCTCTTTCTCACTATCTTCCTTAGCGATATGTGCTATCTCTCCAAGCTTTATTCATTTTCTATCTCTCTCTCTCTCTCTCTCTCTCTCTCTCTCTCTCTCTTTCTTTCTCTCTCTCTCTCTCTGTCCTTTGCCTTGCTGTACTCTAGATCAGGTCAAAAGGTCCTGTTCTCAAGATAGTAGGTAATGGTTACAGTGGAGAAAAATACTCCAAATCTTTTATTACATTTATGACAAACAATGAAGAATCAAACACTAACACAGAGTGAGCTCTTCCACATTGCTTCGCTACAGTATCCAAATCCAGTCCCATGCCTCTATAAATACACCATATGGGAAGAAAAGGCAGACATTTTCCACAGCTAATGGCAGAGCAATCCATCTGGTTCAGCTTGTTTTCTGTGCATAATAACCAGTCAGTGGGGACGCAATCATCTTCAGCCTTACAGTCCAACACATGTTGTTACTTACATGCTGAAGATGCCTTCTCTGACCAGACACTTTGTTATGTCAACATTCCAGTCATGCTTTCTGTGAAGTCGGTCCTTCTTTTTACATTTTAGGTGTTAAATGGTCCTGCAGTGATTTTCCTCCCAGCAGCATATGACAACTGTGAGTTTCCTTATGCTGTTCCTTGGACTTCTCTCTTTTAATGAATCACCTCTGCCTTGTTTATGGCTCTATCTTTCTATCTGCAGTGCAGATAATAGACTGTGTTCTGGCACTGCCATGGCCATTTCTTGAATTTCCCTGCTGGTTAAATATAAACCCTGGAACAGATCACATATTCTGAGGCTTCTTGGTAAGCCATTTGAAAAGTCACCCTTAGCAGAAATACGGAGTACAGCATGTGACTGGTCACCTGGCTGGGAGAGCATGGACACCATGGACTGAATATCCCAACTGTGGTGGGGTGGGTCCTTGGACTAGAAAAGTTTGAGAACTGCTGTTCGAAAGGAAATTTCAGTTGATGGTTCTTTAAAGAGGAATGTTTCTTTAGGAACAATTAATTGTTCTTCTAAGGCAGTGCACTAAAAGAACCTTTTGAGCATTTTTATTTTTAGGAATGTATCATGTAACATACAAACAAATCTATAAATAATAAGTACATTTATCGTATTATTGATCCCTGGGTTCATTGTTCAGTTATTCATCTTAAAATGTATTGTTCAGCAGTGAGTGACTAGGATAACTTTAATATGTTAATTATGTAGCTTGGTATTAAAAAAGTAATAACCTTCATGAAAGAACCCATAACTCAGTTATGCCTGAAACTTGATTGATGAATTTTACATGCTTTCGAAATGATTGTTTTTTCTTGAAGATGACCTGTCCCATGGATACAAATAACCATTGACCCTTATACGATTATATTAAACGGTTGGAGTCTGAAAAATACAGATCTTTTTCAGGCAGTGGCGAGGAGCAATGGTAGGGTGGGCTCAGTTTCAGTGGTGAGCACTGAAAAGAAGGCCAAGTATTCAGGTCATATAACTTGATATGAACACTTTCAGATGAACTTAGCTTCAAAAAGGCAGTATGCCACTTCATGCTCAGTATATTTGTATAGGTTTTAAATATTCATTTTGGTAATTTGTCATTTTTTTGTAATTTATATACTGAAAGTATATTAAACAACACATATTAATATACAATATTACATTTCCTTAGATCAGACAGATTCATTTCTTTTGTGTAAACAAAAGGTTAACAAAAGTGATTAGACCAAAGTAATGTTTTTTAAAATAAAAAAATAATTAAATATTTTTTTGAATCTGTACCCTAAATTGGCAACATATCCTGAGACACACAAACTGTTAATTTTTTTTTTAATTCTTAATTTTTAAGAATTGATTTCTTTTGTGTAAACAAAAGGTTTAGTTCTCTCCATTTCTTTGATTGCCTTTGACTGCTACTTCGTTTGGGATATGAGATGCTTGCATAGGAATGGCATGTTGCAGAGCTGAGACGTATGTCAGCCAGGTCTTGCTATAAAGGAAGTCCAATAACAGGCTAACTGAGGAGTTTACCTCAGGGCTAGAGACATGAAGGGAGTTCGGGGAGGTACTGGGAGAGAACATTCCGGTGCCCCTGTGCCCTAATGCACTCAGGAAGAATGGTTTCCTGTTGTTTCAGGCTCTTTCGTATTTCAGCACAATGGCTAAACCACTGTCCTGCCCAGTCACAAGGCCCACAACGTTCATTCATAAATATACAGAACATGCTGCATGCTGTGTTGGTTACTTAAAGGCAACCACATTGGCAGGTTTTAATGTAATTCAAAGACCAGTGCATTGTTGGGGTGTATCTGCCCTTCATAAATCATTAAATATAATATGCAAAACAATAAGTGTGCCAGTGAATGACTTTATCGTGTAAAGTGTCCATGTGTCACACTTGAACACACCACAGCACACAGCGTGAATAGCACAAAATTCTTCCCTGCATTCACTCAAGTGAAGCAGCGGGCATCCAGGGATCAGTGTGTGGGGATGGTACTTTGCTCAAGGGTACCTCAGAGGTGCTACTAACAGTCATGAGATTCAAACCCACAACCTTCTGATCGTAGGGGCAACTCCCTAACCACTAGGCCACCAGCTGCCCCATAATGCACACATCCACTGTCTATTTATAAGTCTAGTGTTTTGGTTTTCAGTTTTCAGAAGTATTTTCAAGGATTTGATCCAATTTAGAGATCAAAATCAATGCAGATCCCTTATAAATGACCCCTGACGGACAGTTAAAGTGTGTAGAGTAGTCCCACTGATATGTGTGTTTTCTTAATTTATGTTAGCGTAACAGTTTCAGAGGGCATTTGAGAAGAAAACGTGCAAAGATTATGTGGTGACTGGGGCCAAAGAGAGTGCTGGTGCTCACATTGGGTAAGAAAGCATAGCTGAGGGTAGAACTATGCTTAGTTCTGTCTTGTCTGTCTAACCTCATGGCCCTGTCAAAAGTTTAGACTGTACAATAGGTGAGGGATGCAATGCCAGGCAGAGAGAGAGAGAGAGAGAGAGAGAGAGAGAAGGACAAGGGGTTCTCATATCCCTCCATTGTCCTGTTTCCTCACTTCCAGAGGGCTTTTGTTATTCCTAGGATTGCGGACACTCTACAGAACACAAGAGTCATAAAGGCCTTACTCTAACATACAGAAAGGCAAGAGCCAGCAAAATAAGGGCTTCCTGTTTAAAGCAACCCCAGCAGTCTGGCTGTCTCCACAGCACAGGCAAAACAAACTCTCATATGTTAATGGTACAAGGCCATAATCAGATTCAAGTGCAAGTCATAATCTGTTGAACCATAATTTCTGTTAATTCTGTTCATGTTAGCCTATATGTGTCTCCACAAGCTGTTTTTCCACTAATTGATCTTTGGTGTGAGGAAATTATGTTCTCCTTTATAAAACTGGGATGATTAAAACTAGGCAAATCACAGAAACGCTGCAGACCAGGGGCAGGGAACTCCAGTCACGGAGGGCCAGACTCCTGCACGCTTTGGTGTTTTTCCTGCTTAAACAAACTTGATTCAAAACATCAGTTTATTTTATAGATTCAGTTGGTATGTTAAGGACATCAGCAAGGACATCAGCAAAATATGTCACAAAAGGCTCTCAATTCCTGAGCCCTAAAGTTGACCTGTTCAGGACTGTACCTGAAATGAATTAAAAAGTAATGAAACAGCGACCTCTGGTGTGTTTTGAAGAGAAGTGAAATATAAAGTTCTGTGCAATCTTCACTTTCTTTTCTCCACATGATTAGCATGAAATATAAATCAGTTTAAGACAAATGGAATAATGAGTAAGTCTACTAGATAAAGGACAGAATACAACATTATAAACACATGAAGCTAATAATTTGTGTTTGAGATTAAAATGAGGGGACTATACTCTATTTTACAAAAGTAAAGAAACTATTTTGGAGGCATCTGAAATGGAGGCTATATACACATTTGCCCTCACCTTTTTCCCTCAGCTTTGCTTCGACAACAATCAGGCAAAAGACTTCACATTTTGTCCAGCCATGGTTTTATTTGCCGTCATTCTTTTTTTCCTGCCGTCTTGATCTACAGTTATATATGTGCTAGCTCTATCTAGCTATTAAAGTCAATAAAGTGAATACCACTTTGTGCTACAGCCATGTTTCTGTCTGACAAATTAGGTTATCCTTTGCATTATTTTATTCTCTACTCTTTCTTGCTTAACCCTAACCCTCACACTTGATACACACTAATCAGCCATAACATTAAGACTACTAACAGGTGTAGTGAATGACATTGATTATCTCAAAACAATGGCACCTATCAAGATAGGATATATTAGGCAGCAAGTGAACAGTCAGTTCTTGAAGTTGATGAGGAAGAAATAAATGGACAAAAAAGTAAAGAAAATGAAAATACGCACAGTTGTGTATAGGGGGCCATACTAAGGGAAGCAGGCAAGCCGGTGGAGGCAGTGTGGTGCTCTGGGCAATGTTCTGTTGGGAAACCTTAGGTCTTGACATTCATGTGGATGTTACTTTACCACCTAACTAAACATTGTTGCAAACCAAGTGCATGGCATCGGTGTTCTGTAGTGGCCACACTGCAGAAATTGTTCAGAAAGGGTTTGAGGAACATGACAAAGAGTTCAAGGTGTTGGCTTGGCCTCCAAATTTGTCAGGTCTCAATAACATTGAGCATCTGTGGATATGCTGGATATGCTAGTCCGATCCATGGAGACTATGTGTATATCATTACTAGCCCATACCTAGGTAGAATTTATGGAGTTCACGGTGTCTGGGTGCATGAACATATAGTGGGGCGGATGTCCTAGAGGCACATATACCCACAGACACCACATTGCTGATCTGAACGAGTCAAGACTCATCATGCATCATACATATTTAGCATCTAATACAAAGCACCAGTCTAAACAGCAGGGCCAGTTTCTCAGGCCATTCCATCAGTGATTCAGTATTGCAGTTTAGTCCAAGGCTAATGCTCATCCAATAAAATGGTTGTCTATACTCTAAATTCTACATCACTGTGTAGTCTAAATTCTGTAGCACTGTGTAGTCTAAAGTCTACATCACTGTGTAGTCTAAATTCTAAATCACTGTGTAGTCTAAATTCTGTAGCACTGTGTAGTCTATATTCTACATCACTGTGTAGTCTAAATTCTACATCACTGTGAAGTCTAAATTCCACATCACTGTGTAATCTAAATTCTATAGCACTTTGTAGTCTAAATTCTATTTCACTGTGTCGTCTAAATTCTACATCCCTATGTAGTTTAAATTCTGTGTATCACTGTGTAGTCTACATTCTATAGTACATTCTATTTCACATACTATAGCACTGTGCAGTCTAAATGCTATAGCACTGTGTAGTCTAAATTCTATTTCACTGTGAAGTCTAAATGTTATAGCACTGTGTAGTTTAAATTCTATAGCAGTGTGTATTCTAAATTCTGTAGCACTGTGTATTCTAAATTCTAAATCACTGTGTAGTTTAAAGTCTACATGACTGTGAAGTCTAAATTCAACATCACTGTGTAGTCTAAATTCAACATCACTGTTTAGTCTAAATTCAACATCACTGTTTAGTCTAAATTCTACATGACTATGTAGTCTAAATTCTAAATAACCTTGTAGTCTAACTTCCACATCACAGTGTAGTCTAAATTCAACATCACTGCATCACTGTGTAGTCTAAATTCTGCAGCACTGTGTAGTCTAAATTCTAAAGCACTGTGTGGTCTAAATTCAGTAGCACTCTGAAGTCAAAATTCTACATCACTGTGTAGTCTAAATTCTATAGCACTGTGTAGTCTAAATTCTAAAGCACTGTGTAGTCTAAATTCTATAGCACTGTGTAGTCTAAAGTCTACATCACTGTGTAGTCTAAATTCTAAATCACTGTGAAGTCTAAATTCCACATCACTGTGTAATCTAAATTCTATAGCACTTTGTAGTCTAAATTCTACCTCACTGTGTTGTCTAAATTCTACATCCCTATGTAGTCTAAATTCTGTGTATCACTGTGTAGTCTACATTCTATAGTACATTCTATTTCACATACTATAGCACTGTGCAGTCTAAATGCTATAGCACTGTGTAGTCTAAATTCTATTTTACTGTGTAGTCTAAATGTTATAGCACTGTGTAGTCTAAATTCTAAAGCACTGTGTGGTCTAAATTCAGTAGCACTCTGTAGTAAAAATTCTACATCACTGTGTAGTCTAAATTCTATAGCACTGTGTAGTCTAAATTCTAAAGCACTGTGTAGTCTAAATTCTGTAACACTGTGTAGTCTATATTCTAAAGCACTGTGTAGTCTAAATTCTAAATCAATATGTAGTCTAAATTCTACATGACCGTGTAGTCTAAATTCAACATCACGGTGTAGTCTAAATTCTACATCACAATGTAGTCTAAATTCTGTAGCACTGTGTAGTCCAAATTCTGTAGCACTGTGTAGTCTAAATTCTACATCACTGTGTAGAATAAATTCTACATCTTTGTATAGTCCAAATTCTGTAGCACTGTGTAGTCTAAATTCTACATCACTGTGTATTGTAAATTCAACATCACTGTGTACTCTAAATTCAACATCACCGTGTAGTCTAAATTCAACATTACTCTTTAGTCTAAATTCTAAATCAATGAATAGTCTAACTTCTACATCTCTGTGTAGTCTAAATTCTACATCTCTGTGTAGTCTATATTGTAAAGCACTATGTAGTCTAAATTCTACATCACTGTGTAGTCTAAATTCTACATCTCTGTGTAGTCTGAATTCTGTGAATCATTGTGCAGTCTAAATTCTATTTTATTGTGTAGTCTCAATACTAAAGCACTGTTTAGTCTAAATGCTATAGCACTGTGTAGTTTAAATTCTATAGCGTTGTGTAATCTAAATTCTACAGCACTGTGTAGTCTAAATTCTATAGCACTGTGTAATCTAAATTCTAAATCTCTGTGTGGTCTAAATTTGATACCACTGTGTAGTCTAAATTCAATAGCACTGTGTAATCTAAATTCTAAATCACTGCATAGACTAAATTCTGTAGCACTGTGTACTCCAAATTCTGTAGCACTTTGTACTCTAAATTCGATAGCACTGTGTAGTCTAAATTCTGAAGCACTGTGTATTCTAAATTCTATTTCATTGTGTAGTCTAAATACTAAAGCACTGTTCAGTCTAAATACTATAGCACTGTGTAGTCTAAATTCTATAGCGTTGTGTAGTCTAAATTCAATAGCACTGTGTAGTCTAAATTCTGTTCCACTGTGTAGTGTAAATTCTAAATCACTGTATAGTCTAAATTCTACATGACTGTGTAGTCTAAATTCTAAATCACTGTATAGTCTAAATTCTACATGACTGTGTAGTCTAAATTCAATATCACTGTGTAGTCTAAATTCTATATCACTATGTAGTCTAAATTCTATAGCACTGTGTAGTCTAAATTCTACATCATTGTGTAGTTTAAATTCTAAATCATTGTATTATCTAAATTCTACAACACTGTGTAGTCTAAATCCTATAGCACTGTGTAGTCTAAATTCAACATCACTATTTAGTCTAAGTTCAGCATCACTGTGTAGTCTAAATTCTACATCACTGTGTAGTCCAAATTCAGCATCACTGTGTAGTCTAAATTCAGCATCACAGTGTAGTCTAAATTCTACATCATTGTGTAGTCTAAATTCTAAATCATTGTATAGTCTAAATTCTACATCACTGTGTAGTCTAAATTCTACATCACTGTGTAGTCTAAATTCTACAGTGCTGTGTAGTCTAAATTCTAAATCATTGTATAGTCTAAATTCTATAACACTGTAGTCTAAATGCCACATCACTGTGTAGTCTAATTTCTAAAGCACTGTGTAGTTTAAATTCTACATCACTGTGTAGTCCAAATTCAGCATCACTGTGTAGTCTAAATTCTACATCACTGTGTAGTCCAAATTCAGTATCACTGTGTAATCTAAATTCAGCATCACAGTGTAGTCTAAATTCTACATCATTGTGTAGTCTAAATTCTAAATCATTGTATAGTCTAAATTTAGCATCACTGTGTAGTCTAAATTCTACATCACTGTGTAGTCTAAATTCTACATCACTGTGTAGTCTAAATTCTACAGTGCTGTGTAGTCTAAATTCTAAACCATTGTATAGTCTAAATTCTACGTCACTGTGTAGTCTAAATTTTATAACACTGTAGTCTAAATGCCACATCACTGTGTAGTCTAAATTCTAATTCACTGTGTAGTCTAAATTCTATAACACTGTGTCGTCTGAATTCTACATCACTGTGTAGTCTAAATTTTAAAGCACTGTGTAATCTAAATTCTACTTCACTGTGTAATCTAAATTCAGTAGCACTGTGCAGTCTAAATTCTAAAGCACGGTGTAGTCTACATTCTACATCACTATGTAGTCTAAATTCTACATCACTGTGTAGTCTAAATTCTACATCACTGTTTATTCGAAATTCAGCATCACTGTGTAGTCTAAATTCAGCATCACTGTGTAGTCTAAATTCTGCATCATTGTTTAGTCTAAATTCTAAATAATTGTATAATCTAAATTCTACATCACTGTGTAGTCAAAATTCTACATCACTGTGTAGCCTAAATTCTGTAGCACTGTGTGGTCTAAATCCTAAACCATTGCATAGTCTAAATTCTACATCACTGTGTAGTCTAAATTCTATAACACTGTGTAGTCTAAATTCTATAGCACTGTGTAGTCTAAATTCTGTAGCACTGTGTAGTCTAAATTCTAAATCATTGTATAGTCTAAAATGTACATCACTGTGTAGTCTAAATTCTGTAGCACTGTGTAGTCTAAATTCTACTTCACTGTGTAGTCTAAATTCTGTATCACTGTGCAGTCTAAATTTTACATCACTGTGTAGTCTAAATTCTAAAGCACTGTGTAGTCTAAATTTCTCTTCACTGTGAAGTCTAAATTATGTAGCACTGTGTAGTCTATATTCTAAATCACTGTGTAGTCTAAATTCTACATGACTGTGTAGTCTAAATTCAACATCACTGTGTAGTCTAAATTACGTAGCACTGTGTAGTCTATATTCTAAATCACTGTGTAGTCTAAATTCTACATGACTGTGTAGTCTAAATACAACATCACTGTGTAGTCTAAATTCTACATCACTGCGCAGTCTAAATTCTACATCACTGTTTAGTCTAAATTCAGCATCACTGTGTAGTCTAAATTCTACAACACTGTGTAGTCTAAATTCTGTAGTACTCTGTAGTCTAAATTCTACAACACTGTGTAGTCTAAATTTTGTAGTACTCTGTAGTCTAAATTCTAAAGTACTGTGTAGTCTAAATTCTGTAGCACCGTGTAGTCTAAATTCTGTGACTCTGTAGTCTACGAGCTACGTCACTCTTTAGTCTGAATTAGAGGCGGCATGTGTCAATGCAGGACTGTGCAGCAGAGGGCGCCGCATCTCTGTTTTTATTTCTCATACGGCGTGAGAGAGTGGGTGAAAAACCCAGCCCTCCGTGTTCGTCTGATTCCCTTCTGCCACTGACCGGAGGAAACTCGCGGCTCGGCTCGGCTGCCACTCCGCCGCGTGACGTCACTCAGACTCTCAGTCAGTGTGGAGTGCAGTCTTGACCGCTGTGGGTGACACCGAGGGTCTCTGTGCGGTCTCTCACCTGAGGAAGACTCGTTCCCCCAAAGCGAGGAATGTTACCAGGCAACACCCCTTCCTTCGATACCTTTCTGTCCGCAGCCCGTTGTCGGCTGACCCTGTCTATGGAGGAGGCGCGGTGCTGGTCCTCGCTTCGGTGAGAGTGGGAACACCCCGCCGGCTCCACTCCCAGTCCACGGCTTCTGGCATTAGCAGGTTTCGGAAACAATGCTGAGGAGATTTTTATCAGATTTTTTATTGTTACTGGTTTGAGATTCCATATCACTCCAGGTGCCTTTGTTGTTTTAACTCCAACTTTCATCCAGAAGGACAGTTTTTGCTGAAACGGCTCGGTCGGATGTAGCTAAAATCTCAGCATCATGAGTGCGAGCGGTGAGTGAATCCTTTCTGTCCTTTTGCCTTGGCTGTTAATAATAATAAAGAATATGACAGAAACAATCAGTAAAATGAGGTAAAATAATCAGTGAAAACGTAATTTAAACTAGTCGTGATGATTTAGAGGCACGTGTCCCGAGTCTTTCACTGTTTTGACCTTCCTTGTGGCTCTCGCTCGAACAAGGGCTTGCTGTAACCTACCTGTACTTTCAGCTCCAGCCGCTAAAGTCTCTATATTTCTGTCATTTCAAATAAACCAAATAAAACCTCAGAACTGGCAGATGTAACCTAATTGGGATACTATTGGTTTCAAATTCGGCCAGCGCTTTGCCTAAACTTGGTATTTATATGCGTAATGTAGTTTTTGGGTCATGAAATCACATCATTTGATTGTAGATGTAGCAGATGTAGAGGCTGGTGGGGCTAAAGTCATTTAAGTCATATTGTAACTGCTTTACTATGACTTTCAGTGAATGCTTAGGTTAGTTTAAGGTTTAGGAACGTGGTCCAGTTTTGGTGGTGATCAGGTTATGTGCAATGACTTTTGGATTAGCAATGATGACACACTCAAACACACAGAGACAGATTTAAAAGGACACAGAGAGAGAGAGAGAGAGCACGATCAAGTGATCTTTGGTGACCTACTCCCTAACGGCTGGTTTATGTGCTTCAGTCAGCTGATGCTGTCTCCAGCCCAAAGACAAGGGCACTTTCACTTTTTCTGATAATCAGTATTTTATTCTTTCTGGAGCCTCTCAAAAGGCGCATTTTGTTGTTGCAAATGCTGTGGTAAAAATCGATCAGGAAATGACGTCCCTTGTGTAGTTTCACTGAATGATTCCATTTATTTTCTTGCTGCCACCTTAGCTGCTTTGACATCAGACGTCTTGCATGCCTATGGTAAGCCGCTGAATTCCATTCTCAGCTGATGAGGGCACGGCCTGCGCAAGCCCATGTGTGTGTGGCTGTCACATTTACACAAATGCATTCTAAAACCCCAGCACTTTCTGATTAAAGGGCACCAGATCTGATCGAGCCCACTCATCATTTGCTCTCTCTAAGACATTTGCCTTTCAGCTAGAGCTGTGGCTGGCACTGGTCTGCAGCCGTATGGAGAGCCTAGTGTTCTCAGCTTCAGACAAATGGCAAGAGGGACATGTGTTCTGGTTTATGGCAGACAAAGGACTTGTCGGAAATATTTTAAAAAAATTAACAGCTCTGCCTGGTCCAGCAGAAGAGTGGATTGCTTTGTTCAACACTTTGCAGAACATATTGCATGGCTAATGGAATAGTAAAAAAACACAAGGCCCTCACAGGGATCCAGTCAAGCCAAAAAATGGGCCTGAAAATACAAAAAGATATGTACAAAGTTGACAGACTTTACTACATTCTAATATAGTATTGCACAATAAATATGTTTTCCTTGATTTTTTTGTCTTCTGGTTTTTATGGTCTCTCTACCTAAGGAAAGCAACACTCCAATATGACAGCCGTTCAGATTCTTCCCCCATACCCAATGCAGCAGGCAGTCATTACCCAATTTTCAGATGACATGAGGTCTCAGACTTACCTGCCGCTCATCCATGCGGACACATGGCATTTCAGTGGAGCTGCTGCCCGCTCTGGTGCAATACCTTACACTACATTGGGCATGATAGCCCGGAGGCAACAGAAACACTGTGCAATTACACTGAGGTCATTTTGTCTTTCTTCATTTATTGCTCTCTCCATTTCTTATGGTCACTCTTAAATCATCTGCCTCCTATTTTTTACACCACTGCAAGACCAGCTGAGCAGAAGATTTCTCCATTCTGCTTCTTTTTTTCTATCTTTCTTTCTTTCTCTCCATTGGCGTTGTTGTGTGGACAAAGAGAAACAAACTCTGTGTTACAGCAACCAGTAATCAATAAGTGATATTTTCATTTCATTACTTTATCACATGTCCTCTAATGTGTATTGTGGAAGATAAAAACATTGCTGCACATGAAAAACTCGAAATGATGTAGGAGCAGATAACTTTTTTGGGAATGCATGTCAGTTTATTTTCACCACCAAGTCTTTGCTAATGCAGCTTGCAGAAATTTGGGGTTCAAAACAGGAATAGTTAGGACATTATGGAGAAGACAGAGACAGTATTTCATTCAGCCAAGAAATGTTTAGCTAAAACATTATCGTATTAGAAAACAAACAAGTACTTCTGATTTGTCATGACATGTTTGGCAAGCAGTAAATCCAAGCTTGTGACAGTCTGGACAGGATTTTCAGTTAGGCAGTCACGAGCATACAAAAGTGGTTGAAAAAGAATTACACTTTGTTTATCTTGTTCTACTTGGACTTGCCATTCTGATGGACTAATCAATTGCACATGAACACTTTCTTTTGACTTCCAAATGGACTTTTTTTTAAATTGCAGTTTTGACCTTCACAATTAATGAGGCCTGCAATTAATGAATTTCATTTAGTAGTATGCCCACTTCATCAAGTCCATCATTTCTGGTTTAATACCATCTCTTTTAATTAAAGGCAACTGCGTGATTGCAGATATTTTCATTGGATGTTCTAGTTCAGCCTCAAGTACTTTACTGTGGCTGTGTATGTGAACAGTAAAGTATTACAAAGTTATTACAATCTTTATACAATAAATTAGTCTGAAAAGGCCTAAACCTGTTTCATGGTGTTGCCTATGAGTCCATGCAAGGAGACTCACAATGGCGCTGTAAACAAACGGGCATCTGGAGAGCAGTCCAGACCAGCTCCAGCATCCATTCATCTTCCCTGCAGCCCAACATTGTGATTTAACTGTGCCATGAGCAAAAGAAAGAGTAAGAAGCGTGCTGGCACACTAACACCTGTCATCATGCCGTTTTCTGCAGATCCATTCAAAAGACATAGTACCTGCTCTAGAGAAGAGCTGCTCCGAGTCACATATTATGAAATTACTTCCATTTCCCCTTGAAATCCCCCTCTTGAATGTACAGGACACAGGTAAAGATCTTTCTTCTGGACAAAATTGGGTGGGCAGAGTCACTGCCACCTAAGAAGATGTCACTTTATGTTGTTATAAAGTGATCAGTTAAAGAAAATTTAGAACAACACATTTTTGTGACTTTTTTTTAACTATTATTATAACTTACAGCATTTCCTATGGGGTTTGTGAATTTGAAAGAGCGGATGTTTAGATTCTGTTTAATAACGAAACACATTTATGAGAGCATTTCTGCCCCATTAGCATTGCACAGCATTGCACAGAGTATTTTTGGCTCCTTAACAGACGGGGTTATTTATTTCTTTTATTGTCTCTCTCTCCTTTTCATATGAGAGGGACCATGCCTCTTGTTAGGGCAATATAATATTCTAAATTGTCAGTTTGGTGTATTATTGTTCAGTGAACAATGCTTGCATCTGTTTTCCTGATACTAAAAATGATCCTGAAGCTTAACAAGGTCTCTTCTTTCTTTTGGGAATATGCCATTCTTTCTTAAAGATCCCATGGGTTTGAAAAGCAACTCCTGTAGATACAGGCTAATTCATGCTTACAGTATATAGGTAGAGCATAAGTAGAGCATGTGTCTAATCTTAGTTTCATAATACGCACTCCGTATAGCACCCACGGGGTCACCAACTCAGAAGGGTCTTTATGATGGTGGTATTCAAATAGGCAGCGTTATTCATAGGCTGTAAACAAAGAGCCTCTTGTGATGATGGTAAGACAATGACATGGTCACGCACAACATCCTCTGTACAGAAGGGTAAGGAGCGATATCCATCAGTAGCTTTGGAGTCAATCATAACATCAGACACTTGTGTCAACCTCGTCAGTTGAAATACCAAACCATTAATAAACCTAGGAGTGGGCTGAAGGCTCATCAGAGTCCTTGAGGGCTAACAGGTCACAACTCATTCATGCTGACCTTGGGTTTGGCTGGTTTGAGTGATCTTCGGGACTGAGGGGTCAGTTGGACACTTGTCACCACAGCAACTTGGGTTCTGATGTAAGAATAAATCACCTATAGATGGAGTCTTCCTAGGTACATTCAGGGCCTGACTGAGAAGAGATTTCCTTTATCGACTAAAGGGTTGTACTTTTAAAACAAGAGTTATTAAGAAACTGATTGATCTAGTGTGATTCTTAATGCAGTCTATTAATACTTTTGTTTGTTTCTTTGCAATATCAAAGACTGCTGGACAAAGAAGCATGTTCCTCTTCATCAGAGGTTATCAGCTGCCTGTGGTGGAGGTCCGAAACCTAGCAGAATTGGATGATTTCTCTTCTGTAACACATCAAAATAGCCTAGTAATTAATGGATGATCTGAATTGTGTGTTTTTGAGCAGGGAAATCACCACACTATGCTAGATTCCAGCACTCTAGGACCGGAATTAATGACCCCTGAATAAGCAGAGTGACCTCTTTTCCTTTATGATGTGTCGTTTCTAGGTTTCCTGGAAACTTGTTTCTGTCACATTTAAGATTAACTACTTAAGCCCACTTAGCTCACATTTCCATGTACACCAAATTTCTCTGGTGTATCCACTGGTGTTCAGTGGATTATTTTCTGAATTATGATAGTCATAAAATATTAAAAATGAAATTAGAGCCAAGGAAAACTAGTTACAGACCATTTTTAGCCTTTTTTTGGCTATGCAGGCTCTGTTTACACCTCACTCCGTCCACTCTGGCTATGAAGCAGCCCTGTCATCTCCACTCTCATACAATCCTCGGTGACCGTAATCCCTTTGGAGGCTTCTCAGCTCAGGGCAGAAATAGCCGCAGCCCCTTAGGCACAGTGGTTATCGCCTTACACCTTGGGCCGGATGTCAGTGGCTCTGCGCTAAATATTGCTCTTCATTACCAAAGTTACAAGCAAACTGATCTAAAGTGTTTGCACCCATCTTCAAACTTATACTCTTAATTATGACAAGGGTTTGATGCAAATCAAACAAACAGTATTTGTTATTCACATTACTGTTTACACTGATATGTATGTAGTCATCACAATAAAAAAAAGCAAAAAAAAAAAAACTTTTAATTTGAGTACATTTATTCAGTGGGGAAAAAATCTCACATTAAGAAATATATATTTTTTACATGAAATAATGTGTGCCACAATTATTGACACCCTGGCTGTTAATACTTTGTACAACCCCCTTTTGCCAATAGGACAGCACTTAATCTTCCCCTATAACATTTAACAAGGTGAATACAGACAGAGCAATCTTTGACCATCCCTCTTTGCACAATCTCTCTAGATCCTCTTCAGCCTACTCCATGGGTTTTCTATAGGATTTAGGCGTGGGGACGGCCATAGAAGAAGGTTGATTTTGTGTCTGGTGAACCATTTCTGTGTTGATTTGGCTCTATGTTTTAGATCATTATCCTGCTGAAATACCCAATATGACCCATTTTCAGTTTTCTGAAACTGATTTTTATTTAAAATGTCCTGGTATTTCAGAGTTATTGAAATATAACACTTTGGCACCGGTGATTTTGTTAAAAATAATTATTTCTTAATGATAGATTGAAAAAAAAAATAGATGAATTTACTTGAGTTAAAGGTTAGATTTTTCTAATTTTTTCAATGTGAGAATATGCTAGTGCAATAATATTTATCGTGGGTGCCAATAATTGTGGAGGGTGCTACATATATATATATATATATATACTCCTGTGACTCCTGTGGAGTCTGGTGTCTGTGTTTATCTGTCTCTATTACCGCTAATTTGAATAGGAAATTTTCCTATTCAAACTTGAAGCAAATTTCTCTCTCCTTGTTGAGTTCTTCAGCTACGTATTACACAGTAACCTATACCAGTTTAGGAATGAAAGTCAGCTACTTGGGAAATTGGGAAAAAGTAATTTAGTTGTCATCACAAGATTGAAAACCTTAATCCTGAATCTCTTTCTCTCGTTCAATCACATGCAGAAGTGTATTCAGTATTTCCGAGGGTGTGATTGTACAGGTATGAGGTGGCACTGAGATA
>JBBPCZ010000034.1:1061440-1072859 GCA_037974445.1 Brycinus macrolepidotus
CCTGGAATAGCCGCATTAGCTTTATCCATCCAGACCTCCAGAGGGGCGGCGCTGTGGCCGGAGTGAGTGTGTGTGTGAGAGAGAGAGAGCTGGGAGACGTAATGTATCAACATTTACAACTGTCATATACTGTAATCTAATTCATAGGTTTGGTTCAGTCAGTGATAAAAATGCCATGACCATTGTACCCTAAGTTATAGGCTTGTATTCAATAATTAATGGTAAAAAAAAACTGCTTCTTGTAACGTCTGTATGTATGTGCGATTAAATGCGATTAATTAGATTAATTAATCGCCACACCATGTAATTAGATCAAAATTTTTAATCACTTGACAGCACTAACTTAGACTTTCAATAGATATTTATGTCTGAGTAATCTTCCAAGCAGACAATAAATTAGTGAGATTGGTCTTAAGTAGAGAGTAGGCCCATAGGATAACTGTGGCTAGGATTTTTAAATGTTAGCATTTACTATACTTCCTATTGTCTTTGTTGCAGCCCAAATCTAGAGTCAGAAGCTGGCAGTTCATTTGAAGTCAGTAGCGCAGGTGGCCCGACTGTAGATGACACTGTCAGTGGTCCAGACCGGGCTGAGTCGACAGTCGGTGGCAGTGCAGAACAGGAGCAGGACAGGACAGGAGCAAGGGAAGACCTTTATCCTACAGACAGGGGACATTTTGGAGAAAATGTTTTGGACGCTTCCATTAAACGTTACATCTTAACTATGGGTTCTTGTAAACCGAGCGGTCCTTTCCCAAAAAACCAGCATAATCGCTGTTTTTCTGATGTGTTTTATCACACGAAAACAAAGGCCGGTATTAAATTGTCACGGAATTGGCTTTGCTATTCACCAAAATTGGATTGTGCATACTGTGAACCATGCTGGCTGTTTGGGGATTGCAGTTCACCCCATTATAACAACGCATGGGTGAATGGAGTAAGTGATTGGGGGCATTTATCCCAAAAAATTGAATCTCACGAGTCATCTCAGGTCCATATCGGATCATGTGTTGTTTACGAGCAATGGAAGCTCCATGGGACCGTTGATTCGCAGTTGGAGAAGGATGTGCGTAATGCCGCACTATTTTGGAGAGAAGTGCTGGAGCGCGTTGTCAATGTGACACTAACTCTGGCTTCTTGTAACCTAGCATTCAGGGGTCATCGGGAGGTACTAGGACAGCCAAATAGTGGGAATTTTCTTTCTATAATTGAGCTGCTGGCGTGTTATGATCCTGTGCTGAAAGAGTTGATAAGCCGCCCACAAGGTACGATTAAATACCTCAGTCCAGCTATCCAGAACGAGCTCATTCATATATTATCTTTGCGGGTTCAGCAGAACATTACAGCCGATATTAACGAAGCTCCATTTTTTTCCATCATAATGGACACTACGCAGGATCTGTCCAAGCATGACCAACTTAGCCAAGTGTACAGATATGTGACAATAGTGCGAAATGCAATGGATAAAGCTGTCGATATTAAAGTGATGGAGTCTTTTTTAGGATTCATGGAGACAGTGAATACATCAGCAAGTGAGTTGGCAGTTAATGTACTAGACAGCATTATGCGAAATAGCCTTGACATCTCGAAATGTCGTGGACAGGGCTACGATGGAGCAGCAAATATGAGTGGCATATACTCGGGAGTACAGGCCAGAATTAGGGAGAAGGAGCCGCTTGCGACCTATGTTCACTATGCAGCGCACAACTTGAACTTGGTGCTGAATGATGCCGTGAAAAACATCTCAGAGATGGAAAGGTTTTATGAAACCATAGAACACATATATACATTCTTTGGGAATAGTATTAAAAGGTGGACCATGCTCACTGGTATCGTTACAACAGATGGCTCAGACCACCCAAATGTAACTCTGAAGCGATTATGCCCCACTCGCTGGTCCTCCAGATTTGAATCTCTCAGTGCCATACGGTACAGGTATGTGGATTTAATGAAAGCGCTGACAAAAATAGCGCTGACGAGTGACAAAAGAGATGAACGCAATGAAGCTGTTGGGCTGATGAAGTCGATGGAAAAATTTAGTTTTATTTTTTTGGTGGTTGTGCAGGCCAAAGTGTTGGAGACGGTAAATGCTGTGTCTAAAACACTCCAAAAGACAGACACAGATATACAGACGGCAATGCAGTTGCTGGAAAATTCTATACAGATACTCTCTGACTATCGGAGTGCTTTTGACCAGGCCAAAGCTACAGCGCAGATGCTCGCAAGTAAATGGGGTGTCCAAACTACATTTGAAAATGTTAGACCAAGGAGAGTGAAGCGTCACTTTGACGAACTATCAGAAGATGAGCGTTTAACCAATGCAGAGAAGTATTTCAGAGTGCAGATATTCAATGCCACTCTGGACATCATAATCAGCCAGCTCTCTCAAAGATTTTCATGTATGCGGGAAACCTGTCATGTGTTTGAGGCTATACGCCCTATGACCCTTCAAATCGCAGGTGATGATGAACTGTTTGAAAAGGCAAAACGTTTGTCAGACCACTATAGCAGGGACATTGCACCAACATTCCCAACACAACTCCTCTCGTTCAGGTCCTGCTTTAAAGCAGAGATTTCACAGAAGTCATCAATTCTGCAACTTGCCAAAATGCTAGTGGTAGATTATGACAGCGTAACATCCACATTCGGGGAAGTGTGTACTGCTCTCATGTTGTTTCTGACATTGCCTGTGACTGTGGCAACAGCTGAGCGATCATTTTCCAAGCTCAAACTTATTAAGACCTACCTAAGGAGCAGCATGGGGCAGGAGAGGCTCAGTGGGTTAGCTATCCTGTCCATTGAAAACACGAGAGCCAGAGCATTAAATATTAGGGACATTGTTGATGATTTTGCACAACGTAAGGCTCGTAAGATGGCCTTCTAGTGGCCTAATTCACGCATATTGGGGGTTGTATGCATATGAATCATTTTCTTTTTTCTTTTTTTTCTGCACAGTTAAATAAGTTGGATTAAGTTTTGTTTCTGGGCAGTGCGAGTTTAAGCAAGCTTTCTACGCTTGAAGTTTCAGCGTTGAGTGTTTCAGTGCTTTGAGTGTTCCCATATTTCCATGCGAGTTGATGTTAATGCGGTTATATTAGATTACCCTGTAAATTGGTATTAATAACAAACATTTTTTAAATGTTTTCACATGTAATGGATCCTATGTAGTACAGTATTTTTGTATTTATAATTACAATCTATATAAACTACCTCTGTGCTTCTGGTTCTTTGCAGAGAGGATTGTAGTCACCCTTAATGTGTATTGCATGTATCAGAGCTAAAACATCCTCGGGATAAATTTGAAAAAGTATAAGGGCCCGGATTGAATTTTCGCACCTGGGCCCATGACTATGTTGTTACGCCACTGGGCAGACTGTAACACATACTGTTGCTATTTGGCTGTTCCTGTAAATTTATATAATGGGACAGATCAAGCTTCTTAGACCACAATAAGAAAATGCCATATTTTCAACCTAATAGCTGTTTATATTTGGTGAGTAACAGCAAACTGGATGTTTGAATGGTTTGGGCTGTGCTCATGGGAATATTGTAAGTGTTTGTTTGCATCTGACTTTCAGACAGTCTGAAGCAAAGACCTGTTGCATAATAAGACCATCTATTCTTCATACAAACACCAAATTGGCAATACTCCATGGTCCCAGCAATATCCTTAACCTTCTTTATTTTCTCCTGCAGAAACAGGAATTTAAACTGGTATAACTGTTATACAGTACATATTATGGAGACATTTGGAGAGTCTAGATAAGGTCAAATGTGTATTTGCTCCTTTGGGCCTCTTACACATCAGGAATTTATTGTTTAACAGATTATACATGCTTGAATTACATGACTGGGGCATTGCAGTCACATTGTGGCTTTATTAGTTGTTGGTTCATAAGCTTTGCCATATATTCCTATTCTGTGCCTGTATCCAAACTGCTTTTTCCGCATGGTGCCTGAATTGCGTTTGAGGGGTTGCTGTGGTAACTGTGTGAAGGGGCACCCTACCCCTGGTTGGTGGTTATTCTCAGCAATGCTATCAAACCGGTAACCAATGAGAGCATTCCATTTCAAAACCCAGGGCACAAGTAGGTGGTAGAGGGGAGGGATACAAAAAGAAAGACAAGGAGAGAAAGAGAGGAGGGCGTTTGGCACCTCCCTATTGTTATTACATCAGGAATTGCCCTGGAGCATATAGGCTCCATATACCCCATTGTTTTTTGTTTTTGTTTTTGTTTTTGTTTTTTTGCTCTTATACTCTTTCACTCCCTCAATGCTTTACCACTTGAAGATTGCCTTTAGTAAGATTTGCCTTTATGTATTTCACCTCACAGTGAACTCTATCTTATCCTGCAATTCTATACTTACTGTAAATGGCTGTCCTTGCTTTAGAAACAGAAATCAAATGTCATTGCCTTTGTTTTGTTCTCATGTTTCAATGTATGATTGCAATTACATTAACTGTAAAAATACAACTTAAATTTTTGGGCCTGTTTAACATTTTAGTTAAATCAGATTATTTCAAATTTTCAAATAGTAAATTAACAAAAATATCTACCTTACACTTTGTTATGCAAATGTATTATCTATTTAAAACTGTGATTATATTTTTATAGTTAAAAAATAAATCTTCAAGAAGTGCAAACACGTAGTTTGAGTCTGATGGCACAGTGGAGGCCCAGCCACCAGGGTGCTATTATTTACCAACAGGTTGAGATAACTCAAAAATAATACTATAAGATAAGTTGCCTTATAATTTTAAGTGTACAACCTTGTACACAGCGTATTTAAAAAAACACATTTATACAATGACTGAAATTTATATTTTATTTATTTAGTTATTATTTTTTATTTTTATTTGATTTGTACTGACAGCTTAGAAATCAAAATGATAGTTTATATTTCCACAAAAACTGGACGTAACAATTACTTTGTCAAATATAATTCAATATTTCCTATTCTGCTTATAAACACAAACATGATATAAATGTCAACAATCTGTACTTCTGGTAGAACTTGTTTCAGTTAGGTACAAAGGAAGAGTAATTACATTTTAATTAAATTTGTTTTAAAAAAGCTTTTATTACTGATAACTTCTAACGATTACTGAGCTGATCCATATACAACAGATTTATTATGATGTGGAGTGATGTGTTTAAAGTAGCCCACATTTTGATTCTTCATTTGCCTCAAAACTGTCTTGATTGACAGTTTTCTGGCATGTGTTGGTGGAGCAGAGCATACTGAAATGAATATTTACATTTACAGCATTTAGCAGACGCTTTTATCCAAAGCAACTTCCATTCCCTAACTACAGGGGACAATCTCCCTGGAGCAGCTTGGGTTAAGGGTCTTGCTCAGGAACCCAGTGGTGGTACGCTGAAGGTAGGATTTGAACCCATGACCTATTGGTCCAGAGGCAAGTATCCACCACCCCAACTGCAGAGCTGTGAAGCTCAGCTAATTGGACAGAGAAGTTACCCTCATGCAGGGAGTTCCAGAGGCATCCAGTCTCACCCACTGGGTGAGTAAAAATATAGTGTAACCACAGATGCGTGCTCTCCTATACACACTGCAGTTTCAGTCCCATTGTGACCTTCTGCCTGACAAGTAGATTTTTCCTCTCACTGACCCACGTTAGGTCACACTCACTCATTCGGTCTCGTTCATTCATGCGTGCCTAGCTTGTTTTGTATATATTTTGTTGTCTTGTTTGGTCTAGATTTAGGGCAGACATGTCCAAAGTCCGGCCCAGGGGCCAACTGCACCCTGTGTTCAAATTTCCACCAGCCTGCAGCCTCTGTCATAAAATCAATAATATGCGGCCCGCCAGCACTGTTGACCACAGTATAAAATACACGCGTATAAAAGAGCTATTTTATATTTCACCAGCAGATGGCAGCAGTTTGTGGATGCACTCTCGCCGCGTGACCTTTTCCAGCCTATTTCTAAAATGGCGACTGTAACTAAAAAAAGGAAAGTTGACAGTGAGGGCGCGGCTTCCAGGACAAGTGGAAATTTGTATCATTTGTTCTTTCATTTTTCAATTGACAATTAAACCGAGTCTCGTAAACCCGACAAATTAAATATTAAAATCAAATTCAGTCCAGCAGCCCGTTTTTCCATTACGTATTTTTGATCAGAGTCTAAACTTGAAATAATGAAAAACACTGCCTTTTTCGTTTTTGATATCCGATTCAAAATAAAAAAACACTTTCGGTTTTTGATTTTTAATTGAAAAACGAAAGAACGAGTGATACACGGATTCATATGGCCCTCAATGTTTTCTATTTCTGAATAAAATAACTGTTAGTGTTATTTTCCTGTTCACATGTTTTGAATTTAGAAGTTTACAGTGAGCATTTAATAGTGAATAATATGTAATGTTTCAAATGAACCTAGACATGTTTAATCTTCCCGAAAGTTTTTTCTCCAGACAGACTTTTTCTTCATTTTATGTGGTCTTCAAATATGAAAGGCAGAGTGATTTTGATAAAAACAGGTTTAGATTTATTTGTGTTCTATGTGAAGAAATGAAAAGTATGCCATTTGCAATAAAAAATTCATTAAATAGTTCATTTGCATTTAATGTTAATGGTTTAAAGAATGTCCAGCCGAATGGTCGGCCCCCACAGATTTTCACCTCACCAAATCTGGCCCTCTTTGCAAAAAGTTTGGACACCCTTGATTTAGGGACTTGGTAATCCAGTATGAAATTAATATTTCGCTGTAAAACTATAGTTTATATATTTCATCATAAAAATGATTGGGAGAATAGTTTGGTATGTCGTTATTTCACAACAAGTATATGCAATTTAAGGTCAATTTTTCAGTCTAGTTCAGAATCTAAGTATTTTTCCTAAGAGAACTGACTTTTTGATTTAATGCAGTTTTTCCTAGAAAGAGATTTAAAATACATTGTAAAAGTTTGGTGACACCAGCTAATAGGGAGTTTGGACGTTTAAGCCACAGTAGTATTAAGTGTATTAAGAAGATTAAGGAGGTCCAGTACTGATGTTTGAAATACTAATGATAAGTTATAGATCACCAGAACATCATCTCATTCCTAAGGTATTGGATGGTGCTTCATCATTAATGTTAATGCAGTTCACTGCTCTGCAGTTCTGAGGGAGATTTTACCCCTCTTGTCCTCACGTGGCATTGAATATGATGGGTCCATGTTCAGCAATCCCTGATCGCATGCGTCAGTGACGGATGTTTGTTAAAATGAAAAAAAAGAGAGAATTAGGCAGCTTATAAAAAAGTAAGAATCGCGCAGCTTGGAAAAAAGGAGAGGATCGAGCAGTTTGTTAAAAAGCCAGAGAGGATTGGGCAGCTTGAAAAACAACAGAGAGTCGCGCAGCTTGTGAAAAAATAGGATTGGGCAACCTTTAAAAAAAGTGAGAGGATTGGGCAGCTTGTAAAAAAGTGAGAGGATTGGGCAGCTTGTAAAAAAAAAAACAGAGGATCGGGCAGCTTGTATAAAAACAGAGGATCAGGCAGCTTGTAAAAGAAGTGGAGAATTAGGCAACTTGTAAATATTGCAAGAAAAAAGAGGATGGCTCTTTACTAATGCAGCCAGTTCTCCAGCCTTTTAAAAGTAAGGATATCTTTGCATTACTGTCTCGAAAGCATGTTTTTAGGAGCGGCGGCCATAGCGGCTATACAGACGCATGAGCCTCAAAGATGTTCTGACAGAATAACTATCAACACAATAACATTATTTTAGCTCTTAAGATTAGATGTAGATTCATGAGACACAAAATATGCTGTGATGTGACCACAGTGTGTGCTTGCAGTAGATTTTTTTGTTTTCTTAATTCTATTGTTAATATAGTACAATTATACCTATGCAGAATCTTTTGGTTAGGAAATCTTAATTAACACCATTATCTCTTCATTATTTCTTCATTATTTCATTATTTCTTCATTATTTAATTGTTTTACCTTTTGTCTTGAACCGATGGACTGCTCCTTTATTTCACTAGGCACATAGTTAGTATGTGGTTTGATGTGTGGTTTGTGGTCCTCTGCGCAGCCTTTGTAAACTGATTGTTAATCTAACACAGATTATGAAAGTATGTTGCTGCCCCATACACTGTCAGACGAAAACTGTCCAGGAAAATTTGAGTCCTACTAGATATAATGTAAATGTATCTTCAAAGGTGCAACATGGTCCTTAAGAAACTTAAGGTCCAGCTGTGTACCTTAAAGGTACTGCCTTCACATTCCCAGAGGAAAGGTGTGTATATTCACCTAGTTATAAATTAAGTTTTTGAGTAGAAAAATAAAGTACATATATAAAATGTGGAATGTTCATTTGTGCACTGGCCTCACCATGAAGAGTCCTTTTGCTTTCATAGGATTAGTGTCTTATTCCCAATGTATACATAGTTTGTATTTTCTTATGTTGGAAGTAAGAACCTGCAATTTGAGCTCTGGGTCTGACTGAAGATTGAACTGGATTGAAATGAAGCTGCAGTGGTCATGGAAAGTTTCAACGTGCTGTCCTAATGACATAATAACCACATTTTCCATCTCTGATTCTGAGGTTTTGCTCCCAGTTGCAACGAGGAGCCTCAGTTGTTTTAGATGGCCTAAGAGTGGTGACTAAGTACAGCAAGCTGTGCCTTTCCACTAAATCCCTCCAGTATGTGTCGCAAACTACACGCACTGTTGAGCAAACTAGCATTGTCCTAGTTGTCTTAAGACTAGTCCTGCAAACTAGAAAAAATATCAATAATCCATTCACCTAACTCTCTGGTAGTGTTGTCTCAGTTGACTGAAAGAGTCCACCAGAAAAAAGGAACTTTCCACTGTTGCAATGTATGTGCAACAACTGAGAACAGCTGGCAGGGAAATCGTGTGAATTCAGGTTAGAAATAATTAACTTAATTAATTAACTTAATTAACTTAATTAGAATTAGTTGAACTAATCTGTTCAACGCCTGAGTATGTGGGGTTGGATTGATCCTGTTTTTCCACTGAATACTTCATATATTTCAGTAACTGGCCAAAGCCCAATATAAACTGAGTGATAACAACAGGCTTGTATCATCACTGTTGGAATAAAACCTTGTATCTACAAAAAGTCACTTTACAGGAGAAGGAAAATTGTAAGTTAATGTAAAAAGGTTTTATTGTATTTGGACCATTTATTTTTGTCCATTCATGTCATTTTGCATAAATGGCACCTGGTGTTTTCAGATTATGTCAAAAAAATGAAAAAGTTCACACTGCATGAGAGGTTTCAAATAAAATCTCTGTGTCAGACTGCCTTTAATTCCATCAGTTCACTGCAAATCAGATAACATGATAAATATTCTCTTTTGGTAGGTCTGTGATATAAGAAAAGGATGACACTCCATCTGCTTGTGTTTTTGAAAGTCACACAAATAATCAAATCAGTTACTTTCCTGAGTAAAATATAATTGTAAAAGAGCATGACATGCCATGACAGTTTTCTGACTTACGTAATTGTTTCAGGCCTGGCAGACAAAGTGTTTACAGTTTTTATTTAGTTTTATTTGGTTTTGTATTATTTTAATTTATTTGTCTAGCTTATTTTACACATTACAAGGCAAACTCAGCTTCACTGATCACAAAGGCTATGTAAACGCTCTGGACAGCATTCCATATAACCTAACACCATGCAAAGGTAGTATGAGTGAAACAATTGTTATAATATACTCTTACAAAAAATGCTCCTATATGGTTTTTTTAAAGGTTCAGTATTTGAGTGCTGGCTCGTTAAGATGCCTGTAAGAGGGGGCCTCTCAGATAAGCTTGGTTAATTGGGTGTATAAATGAGCCATTCCACTGAGCATGATCAGCTGCACAGCCATGGTGCTCACGTCGTACTGGCAGATCAGCTTGAGATGCCAATCAAGAGAGAGAAAAACCCAACAAATGCCAAACTGACAAAAAAAAAGAAAATATGTGCTGCTCAGTGTATCTGTCGTGCTTTGTTTAGATACAGTTCTGCTTCTCTTGAACTGTTTGTAACTGAGTGACTGCTGAAATCTAACAATTTCACTGGCAGGGGAGGCCGAAACAATGCTTGCATGGAGGCTATTGCACTTGTACTCGATCCACATTACCTGGATTTCACTTTCTTAAAAACACTTATGTATATAATTTCTTACAAATGCTGAACAGACCTAGACTAATGGGAGGGATCAAAGACAAAAAGAATGAGATTTTGGTTTCTTACTCAAACCCATTCTGATGTGAGTTAAAGAAAGTCATTGTTAAGTGTCCATGCTCACAACCAGCGTAAGCAGGGAGGAGACAGGAGCATCCATGGGTGAAACGTGGAGAACGCTTCTTTTTTCCTTGTCTGACACTTAGGTGGAAGAGGCAGAGAGAACAGGATGGGAGCTTCCAGTAGCTATGGCAACACATGCTTGTCCAATCATTAAGCCCATGCATTGGTTGCTGGGGAGATATTCTTCCACAGATGAAGGACTTGGCAGAGCGGCAGCATCAGTGTGGTAGACAGAGAATTCCCTCAGGGTCTGCTGAGCTTAGGAAAGGTATCAGGTAGTAGCCTACTTCTTGCTAGCCTTTAAGGATCCTACACTCTTGAAAATAAAGGTTCCTAAGTGGTTCTTGGATGCACAGTTCTAGAAAAAACAACCTTTATGTTATGTTGAGGTTCTTTAAACTATGAAATGGTTCTCCACACTTATGTCTCTTCTATTGAAACATTATTTTGGGAATCAAAAGTGAGATTCAGACACATCAATAAATGACATGTTTTTAAGTATTGTAGTATTACATGTGATGGTCTTCCAGACAGCTTTATGGTAAAACCTATATCATGATTGTGCAGCAAAGGTGTTATTGCAGCACTATGCCCTTGTTTGACTGTGTGTGTAGTCTTTCATGCCTGTTTTATTAGTTGAATAATACTTGAGATCAGATTTTTTGTGTTGGGTAGAATTAAATAATGCAGTCCATCTGAATTTCTTTCCCTTACTGTTTTAATTGAAGAAGAGCTGCACCATCAGTCAGTTTAATGAAATGTGCTGAGTGACAGGGATGCTTTGGGATGGAATTCTAAACAGATAAAGTCTACTGACAACAATGCATCAATTTATTTATGATCCCAATAATGCAAAAAATAGTATTTCGTGTTTGGAGCAAAAATCTTCAAAAACCTACATCTCTAGCAGTAATACAAATTAAAAATTGCACCTATTTAGCATCCCTGCATTTGAAAAGAATAATTGCTGTTCAGAAGTTCTTTTCTTTCAGTGAGTATAAGGTTTTTGTTCATAAGTAGAAGAGAAAAAATTAGGGCTGTTAAAAATATCACGTTAACTATTTGGGTTAATTTCTTTTCTATAACGCTTTAAAATAAATTGATCGCGCGATTAATTCCGAAGCTGTCGCCCCCGACAGGTTTTTTCAATGT
>JBBPCZ010000034.1:1080314-1091210 GCA_037974445.1 Brycinus macrolepidotus
TTTCGCTTTAAGTTACTAAAGCCTTCTTTGTAAAATTGATGACTGTGTGTTTATTATATATTGGGTTGACTTAGAATCGCGATTAATTTTTTCCAGATTTGCGATTAACTAGTTAATTTTAATTAATCGCTTTACAGCCCTAGAAAAAATACATGTTACATTTTTGTGAAGTTTTTAATCATTTAAAAATATCAGAGGCACTGACTTGTACCTGCTGATACAGAATGTAAAATGAATGTAAGTACATAACTCACTGTTTAATTAAACATATAATTACATTTGAAAAGTATAACAAATCAAAGGTATTAACTAAGTAACTAATTAAATGGAGAACTAAGGTTTAAATCAAGTCTGCTTCTTCTGTGTTTAGCAGCAAACTAGTGGGGCCTCTAACCAGCAGAGGAAATGTTTACATCTTTTTCAGTCCTGAATGAGCCCTTAATCCTTTTTATTTCCTCTTTGAATTAATTCTCTGCTGTTGCTCCCCTCTTCTTCCAGTTCCAGTGAGAGACCATCTGTGGGCTCCATGTATAGCCATGTAAGAAGCTGGGAAAAGTAATTGCTTAGCTAGTGTCTCCCTTTTTCTGCTGCCCACCTCCCCCCGATCTTTTGGCTCCGTCTAAAAAGCAAATTAATTACAGATGATGAGTACCTCATTAGCACCGGTGTGTTGGTAGCGGAGTGGGTACGCAGTGTGATGGAGGCAAAAAAACTACCGAGGCGCTGACAGATGTGGGCCTGAGGATGAAAACGCATCGACTGCTGTGTCATGTTACTGACTTTTGTCATGTTCTATTTTGTCTTCAAGAGCAAATGGCCTTGTCCAAAGCAAGCAAGCTGAGCAATAGATGTTGAATTTGGTGTTGTCAACAGTTGGATAATGTTTAGTAATATAAAGCTTTTCCTCCACCCATAAGAGACTATGGTTTTCTTGTGAGTTGAGTAGTTTCAATTTGAGTTAATGAGTGCAGTCAGGTAGTTTGAATCTGTTTTATAAAAATACTTCTTGTGTAGCTTTAGGGTCAGATTGACCCACTTATCACTCATATGCATCATTGCAGTTTTTATTTTGAGAACTAGAAAGATCATACGAGCTGATACCCACATCTGAGGAAGTGGTGCGATGGTTACAATTTGTAATTATATGCAACAGCTTAAAATCATAATAATAAGTAAAGCTATCTCTGCAAAGCATGCCCCTGGACAAGGCAATCTCATAATTTGAGCAGTAAACTGTAGTATTGCTGGGATTAATTTTATTCAATAATAAGTTGTAGTTGTTTTTGGCATTTTAAAGAAATATTTCAGTACTGAAATAATACCCTTGAATAAAAGCAGTGATCATTTTGGTCACTGGTATCGCAACTGCAAGTATTTGTACTGTCCCATTCCTAGCTAAAGGTTGGGGAGAGGATCTGAATATTTGTGTTTGAATTGACACTTTAACTGTGGAATGTAAAGTACTGGCTGTTATCTTTTAGATGTGATTTGTTAATTTACTTTAACAAATAAAAAGGCAAGTGCTCTGATAGACCAAAGAGAACTTCTGTAGTTATATAATGGATCCCTATATCACATGTGTTCCTACAAATCAGGAAGACTCTGTAGACAGATATGCGTCAAGCTGGGCAGAGACCTTGTTTGCTGAGAAGACACCACAGGAAACAATCTGCAATCAAGTCCCAAGAGCAGAGACAACTTTCTGCGTTTTCTGCAGTAATTGGAACTTATATAAAAGTGTAATAACTGTTAATACAAAAATGGCAAAATATGTCTGAGGGTACGTGTCGCTGTCACTGGTCCTGGCTTAGCATTGGTTTAGCAATATTTGTTTTGTTCACAATGTATGTACTTCTTACTGTCAACCAAATGTTTCAACTCCTTACATAGTTTTGAATGATACTGTATGTAGTAGCACAATAACCCTTATTACCATATATTTTTGGGGGAAACATTCAAACACTCATTAAGTCGCAATATCTTAACAATGTCTTAACAATGTACTTATTTAGTTTTAAAGTTTAACTCATTGGCACCATACGCTCTTAGAAATAAAGGTCTCGAGGTTTTTTGGGGATGCCATCGACGAGCTATGCTTGCTTCCCTATATAATATTTCCTTTAGTAGTTTAAAGAGCCATCCAGTGAACAGTTTTTAGTGAAGTTAAAATGGTTCTTATATTACGTTACTCTAGAGTACCCTTTTGGCAATTATTTTTAAGAGTATTGGCTGCTGTAAATTTCACCTCCTAAAATTGAAAATACTTGGCTTTGTAGGCAGCTGTTGACAAGTTGAGGACAGTGCCTGAAATCCGGTGCTGGAAAAAAAAAAAAAAACTATAGTGGCAGGATAAAAGGACAGAAGTCTTGAGTTTTTCTGCTAAATTACAAAGCTAAAAGTACTTTATTTATGCAGAAATACTACACAAGATTCCAAATTCCGCTGTAGCTCTAATCATGACAAATTAGAGTTTTGAGTGACATGCAAAACATCCATTCACAAAATGTTAAATAAACTATTGGTTGGCAAACACACAAAAGCATCTTGCTGCTTACCTCTTCAAACCAGACATGACTGGAGCCAAGTTTTTCATGAGAGAAAAAGACATTAGAATGACTTTGTGAGAGAAACTCTTCTGCACATTTCACACCTCAAACCATAGCATCAGCCTTTAGCCGCAGCCCCTATTTGCAAAACAAGCAACTGCCACAACAGTTGAATGACTAGTTGGCTAATGAATGACTAGTTGATCATTTCACTAATGGAAAAGCATCTCAAGAAAGAGCATCTCAGGTAACCTCACAGCATGCATCATGGCTGCAAGTTGACAGGTCATTTCGTCTGTTAGTCAGGGCTGTTTTAACCTGTGTAAATGTCTTGTACGCTGTAGCTTGTACAGAAGCAGTACAAGGAGCTGTGGGCTATACAGCAGCATGAAAGGCGAAGTCGATATTTGGATCAGAGGCCCTGCTGAGCTACAGCATCTGGATTTGGGCACAGAGAGACAGAGAATGAGAGAGAGAGAGAGAGAGAGAGAGAGAGAGAAAGAGAAAGACGCCTTCAAGTCTCTGTCAGCCCTGCCTCACTAGTCCACAAAGAGTTCTGTACATAAAAGTGATACAAAGTAATTGTGCCACTTGCTGAGAGAAAAAAGGGGATCTTAGGGAAAAGATGGGATGCAGAAGGGTAGTTGCAGGGTGAGAGGTAAAGAGAAGCAAAGAGAAATGGGAGGGGAAGGGATTCTTGGGGTTCCGGGAAGTTCTACAGAAGAGAATTTTAATTGCGTCTGTTGGCTGCTGATAAATACATAATCAGCCATACCCCCTGCTGTTCCCTAATCAGTTCTATTTTAATGACCTCAGTGTCAAGCTGCAGATGCTTCCATAAAGAGAGGGAGAGAGAAAGAGAGAGAGCAGGCCACTCAAAAACACAGTGACCACTATATGATTTATGCACACAAACAGTTTCAAAAAAGTATGTGGGGCAGTACCACTTGAGGGCAATTGTTTCAGGTGATTTGACATACCTGTCACCACAGTATTTTGGCATGTAATTCTTATAAGAAATAGTTTGCTTATATCCATTGACTAAAAAGCTTCAAAAGAAGCGAAATATCTTAAAGGCTTCACAATCAGTAATGTCTGTTGTCTTTTGATTATTCAGTTACACTCAGTTATACCTGATTAAACTTTATTACTCAAACGCTTTGTTGTATTTGACCTTTTCTATGAATGATGATGATAATGATACATATTTTAAATTCTCATACTGCTCTTTGATCTACTCTCCTACAGCAAGAAATGGAACTTGTTCGACAGACCCATTTGGTTGCATTGTTTTGTCACAGTGTTATTTTCTAAATAATTTAAATTAATTGAAAATCTTTTTTTAAAGGCTTTCTGGTTTTGCAGACTCTGAAAGGCTGTGCATAGTTTGTTGTTAATGCTGTCCATTTTTGAGATTGTAGGCAGGTTCAGTTTGAATACAAACATCATAAGAGAAGCATCATTCTCACCACTTAAAGCATATTTGTTGTGCTTAAGTGAAAAAGATCAAACTACATTATTAATCAAACAAGCTACACATTATTTTAATGATTAGTTTTCAAAAGGCAATCCAATCTAAAAAATGGACTGCCTTTTGAAAACTAATCATTAAAATAATGTGTAGCTTTGTTTGATTACTAATGTAGTGTGATGTTTTTCACTTATACGCAACAAATATGCTTGAAGTGGTGAGAATGATGCTTCTCTTATGATGTTTGTATTCAGTTGCAAGGGGCTGAACCTGCCTACATATGTCAACCTGAATGTGCTTTAGTTTTTTTTTTTTTTTTTTGAAGAACATAAACAGGATTGTTTTGTTTTACGGCCAGGCCGTGTCTCTTGCTTCTAAATCTGTACCATCCAGATCAGAAATACCCTTACTGCAACCATTTAAATCATCAGCAACAAAAGGGCTTTATGGAGAACTTCAGTAGTGTGTCAGGATGTCTGCCTGCAGTGATTTAGGGCAGGTAGGGTGCATATGTTTTCAATAAGCACTTATTTCTTTAGCAAAGTTTGCTACATGTTATTCAATTGATTTTGAGAAACACACAAATAACAAATCCTGTACCTCAGGCTTTTGTGTGGGACCCTGCTGTCTCTAGGGCAACTGTGGAAGGTTCAGGTTTCCTATGGCAACTGTGAAAGAGGTCATCCCTCCGCGGCAGTCTTTCAGCCAATGGACTGCTTTTTAGAAATGCTATTATCAACAGAGAAACACTTCGTATTAATTACTGTACCAGTGCGTTTAAAATGAGAATATATGATTCAGCCTAACCATTTTACTCAATGGGAAGTGCACTGGTTAAACCTAAAATGTGAAAATCTATTCTTTTTACTTTTCTCCATGTTTTCTAGAAGGTCATCTGTATATTCACCGATCAGCCATAACATTAAAACCACGGACGCCCAAGGCTCATTGATGCACGTGGGGAGCCAAGACTAGCCTGTTTGGTCTGATCCCACAGAAGAGCTTCTGTAGCAGTTAATGTTGGCTGTGATAGAAATCTGTTAAAACACACAGTGCAACTCAGCTTACTGCATATGGGGCTGCATAGCTGCAGACCGGTTAGAGTGCCCATGCTGACCTACAGTGTGCATGTGAGGATCAGAACTGGACTATGAAGCAATGGAAGGAGTTGACCTGGTCTGATGAATCAGAAAGTTGTCTTTTACATTATGATGATGGCTGGGGAGGTGATGTCACAAGCAAAAAGGCATAATGGCATTTGGCCTCTTTCAACAGGGATGTGCTGGACAAATTTGATATATCGAGGCCCCACCTCACAAATGAAAGGATCTGCTGCTAATGTGGTCCAGTAGGTCTCAGAATTCTTCACTTAGGATGACCTCCTTGATAAAAGTCAGGCTTTAAGAGTGGCCACTCTACTGACACAGCCTTGTTGTCTGTGATGGAAGCCCTAAAAGCAAGCAGAGCTGCAGGTCTGTCCTAGAGACCCATCAGCACTTTACAACATAAATAAAATCAGAACTTACCTGACTCATCAAGCCACCCAGCTCTTAGTACATGCCATGGTTATCACTCGACTACTTGAAAGAAACTCTTAATCTTGAAAGAAAAAGAAAAATTTAGTTGTGTTTTGTAGTGATCATAGGTGTGTCGTGACACTAGGGCTTGAATTGTTTTATCACTTGTAGGAGGACACTACTGGTCCTAAATAAGCTTATCATTCATATTTCAAAGAAGTCGATGGTATTTCCATGACAGAGCTTTCCAAGGACTTATGCCCTATAACAGAAGTTGCAACACAAATCGTGCATAATTTTCCTGTTGTAATTAGTTATGTAATTATCAAGCCCGTAATGACCTGGATCCCTTGTGTTGGGCTAAAGCATAGTTGTAAACCATGTAGGGCAGTTCTCGTGACTATTGGGACTGCTGTTCTATAGGTAAACATTACTTCTGTTGCAGAGAATAGAAGTGATTTTAAGAGCTTGAGAAATGCTACCACCAAAAATCCTAATATTTGATGTTAGCTTTGCTCTAGTGTTATCAGTATGCTTACCTTCATTTATGACTTGTTTCTCCACATGAAGCCCCACGTATCAATTTTCAGCATTTAATCCATCTTACAGCACTAATGGGTTGCTTTCAGTGACCTTCTCCTCTTGACCAAATGCTTGACCATGCAGTTCTGACACCAGATTCACACCAGACCAAATGCAGAGTAAGTGAAGAAACCTTATGGTCAAATTGCCTCCACCTTCACCCCACCTCTAATGCTTCAGTGGGAATATCAGCTTTCATGTATCTGTCTGCTTTCTAATTTTACAGTTTTGTAGTAAATTTAAACGACATCATAAACAGCTTATCTAGTTTGGGGGAAAAAAAATCACATTTTTTCTCTATTGTATGTGTCATGTCGGCACAGGGGATAGAGAACACAACCACAGGAGATACTTCAAACCCAGATAGCCTTTTAATGAACTGAAAGGTAAATGAACAGTCACTTGAAAACACAGACTGTCCTTCTCGTTCCTAGTAGCAAGGAGGGACTCGCTGACGTAGGCACATCCACTCTGATAGGGTATTTCTAATAAGAGTAGGCGCTCCCCGGGGCCCCTAGAGAATTCTTGAGTAGGCCGCTCCGTGCCTGTCTGGAACTACTTGGTTAGCTTCCAGTCTGTCTGCGTGCCTTGCTACTAAAATATACAAAGACAGGACACTGCCGTTACTATTAATGCAATACCACTTCTGAGGGGGGACTCCTTACTGCTTTTAGTAACCCGGCCGTGCCATCCAGATCCCGCTGTGACTAACACGAATGTTGGTATGAGGGTGACCACACGCTGGATTTCGGACCACCTGACTTTTAAACCTAAACACAAAAGGGATAAACCAATGAGAGACACAAGACAATAATCAGCTGTTTAACTTGAAGAGGGACACCTGGAAACAAGAGGGAGACCCTGATGACGTCAGGCTAGGGGAGACACAATGAACAGACGTAAGTCAGATGCATTGCTAGGCAGCGCACTAAACCAAAACAAACCTCCACATGGACAGGGGCATGACAGGACTCTTCCAGCTCAGAAGTCAGGTGATTGCGAACGCTAGAGGTGCGGCGGAGGCGGCACGGATGTGACAGTAGGAGTCAAATTATATGCCACAGCAGTTATTAGGCCAGCTACTAGGCAACACAGTCTATATCCCTTTGGTAAATTATCGTTTGATTGTAGTTTATAATGCTATAGAAAATGGGAGTGTGTGATTTGACTGGATCTCTGTGGAGTTGACAATCCCTCTCATGCAAATAATATATATCTCTCTCATGCAAATAATATCTGTTTTGTCAGATGGACGACTAATAGCACTTCACAAAATTGCCCTTGATTCTGGGTCCAGAAGCAGTGGCATTTTTAGTTATCTCTAGCGAGGGTTCGATGTGCTGGCTTTACTCCATACACAAAGATCTGCTTGGGAGCATTTGCTTTGGTAAGTTGGCATACTTTTCAAGCATTTAAGCTTATATTATCTGCCCTTTTAGAGCCAGTCAAAAGGGACTCATGACTGAGTCATGGTATTTTGAAGCAATCCTCTTCATAATGACCATGAAAAACCTCTGAGATTTTCATAATCTTTATCCATTGTGTCAGGCTCAGCACTGCCCTGTAGGAGGACAAGATGAACTGCAGCTCTGTGGCAGATCACATGACCCACTGGGTCTTTGTATCCACAATGAAAGGAAAAAAGTAAATTCTACTTGTCTCTCCCTTTTGGCCTTTTTTTGTTTGCCATGTCTGTCCCATAAGTCACCTGCCGCTCCAAGTCTGTGTCGCAGCCAGCCTGTATGTGTCCGGATGCGTCTCAGCACAGCATGCTCAGCAGGTCTGCCTGTTGAACTGCAGCAACCAAGGATTAGAATGACAGCGAGGATCATCAGCTAACATCAGCTGGTCTGAGAGTTCTGAGGTAAAAATATTTGTGTTTTCTGTGAAGACAGGAAGAAAGGACAGCAGTTCTGAGAAAACTAAACTCAGTTGAGGAAGCAAAAAGTGCAGGGTCTTGCTGTTTTCACTGTTTTTCTACTTGTGCCTGACAACTGCAACAATATAGTCTGCCATTGTATTCTTGGAGTCCGTCACAGTAAGTCAGAAAATTCCAAAAATTATGCCAAGGATTTCTGAATGGCTTTATTCAGTTGAAAGCCATTGATCTTACTGGAAAGGAAAGTTATCACACTCTTTTCTGAGAGTTAGCTGGGCTGAAATGTCCCTGAGATGAGGCAAATGGCTTTTGTCCAGTTTTTTTCCCATTAAGCTTTGAATGTCACATGCCTCGGTATTGTGGTTTTATTTTGCTGTTGCAATCCAGCTGGACCATTTGAAGCACTGTGCCATTGTTTTGTGATTTGTGAAGTGCGGTTGGCATGGAACGTATCGCACATGAGTGCATATATACAGACGCTCCTGTGTGCCTGCGGGTCTGAAATTTCCTTGCATATGTGGCCACATTGCCAAAGACTATAGAGACTTTTGTGAAAGTCTTAATTTTGTTAATTTCGAGTCGGCACAGAGGCTGTGAAATTGTGTTGCCCAAATATGCTCGGCTCATGTATCAGACATAGTGCCTGTTTGCAGAGTGGTTATATTGTGCCTGTTGCCTTGCTCTTTTTGTGGCTTCCATGAAGGAGAACCATGATGAAAATGCATTCCTCTAGTACATCACTCTATCATCTCACATTTTGTAATCATCGTTTCACTCCCATTTATGTTTAATTTTTCAGGTTATATGGAGTTGTGCATAAAAAATATAGCGTTGATCTTTTATTACTAGGTAAAGTCAATAGTTCTTAGTTTTACAAAACAGTCTGGACTGAATTAGTCTCAGTAGAATGTGAGCATGGTGCCAGCCAATACAAACCTCATTAAATCTAAAGAGACTGGATGACAAGCAGACACCAGCATTTTGGTATTGTATTTAAAGCATTGGCCTCATACTGTCTGTTAAGACAAGCTATTATATTCACTGCATTGTGTGTTTAATTCTAGTCATTTGGACGAGCTCCACTTCATACTGGCTTTAATGCTGCCTTAAATTGCACCAAAACCCACTACTTAATCTTTCAGCACATCAGTAAATGACCACTACATCAGCACTAGTCTAGTAATGCTCGTTTATGCTGAAGGGTATTTGTTAATTCCTGTCTACTGCATCTATAAATACCTAAATGAAATTGTTGTTAGAATATAGAAATTGAATCAACTGAATCCTTTTTGGTTTGTTTTAAGCATTCTTAATGATATTCTTCCACCTGTTGTCGTAACCATTATTCATCAGGATCAGTTTCATTTTGTTTTATCTTCCTTTATAGCCTTTATTGCCCCTAATGGGCTGTTTATGTTTTGCAGGTGCAGCCCACACAATGGAGCCGGGTAGCCTTCATTTACTATGTCTTAGATGATACCAAAATGAATTACGAGTGTAGGTGGCTTTGAATTAATGATTTACAGTGACACATTTTGCAAAAGGCAATCATGCCCAATTCTCCAGGCCAATAATAGCTGTCGGTGCTGGAATGATGGATGACGGTGTGTATATGTGAGAGAGAGAGCAGTAGGGTGACATTATGCCAAAGGAGAACTGCTGAAATGAATGCAGAAAGAGATTTATAGACATGATCACCAACGGCTTGGTGACATGATACTCATGTTCCTTATGCCTGCACATGACATGATGTATGTTCACAGCTTGCTCATATCTGTTTCTGTATGCTGATTGTAACTTGTTAATGCAGGACAGTGCTGCTGAAATTCTACATAACAATATTTTCCAGATGAAGTGTATATTAGATATAGGTCATATTATTCAAATTAATGTCACATAATCCAAGTTTGCTGAGATAACACTGAGAACTGAGAGTTTTTGGTTCCACCGATTGCTAACTAGAGCTACCCTATCGCCTCATTGCCCCTGCCTTCTCAGTCATGTCTTTAAAAACTCATCTTTGGCAATGCAATGACGTTAAAACCTCAACACTTTAATTGTAGCCAAATATAATGTAATCTGTCATATGTCATAGCCCCATTAAAACGTGTATTTTCTCTCTGACTCTCTGTGATTTAGTGTAGTGAATATACTGACATTACACACACATACACAAATGCTTGTTTCACTTAAGGGTAGTAACTGTAAAATGACTTTTTATTGGGATTGTACATGATTATGGACCATCCATAGATCAGTCAAAGGCCTCAGTAAGACATTATGTGGTCCGTTATCAACAGTATCATAACTGTAGGTGTAATGTCCCAGGAAGCTTGGTACTGGTACACAACTTTTTAGATACACCTCAAGGTAAAAATAGATTCTACATTTTTTAATACTTATGAAAGATTGTCTAGTGAATGATGCATAGTTCTTGATCCTCTAAGGATCATGGATTTCTAGGCTATGTATGTTTATTATGTATTTAAATACTGTGCTGCATGCATACTTGAATACTTTAGGATATTGTTTTTACTGATAATTTCGCCATTCAATCTGAATTATGATTGAATATTACCCAGTAAAGAATTGCTACAACAAGGCTGTTTTCTGGTACTTCAGTAGCTGAGGACCTCAAACAAGCCTTACTAAGCATAATGCACACATATTTCAACATTTAGCCTTATGAGGTTTAAGCATTCTCATAAAGGCCAAAAAATAAGAAATTTTCACAATACACTACCCTGTTGTGTTTTTATATAGTTAATTTATTACATTTGACTGCCTATAATTCCAGCAAAAACAGAGGTCTTTACAGTATTAACATTTAAGATAAGATAAGATAAGATAATCCTTTATTAGTCCCACAAGTGGGAAATTTGCATTGTCACGGCAGAAAGT
>JBBPCZ010000034.1:1101783-1143888 GCA_037974445.1 Brycinus macrolepidotus
ACGTGTTAACACTTTGATAGATCCGTGTTCTTTAAATAACACAGGGTGCCCACTCACACCTGATTGTCATCCCATTGGTTGAAAACACCTGACTCTAATTTCACTTTCAAATTACCTGCTAATCCTAGAGGTTCACATACTTTTGCCACTGACAGATATGTAAGATTATTTTCCTTAATCAATAAATGACCAACTGAAATATTTTTGTCTCATTTATTTAACTGTGTTCTCTTTATCTACTTTGAGGACTTGTGTGAAAATCTGATGATGCTTCTGGTCATATTTATGCAGAAATGTAGACAATTCTAAAGGGTTCACAAACTTTTAAGCACCACTGTAGGTCCACCTCACCTTGCCAGAACAGCTCTGACCCTTCGAGTCATGGACTCCACAAGACCTGTGAAGGTGAGTTGTGGTATCTGGCACCAAAATGTTTGCAGCATTGTGTTGCAAGGTGGGGCCTTGGACTAGTTTGTCCAACACATCCCAAAAACACTCGATTGGGATCTGGAGAATTTACAGGCCAAGTCAACATCTTGAAGTCTCTGTCATGTACCTCAAACCATTTGTGAACAGTTTTTGCAGTGTGTAAGGGTGAAATGACCTTCTGAAAGAGGCCACTGCCATTAGCGAATATCGTTGCCATGAAAGGGAGTACTTGGCCCACAACAATGTTTAAGTAGGTGGTACGTGTCAAAGTAACATCCACATGAAAGACAGGAGCATACTGCCTCCACTGGCTTGCCTTCTTCCTGTAGTGCATCTTAGTGCCATCTCTTTCTCAGGTAAGGGACACACACGCACCAGACGGACCATGTGATGTAAGCAAAATATAATTTGCCAGACCAGGCCACCTTCTTTCATTGGTTAATGGTCTAGTTCTAATGCTCATGTGCCCGTTGTAGACACATGATTTTCTACACATCATCTTTAAGAACTGACTGTTCAACCCATTCCTTGACAGGTGCTGTTGTATCGTTGTTACTCACTTTACATGTCAGTGGTTTTAATGTTGTGGCTGATGCATATACTTGATATTGAATTATATGTCATGTTTAATGTTCATACAATTTATTTGAATACATTTCAGAACATAGAGGTATACCGGACGTATTTGAGTTTTATTGCCTTGTTGAGCAGTGGAAATTGTATTATTTTTCTTAGTTGCAGTAGATATATTAAAAAGCACTACATTTTGAGTTAGAAATCTCTTTTCAGCTCTAGTGACTTAAATGTTCAGATGTTTGAAAGGTTTACAGCATTACTTGTCCTAGAGTAAGTCTTCTTCTTTTCTTTCCCAAGTTTCTGTCCCTTTCATCCAACTTCTTTTAGCCTGCCACCACTCTTCCCACCATCCCTACACATACTCACACAAACCCTGTTCATTCTGGCTGAAAACGCAAAACACACAGAAGAAGTAGAATTATACATAACTTTAGATCCCCCTTCTTCCCTCCTCCCTCATCACTGCTCTCTCTTCTGTTTCACCTTTCACTTTTCTTTCTTTTCTCAGCAACAGTGGAGCCCAACATCTACCGGAAGCCTCCCATCTATAAGAGACATGGTAGAGTGTGCTTGACCTGTCCTCACTCCTCGTCCCCCTCTCCTGAGGCAGCTCATGCGTCTAGGAAAGATGTCTTGGAATAGCAGTATTGACACTGTTATATATTTTATAGCATATTTCTGTAGTGAGTACATGTTGCAGTAATCATTTGGATTTAGTTTATGCCTGAGGGAGGTGCCATCCAATTCCAGTCCTGGTGGGCCACAACACTTAAGAGTTTAGATTCATTAAATCAGTAGTTCCAAAATCTTATAAGCAATAGTGTATTAAAGAAGTCTCTGTTTCCTGAAATGTTTGGCCTTACTCCAAATGTAGTTGAAAGCAAAAATTTAATGTCTGAAGTTTGCTTTTTTAGTTTTGCAGTGGAGCTATAAGCGATGGACGCTTGTCACTCACCTCACGCACATGCCTAAAACTGCAGTGGGTCTCTAATTATGCTAATAGTTAATGCTGTTTATACATACAGTATACATGTTGCATAACTAAAAACGTAAAAAAGTCAAGTAGGTCACATAATTACGGAAGCAGCAAGGAGTTATATAATTATTACATACAAAAAAAAATACAAATAAAAAAATAAACTAAAAATATTTTTTTTTTTTTTATTTTGCATAACCTAATTTTGCACACATTCATTTTTTTTTTTTACTTTGTAGAAGAGCAGGGATCAGATGTATGTACCTTGAAGTGATCACAATATACATTCACAATGTGCCTCCATTTATCATGCCAACTCTGCTTGGCCCCATCCACTGCATGCTCGTGAAGCACAGGGTTTTAAAGGCACAGTGAAATAATGGAGCCATTAGTTAGCTCATGAAAAAACAAGAAATGAAAATTCAATGATAAAGAGATAAAGGTGTTGATGTTTTCTTTTCTCAACAAAACATTCTATGGGAGTACAAAGAGAACATAGACTGGGCGCATATTGCAGCCAAATCATGACATGATTTTCTTACATATGTACAAATTGTCCAGAGAGTTTTAAACGTGTCATTCTGATGGTAAACATTTTTTCAGGTTATGCTTAAGGTAATGTCTCCATCTCACTACTGTGTTGCTATCTTTGTTAAAAGGAGTCCTTTAGTAACATGTCTTTTAAAACTATAACACAAATTTACACCTGGTTTTAAAAGACAGAGGAATATCTATGCAATATCCTGACATTTTGCATATGTAAGAGGAAGAGATGCTCTTTTCACATTTTACCATAAACTGTACATTAAAGCCTCATGTGCCAGTTTTGTACAGAACAGAATGTATTCGTTTTGTGTCTGATGTACTAAGTCTGGCACAAAAGGCTTAGAACATCAGGCCTGGTCTGTAAGGAGTGTTCAAGCAGTTTTATAGTGAATTTATTTATACTGAATCTTAGGTTAAGTGCTTATATTAAAGATTTTTACCGTTTAGTTTTTTGAAGCAAGAAAAATCGGATTAGTATTAAGTATTCGTCATTGGAAAAGAAAAAAGTGGTATTGTGCTTTCTTTACTGCAGAAAGTAGAAATTGAACAGTGGAGTCCTATTTGGAATATAATTGGTAGAGCAGGGTAACTTGCATGCGCTGATTGAACATCAGTTCCACTTGCCTTTTTATACAAATGTGGCCCTCATTCTGTGTCTCTGCTGCTTGCATGACATGAGGAGGCAGTGCTGGCTCAGCCCCCTGCCCTTTTCACTCAGGAGGGGAATGAAAAAAGAATGAGGCTCGCCGGAGCGTGGTGAAAGCCTGTATTTGGCGGCAATGCTTCTCCCTGCGTTTCATCGACTGGGAAGTGGCCACATGACATGCTACAAAGCCCCCCTGCGCAAAGTTAATTAAATACTATCCTGCACTTGTCTAACATGGCCTACTCTTACTTCAGTATTGGTTTCCGTTTTTTTTTTACCATGAATTTGAACACATCTCCTTTCAACAGCAGAAATATTGCATCTTTCCCTCTTAAGTGCATGCCAGTGTGTAAAGTATGTATATATCTTTGAGTGTTTATAGTAGTTTTTAAAGTAGATGTCCCTGTATGTGTGCATTACAGGCTTGTGACATTTAATCTTTTGTCAAAATGTGAAGGACGGATAACTATTGGACACACAGACATATTTATTCAATATGAAACCAGAAAGGCACTGGAACACATATTTAGAATCCTTTTGTCTGCTTAACATATTGTGCATAATATAGGCAGCAATAGTAGATTTCTAGCAAGAGAGAGATGAATTATTCCCATTGCCCATTGCCACATTATGTGGGGAAGAAGTCAGCTGAGAATGCATTTGACCTGACATTTATCACAGGCCTGTTAAGACCTGAGTAAAAAGACTCATGCTCCCTCCGCAGCGTGATGGCCTCTGCAGGGTCAGTGCTGTAGACAATGCAGCGAGAATACAGTGGGTTTAGTTGAGGTAATGTGACATGTATGGTAGTACAAGTTCTGCTGACTCACATCATTATCTGTCATTCCAAGAAGCATCCTGAGAAACAATGTAACTGCTACCTAAATCTAATTTTAATCATAACCTCAGGAACCTGAAAGAAATCTCTTACACTCAAAAAATAAATAAATAAATAAAAATAGTGTGAATAATTATGCCTTAGTTTTCCATTCAATCAAATATAGTAGGGCCAGCATATATGAACTTTGGGTAACAACAAAAGCTCGTATTCATAAGGCTTCAGTGACACCTGTCTAAAACCTTTCATAATAACGGACATTTGCAATATGTACAAAATGGAGAATGAAACATCGGGACAATCATGTTGTCCTATCACTGTGGGGACACTTTTTTCTGACAAAGGCAGCAGAGTACACACACACACACACACAACCATATTTTAAAAAAAAAAAAAACAGACTAGTACAATAGCTCAGAGTTTAGGTTCATTCACATATCACAAGCCTGTAATGAATTCTTCACAATGAATTTTTTGCTACTTGTATGGAGGAGTTGCATGGATAATTGAAAGATCTCGTGATGCAGTGAGTGTATTTGCCATGCTTCATATGCAGATCATGAGATCATGCTGCTTTCGGCTCATTTGATTCTCCTCTATGTGGGTACCAAATTTACCTCTCACATTACCTCTCATGGACTGCTCCTTTTGGGATGCAAATAATTCCCCTCTTTTTCCTTTTCACTGTTTGTATCACATGAATTCAATTCCCTCCACACTTCTGCTGTACTTTCCTTGACCTACCACTTGCTCTGTAAGTATTCTCTGTCCCTATAGCCTTGCACATGTGTCTGTCTGTCCCTGTCTCTGTCACTACATACATCTGACCATAATCATGCCCATGCCATTTGATTCTACACCTTTTCTGTAATGGACTGTTGTCAGCATACTGTGAGGTTTGCTGTGTGTTTGGTTGTCAGTGGGCTGTGTTATGTTAATGGTAGTTCAATTTGCAATTAGGTTTTAGAATAATGCTTAAAGAGCAGTTTGTTGCGTTCATTATCTGATTGTGTGCATAACTCATGCTGGATGTTTTCGTTGCTTAAACTGTTGTTGATTTATCTAAATCCGCTGCTTCATGGTTTCAGAATTGATTTTCATTTTGAACCATTCATCAGGTGTGACTGAGGTCATTAGTAGTATTGACCATGGTGTATCTTTCTTTTGTCCACTTGTCTGCGGATACTTCTATCTGTGAGGTTCAAGAATGGCCTGTTCTTCAAATGGGGAGGGCAGCCTTAAAGGAATACCCCAGTTTTTTTTTAACCTAATCACTATGTGACACATCTACATTGTCTCGTCAATTACCATGGACAAGAATTCTGACAGTTTTCCCTGTACTAGGCAAAAGAACAGAAAATCACAGAACTAAAAACAACAGGAAGTGTTCTGGGAGAAGTTCTGTATATGGACGTCTTTTAAAGAAATACTCTATTCCACCATTCTATATCGACTTCCCACTAACTTCCATCATAAGCATGTTGTCAGTGGGTTTTGTGTTTTATTACATTTTAAGTTTTTTTTTTGAAAGACCCGTTCCATTCACTTCACCAGGGTAGTATAGGACAATTTAAGATATACATTAATGTATCGTAACATTGTATTGTAATGTAATTTCTTTTTACTTAAGTAAGGAGTTTTAGTTGATCTGAAGTACACTTGTTTTATATTTTAAACTAGGCATTATTGTGTTGTACTGTTTGTTGTGTCTATGACGTATGGTTGAACTGTGTGATAGGGAATATAAATCATTTTGATGGAAAATAAAGTGAATCTTAAATGTTCAATCTTATGAAAAGACCATACGAAAAGTACTGGTGTATTCCTGTAAGGTTGTCCAGATGTGTTTTCTCAAACATAATGAGTTCCCTCTGTCTGTTTTCTTTGTGCAGACAATCACAATCCAGCCACCAAAAGCAAGACAAGTGAAGATCTCCTGCAGTCTTCCAAGTTGTCAACAGCTTATTCACCTGAGCACTACCAGCAATCACAGTCCGAATACTACCAGTACACCAGCTCCCCTAAATGTAGGTGACACATGTTCCACTGATGTAATGCAAACATTGAGTACCATGTACTTGAATCCTTTTTTTTGTAAATGAGGAAAAGGCTGGGCACATATGAATGGTAATTGCGGTAGCTACACTGTTACTAAGCATCGGATCACTTTGATCTTCTCCAGCTGGGCTGTATGAAACCTCAGAGGATGCAGGCTCTTGAATAATGTGAGATTATACTGTGATGCTCAAATTGATTTTTAGTCCTGCTTTACTGTTTGTTTGTTTGTAAATCAGTGACCCTGAAGTGATGTGTGAAAGATATGAGGATAATGATTTCAAATTGAATAGATGATTGCTTGTTTTGGCTTCTGTAAAGGTGTCTAAACACACTCTGCTTTTCTCTGTCACTTAACGTGATTCTGTTTGATGCTCTTTGCATCATTTATCTATTTCTCTCTCCTCTTCACAGCTTTACGGGTTCCCAGGAGAAGATTCTCAACAGGAGGAGAAGATGATGGCTGGAATCATGGTCTTCAAAGAGTATGTCACTAATGATCTCTCTCTCTCTCTCTCTCTCTCTCTCTCTCTCTCTCTCTCTTTCTCTCTTTCTCTCTGTCTTCTATTTTTCTCTTTCTATATACACTGAAGAGCCAAAACATTTTGATCACTCACAGATGAAGCACATAAGCAACTCTGACAAAGGCCAAATCGTTATTGCCAGATGACTGGGTCAGAGCATCTCTGAAACACCAAGCTTTTGGGGTGCTCTTGGTCAGCCACGGGGATTAGTGAATGATGGGGGGCAAATCACATACTGCTGAGAGGGTTTTAGGCACCCAAGGCTCATTGATTCATGAGAGTAGCAATAACTGTACCATCTGGTCCAATCCAATAAAAGAGCTACTGTGCCAGAAATCACCCAAATTTATAATGTTGCTTACAGGAGAAATGTGTCATTGGGCTACATAGCCACAGATTGAATGCCCATGCTTACCCTGTCCAGTGTAGAAAACATCTACAATGGGTGTGCAAGAATCAGTAATGGACCTTATTGGTGTATATCTAACTTTATTCCATCATATCTCATTGTGTGTCCTCTTGACTGTAATGAGGGTTTTTTTACTAATAAAAATTTAGCTTTGTGTTTGTCAGATTAATGGTCTTTTTAAAACCATCTTTCAGCTCTGAGGTGAGCAAAGCTAAGATTTTAAATCCTGTGTAGAAGAAGTCTGTCTTTAATTGCTCTTATCACTGTGTGTATTGAAGGCTTGGTGTCCCACTTTCTACCTCTTTACTAACTCTCTATCCTTCCACACATAGACCGACTTTCTCTCTCTCTCTCTCTCACATCAGATTCAAGGCGGAATCGGCAGGATGATCCTGAAGGAGGAGATGAAAGCTCGCTGTGGTTCCTATGACAACGACCCCTGGGGCAGCGCACGGAACTCCCGCAGCGGCAGCAAGGAGACGCTGCACAACATGAGCTACAACAACACCATCAACGGCTGTGAGTGTTGCCCCAGAGGGGAGGGAGGCAGGGTCACTGTCTGTGCATTGCTGTGTCATCTAAGCCATCAGGGGCTGGATAAACATGGACAGCGGCATGACACAGGGCACTGTTTACACCCTTATCAAAAAACTGTGCTTCTGCTAAGGGGTCGTTAGGGGCATAAAACCCTGCTATCATTAGACAACCTCATATCTCTGAAATGGTAACTTTATAGGGTGCGCGCAGCGCTCTACGTCTCAGCTGTCATCCGGGAGGGTAAACGTGGGGAACACACGTCCCCCCCTGCTATAATGGTTCCGCCCCCCACGCTCTGGACTCTGAAGATAACTTGTTGTTCTGTAACAAACTAGATAAAACGGTAATGCCCTGGCAGTGGCAAATAGCTTTGGTTTTATATTTGAATTGATTACATTACTGTTTAAGTTGACATTTACAAGAAATATTTTAACTGCAACTGTGTAAAGGGAGTACTGCTGTCAAAAAGCACCTTATTTGTTTAAAGTGTTTGTAAACCAAATGTTATAGCACTTTTGTTCATATAGCAGTACTTTTAAAATAAAAGTGTGCAATACATTACTTTTGAATTAATTATTGAATTTTGCGTATAACAATGCGATTACTCGCAGGAAATCATGTGATTAATCACGATTAAAAATTTTAATCATTGCTCAGCATTACTTTTTAGACATCTTCAGTTGTGTTTAACAAATTTTTAGCCTGGAAAAACTGTACTGCACGGCTCTCTTTAATAAGACTTAAGACAATTGTGCTCTCTTGGACACAGATAAATGACTTTGACTGAATAAATTAATTATGCAGAAATTTTGGAAAAAAACATGGAATTCATCTTTTCTTTTCACGCTGACTTTTTAGGTTTTCTTATGATAGAAAAGGAAAAATTGGCTTACACACAGAAGTACAAAACTATTGTATTTAATTATATTCGTGAGTACATGGAAAATCCCCCCAAAGTTCTTGTCCGCAACCACTGACTCACCTGGGAGAAACAGCTTGATTATATGATATTTAGTGTGTAGAGAGCTGTCAGTGGAGACATGGGTCCGAGCCATCTCCTTAAGTTCAGTTGAATTTCTTTTAAGGAATTTACACTTTCCCCATACACTGCTTGGCTTATGTTTGACTGTATGTGCTCCATTTCACTTTGCCTTTCCATGTGCTGTTATCTTTTCTTCTCTGCCATTTCTCTCTCTCTTTCTCTCTCTCTCTCTCCCCACTTTTCTCTCTCTTTCTGTCTTTTTCTCTCTCTGTCTTATTCTCTTTCTCTCTCTCACCCCCTGCACGTGTGTGCAGGTTCCTCTCCTCATTTCTATTTCGGTGTCTCTCATGGGGAGGTGTGCAAAGCAGCTGGAATTTTTCCTTTCTCTCTCCTGCTCACTTTCTTTCTCTGTTTTCCTCCTTTTCTCAAGTATTACTGTGGCTCTGTTCTCTCTACGTTTCCCTCCCCTCCATGACCACGCCCTCTGACACATGGAACAGTCACACAGTGTCCCTGTCCTCTTTTATTCATGAGTAGTAAGCGGTGCAAAGCATGTTTACGCTCATTGCAAAAAACTAAAACTCCTGGCTACAAGAAGCAAAAGTGAGGAGGGGAAGAGGGAGCAAGCCTCATGAAGTGTGTCACTGACTCATGCAGATGTAGTGCATGCAGCGAGGGTAGCCAGGAGAATGTGAGGAACAGGTGGAATGATTATGCATGTTTAGCACCTACCTCGCAGTTACGCTCATCGGGCATATTAAGAGATGAATATGTGTATAGGTGCTCTATAGCTGAGCCATTTTCAGCATGTTAGTGACATCAACGTGGTGGTGGTATGAGTCTGTGGCAATAGGGCAAGTGCATTGTATGCAGAGGCTTGGATTGTATGCAGGGCTTTTACACACTGTGTACATATAGTGGCCACTTTAGACTCACCTACCTTGTTGGTACACTTATTAGGTCTGTTACAGACTGTAACTCATCTCCATGCACATTTTGTAGGACTTGTAGTTTGTTTGGGCCAGCTGGTGGCCTAGTGGTTAGGGTGTTGCCCCTGCGATTAGAGGGCCATGGGTTTGAATCCCAGGACTGCTAGTGGCACCGCTGAGTACCTTTGAGCAAGGTACCGTCCCCACACACTGCTCCCCGGGCGGCCAATAGTGGCAGCCCACTGCTTCACTTAGTGAATAGGTTAAAAGAATTTCACATTATGCACACTGTGTGCTGTGCTGTGGTGTGTTCATGTGTGACTGTAAGGGGCCATTTTACTTTACTTTGTTAGTAATCCTCCAGTGCTGGTACGTTCAGCTCTGGATCTTAAATCTAAGTTCTAGGATTTTATAATCATCCATAGTCAACTGAACTGATTGTGTAACTGTTTGGCCTCCTATTCTCATGCTTATCATTGATTAAGAAATTTGGAATCAATATCTAGAGTTGATTACCCCTTCAGTGGTACAGTCCCTGATGCATTTGTGGGAGCATTCACACACCCCAGAAAGTTCCAACATTTCAAAAGATACCTAGTCAGCATTAGTCCAGCATAGTGGCAGTTTTTATTAATGGACATGGTAGAGGGTGGCTGGCAGAGTTTACAGCAACAGATAAGCAATATAGTGATAAATGCCAAATGAGTGTATCTTCAGGGTCGGTGTCGCTAAACTTGAATCTCGGTGTAGTTTGGGTACTCCTAGTGAAATTACATTCTTTGTTTTGTTAATACAAAATGGATACATAAAAACTTGCTGCATTTTAACTGTTTTTATGCATGATTATCATTTATTTACTAAATTTAATATTAAACTATATATTTTGTATTTTATATACATGTATATTTTTTGAACATATAAATAAAACTAAAATAAAATGTGGCATTTGCAAAAGTTCAGACCATATTTCAGTTTTCTTTCATTTTCTTTATGTATAATAAAGTGGCCCCTTATAATCACACATGAACACACCACAGCACAGCACACAGTGTGGACAATAGTAAAATTCTTTCTCTGCATTTAACCCATTCACCAAGTGAAGCAGTTGGCTGCTACTAACAGGGGCACCCAGGGAGGAGTGTGTGGGGACAGTACCTTGCTCAAGGGTACCTCAGTGGTGCCACTAGCAGTCCTGGGATGCAAAGCAAGAGAGGACTAAACACACAATAGAAATATCTAAACACTCCAGCTTGTAATTCTGACTGTCCGCAATACCATTAAGAAATTGAAATTAAGGAAAATTGTTGAGGTCAAAACAATCTTTATGGAAGACCAAGATCATTCCGGAAGACCAAGAAAACTGTCTGAACTGAACTTAAGCATGAGGGCGGATCTGTTATTCTTTGGGGTTGCGAGGCAGCCCGTGGCACAGGAGATGTTATGGAGGCAGAAAGAAGAAACAGTTCTACTAAATACAATGTTCCACAGTCAGTAAAGAAACTGAAGAAGAAATGAGGCTGGATATTACAAGACAACAATTACTTATATCCAATTAAGCCTTGAATGAAAACTTGAACCTTGAAATGTTAAGGTTTTAGAATGGCCTTCACAATTCTCAGAATTTTTTTTTTTTTTTAAATCTTGATTAGAATTGAGCTGAAGCTGGGTATAAAAAACTGAAGCTTCTGCATAAAAAATTGCAGAAATGTCATATTTAAGTTTGTTCCATTGAGAGGTTTTCACATTTTCACATTTCAGTCAACAAAATCTGTATTTTGACCAGGGATGCCCAAACTTTTACATGCACTGCACAAACTATACAATGCTCTACCAAAAAGGGATGTGCTTGAAACTATGAGCGTTGAATTTTATATGGAAAACATGCATCATAGCCAAAGGGAAGGAACAGATGTCAAAGGGGTGGCTACCGTCATGTTGTCTCAGGGAGGAGGACACAGACGCAGGAGTTACGCAAAACACAGAGCTTTACTGCCCAAAAGAAGCACTTGAACAGTCACCAGAAATCAAGGAGCTTGGTTAACAGAAATACAAGTAGCCTCTCTTTCAGAGCCAGGCGTGAGGGACCCATTCCGAACTGAGACGCTCCTTCGTCCAGTTCACACAGACCCGATACTAGAGCCGCTCCTTCCCGGAGCTACGAGGGTCAGGAGCCCTGCACCTTGCAGAGCCTACCAGGTAGTCCAGCCTACAGGTGCTTCAGCCTCGCTGGTGAATTCTAGAAAACACACGAGAAACAGACACGAGCCAAGTTAACAGTCCTCTGGCTGATTGAACTGAGTCAAACCTCTTCGGGCCAGAGCAGGCAGAGTCCTCCTCAATTTCAGGGAGCCAAGTAGAGAGAGCACAGAGATAAAACTCCAGGGCAATGGCAAAAGCTTGCCCAGATAAGCATGGAAACAGACTCGGAAGTTCTGTCAGTGACCACACGCCAGACTGCTGGACTGGCTGGGTTTTAAAGCACAGACAATCACACACAGACCAATCACAAAACACTAACAATGATTACTGACTTAACAGCTCAGATGAAACACCTGGAGACACAAGGGGAATTTAATGAATGAGATTAAGTGAGCAATGCTGTGAAAAACATACATAAAGTCAGAGTTTCCTTTGGTGCTTTTTTTTTTTTTCTTTCAGATTCCATAGTTTTTCACTGATCTTAGCTTATAATAATTTTGTTTGAGGGTGGGAGGAGATGTTATAATTTTGTTGAGGGGGTAATTTTATATATATATATACACCAAATGATCAGAATGAAACAAGAATAGACCTTGGTCTATTTGAGGTCAGGGGATATTTAGAAAGCATTTGAGCCTGTAGCCTTGGAAGCCCAGGCGTAACAACACCCAGGCGTAACAAATAGCAGCTTTCTTCAAGCTACAATTGTTTACATGCAATTACATGCAAGACTCTTTTGATGTCTTTCTTCTGCCACAAAGCTGGGACCAGTCTTGTTCAGTTGAAAGTGCTGAAAGCATGAAGACAGATTTAGTATTAATGTGATCTCATGCAGTTAATGAGAAAGTCTATTGTACACATTGTGTTGTTCCAACTGGAATTTTTTACAGTAAGGATTCAAATCTCTGACTTATCAGTGATTAGATCAGGATTCTTTGGGAAACAATGTATTTTATCAATATTGTTATATTAAATTATTTTTTCATGATTCCGAAAGAAATATGCCTAATAGACACATGGGAATAGATGAAGGGCATATTTATAAAAAAACACACTTTAATAAATAAGTACTTCATCTATTTCCATATGTCTATTATCAAATGGAACACTCCCACCATATGTGTTCCCCCCCAATGGAACACTCCCGCCATCTATTTGAAAGCCCTTGAAATTTTACCTTGGCCAAAAATTTGCATCCAAATTGCAACCTTCAGATTAATGCATCACAAAGCATGGATGCATTTTTACAACCCTAAAACAACACAAAACACTGCTGAGAAACACCTTGGAAATTGTTTCAGTCCTATCAGCCAAATCACATAAATGAACTGTTCTGCTTTTTGTACCTGGAGTTTACTGGTAATTACACACTGCCATTTGCAAAATGTGCTGGTCTCACATTATTTTATTTTGTTTGTTAACACTTTGTCTGAGCCAGTAGTGTAGGATCCTGATAAAGTGAATTTCGTATTGATGTAGACACTGTTGAGGCATCAGATGTCTTATTCTTCTTATTTCTTTCTTCCTTTTCAGCTCCCCAGGCACCCTATCCAGACGAAAATGGTGAGTGACCGTATGTATAAACCGTATGTGTCTGTTCAACAGAGAAAGCCAGAAGTGGAGATGTAGTAGGAGAGTGTTAACATTAGAAGGAAAGCAGGTCATGTTTGTTCACTTGGTGGTACACAGAATTCAGGTGTGGATTTACAGCAGAAGATGGGATTAAGATGCAGTTTAGGAAATGTGGGGGCTGTCAGCTGAGACAAAGGCTTGGTGGCAGAGATCTCAGAAAGCTCTGTGAGGAATGTTAGCTTTGAGACTAGTGCCCTCTACTGTTCACTATTGGATTTAAATGCTGATATGCCATTAAGTGTGCTGATCTATGTGACACATTGTTTCATGTCTCTAATCACTGCAATGTTCTTGCCCGTTTCTAGACTACATATCCAAATCAGCTTCTTTACCAGGGTATGGCAGGAATGGAATACACCGGGTAAGACTTTTACATAACAACAGTTGAATGAGTACAACTGCCTTTTAGCCTGTTGGATATTTAAAACTCATTAACTACCAACTCGGTCATAATTGTCTCACAGCAATGTTTGTTTTCCAGCAGCAAAATACAGACTACTTTCAATATGACAGTAGCAATGCAGTCAACTGGGGAATCAGAGGTCAGTAGTTGCACCTTTGTTTTGGCATATATAGTGCAAAATTACACAAATTTTCTTATAAGGTTAGGGTGGAAAATTGTCATAACAGAACTAACAGCAGCTAACAGAGCATGTTTTTATTTCTTTCTCTTTCAGAATACAAGGTGAGTGGGACTGTGTGGGAAACCATTGAAGCAGTGACTCTGGTCAGCAGACGAGGATTTACAGTATTTCAGCACAATGAACTCTGTGGGGTCAAAGCAGCGTCCTGTTGGACAGAAGAGAAATAAACCAGAAAGAGGAGAAAACAGTGCTTCCGAGTCATGAGGCCACAGGAAGCTTCCCTAACTGGCCCCCAGGGACTGCAAGACTGCCAGGGGGGTCACGGCTGGGGCAGGGGGCTGTGTGACCTCAAGGCGAGAATGTAACTGTCTAGCGTGAGGCAGCTTCCTGTCTTTGTCACAGCTACTGTGTCAGTGGGTTGAAATGAGATTCTACGGTGATTTTACTTCATTTCCATGAGAGGAAGAAGGGAATCCACTGGGGGTCCGACTTCCTGAAAGAAATGTCCAACTTTCCACAGTGCCACAGATGTGGACACTGTACATTTGGACTGCCACTATAAATTAAATTAATAATTACGTAATGTACAATGAATCAATCAGATCCCGAAAAAAGACCAAACAATAAAAATTAACTTAACCGAACAATAAAACAGCATTCATAGCCTTTCAAGTGTACTGTTGAAAATAAAAGATAAAATCGGAAACCTTAAAAATATATATCATCGAGTATATTGTCAACTAATCACTGCAGAATCATCAAGAAGATGCAGTGTAATGCACTGAATCGAGATCATATGTTTTTTTACTTTATCACAGTTTCTGGGCTGTAACATATATTTAAAATTATATTTCCTGTGCTGATTGCGGGCAAGAAACCTTGTACTTTAGACCAGCACTCAGTCCTGATGCTATGTACCCACTCTTTTGCCTTGAGCGCTGTGCTTTCCCCGCAGAGTTTTGCCAACTGTATGTATGGAATCTTGTTCTCTGACTGATTTTGAATGTATGTGCATGTGTTTGAGAAAAGTTACGTACAAAAAAATGTTTCATACCTTATCATACATTCACACCTTCTTTACTACCCTGCCCAGTTTAATGTCTTTTCTTGCAGGTTTACCCCTATGAGGCTCTTATTGTGACCACCAGAGGGCGAAATCGGTTACCAAAGGATGTAGACAGAGCCAGACTGGAGGTGAGTCAACCCATTATTTCTTAACATATTGTGTCATATTGTAGAACATTTTGTGAACATCAGTTGGTATTTTTCAAATTTACATTTCCAGTGCACATTTACACACATTAATTGTTTCTAATGAAAACTATTTTTTATCCAGCCTAAATTTGTACACTGGGCGACCTCTTTACTGCAAATGTAGTCAGTCAGCCCTTACGTGGTATCTGAAGTTTGCTTGCACTTAAACTGCAGGGCAAATACAGCTAACAAGGAATGGAAACTTATAGCAACCATACCACCGTGCAAATTGCATGCTGCAATAAAACCACTCTGAGGTGTCAAATACACTTGCTGTTGTGTTTTCTGACACTATATGACATACAGTTTTCTATAAGAATGAACAAATGTCTATTGCATATAGCTATAAACAGTGATATAGTAATAGCCTACTCTTGAAGCCCCTGCTTTAGTCCATGTTCATATATTATAGTATGTCATAAAGTGTCAGAAACAGAAACCAGAGCATGGCCTCGTGGCTAGCACAGTATAATAAAATATTGTACTTTTTTGAAAATGGAAACTAACATATTAACAAAAATCAAATTTTTAGACACACAGTATTTTCCCAGAATCGAAAAATTTATCAAACTGAGACCTCTCCAGTATGAATTTTGTGCTTGTAACACCCTTTTGTTGCTTCAGACATGCTGTTTGCATGATACTAATTGATGTTGTATGTAAATGTCCATTATTTGTTTGTTATATTAGCTTACTAGCTCTAGAGCAAAACTAAAGAAGGAAACTTCAGACACCAGCAATATTTGGCTGGTAAAAGCTATTGTATAAATGTGTTGATTTTTGACTGAGCCATCATTCCAATGCCCCTACTTTTGATCACCTTTCCAGAGGCATCTCTCTCCTGAGGAGTTTTACCAAGTGTTTGGGATGACCATGGCTGAATTTGACCGACTGGCACTGTGGAAAAGGAATGAGATGAAGAAGCAGGCCAGGCTGTTCTAGTGTTCCTGCTATACACACAGAGATCTACTCATCTGTCCAATCCCAGCCAATCGAACTGCCTCTTCACTACACACCCATGAACTACAGAACTGCGACACTGTGCCACTGGACATGTGACAGGCACATACTTAGTATTAAACGGACCAGGATCTGTGAGAGGAAGAAAGACAAAGGAAACAAAATAATGAGGAATACTCGAGGTCATATTTGGTTCTTTATTTTAAGTGTTGCTTTAATAGATTTTATTTTCTATTTGTAGATGGCAAGAATAAGAAAAAGTAAAGACTTGGATTTTGCCTTATATTTTCAGTTAACTTGTACCAGCAGAGTGACTAGAATGTAGACGCTAGATTAATCAGAGATTTTGTTGTTCATTGCTTGTATAAACCCACTAATGTCTTTTCTTAGCATTTATTTCTCCTTATAGACCACTTTGCAGCTTAAAATAGTGGCACACCATAAAACTAAAGTGAAGTAACAGGTTACTGATGGAAACGTGCAAGTTTTTGCATGACAGTGGAAACCAAAGTTTGGCTGTTGTGTGTAATGTAAAGAAAAACTAAGTGTAGGGAGGGAGCTCCACCTATGCTATTTTTGGTACAGACTGAATGTAGATTTTCTTCCCAAAAAAAGGATTATTAGACAAAGTCTGAAGAATGTGTTGACCATCCATGGCATTTATGATGGTAGAGGTAGGGATCAGTGGCTAGTTTCTCATTGTTTCTTGCAATCTTGAAGAAAAAACTATGAGTATCTACATCCAAAAGCTGCGACAGAGAATTAAAACAAATGAGAAGTAATATAAAAGGATCATGGTGCATTTTGTTGCTTTAGAGTTTCTGTTTCCGCGCATCTCTGTTAAGATGGGACTTTTTTTCCCTGAGCAACCTCTTTTTGGACTTAATGATTTATGGCATTAAGTAGCCATTTGATGTGTCACATTATTTGCTCTTTGATTTTATAGTAAGTGTGAAAATGGACTGGACAATCAGAAAGGCGTCCGCTACGATGTGTAATTTTTCTAAAGTCTACGTCTGAACTTACCACTACAACAGAACTGACCACTATTGCACTTAAATAGGACCTAATTGTGAAGTCCATAATGCCAAGGGATAATTGTGCGTTGTGTATAATCACATTAGTTTCGGACCTCACAAACAAACAGGTGAAACATCTCTTTGTTTTTTTTTTTTTTTTTGTTTGTTTGTTTTGTTTTGTTTTTCACCTTTGTAGTAATGTTTAATGCCTGTTTGCCATTAGAATGTTATGAAGTGTTCTGCCAACGTCAGGTAGGAGGGTGAAGTTAGAACATATATTTTGATTCTCCCTTTTTTAAACAGTACAGCTACCTATCTAGTTAAGTTTATTTATGTCAGTACAGTTTCAGCAAAATTATGTACATCTTATATTTAAATAAAAAGGTTGTTTCTTGTGTAGGAGTGCTGTATGTGTGTGTGTGTGTGTGTGTGTGTCTGTGTATGTGTGTCTGTGTGTGTCTGTGTTTTATATGATATATAAAACACCACTCTTATAAACAAAGGTGCCTAGCAGGGTATTTGAACAATGCAATAGACAAATAGGATTCAGTGTATGGTTCTGAAAAGGATTATGTATGCCGATTAGCCACAACATTAAAACCACGGACAGGGAAAATGAATAACATTCATTATCTAGATAAATGGCACCTGTCAATGGGTGGGATATATTGAGCAGCAGGTGAACAGTCAGTTTAAGCTGAAGTGATGGAAGCAGGTACAATGGGCAAGCGTAAAGATCTGACTGACAAAGGTCAAATTGTGATGGCTCTCCAAAAAGGCAGGTCTTGTGGGGTGTTCCTGGATGCAGTGGTTTATATCTAGCAAGAGTTGTCCAAGGAAGGACAACCAGTGAAGCGGCATCCAGGGCTCACTGATGAGTGCGGGGAGCAAACTGTTAGCCTGCCTGGTCCAATCTCACAGAAAAAACTCCTAAAACACAAATTGCTGAAAAGCTTAATGCTGTCTATGATAGAAAGATTTCAGTCAGAGTGCTCAAGCTGACCCTGTCCACCACTGAAGGCACCCACAATAAACATGTGAGTATCAGAACTGGATCATGGTGCAATGCCAGAAGGTTGCCTGGTCTGGTGAATCATGTTTTCTTTACATCATGTAGACAGCAGGGCGCATGTGCAATGCCCACCTGGGCAAGAGATGGCACTAGGTTGTAGTATGAGACAAAGGCAAGCTGACTGAGACAGTGTAATGTTCTGCTGAGAAGCCTTGAGTCCTTTGACATGTACCACCTACCTAAACATTGCTGCAGCCTAAGTACACCCCTTCTTGGCAACAATATTCCCTAATGGCAGTGGTTTCCCTCAGTGGAATAGTGGGCACTGCCACACTGCAGAAATCTTCGTTTGATGGAAAAATTCACATAGATCAACTTTCCATCCTGACATGCAAACATTTTACAGAGGCATAGCAGTGCTCAAATATAACATCACAATACTGTCAAAAGATTTTCAAGATGCATGATGAGTATGTGATTTGTGTAAATTATTATTATTTTTTCTGAGGTCTGATGTAAAAAAAAAGCCAGCGATGCCACATGTACCACATTTGAAAAGACTATCCAAAAGTATGAATATAATGTTTTTATTCAAAATTTCGCACAGTGAGCTGCACTAAATTCTAATTTGGCTCTCTTTGTAGATTCAAGATTCAAGATTCTTTATTTGTCACATGCATAGTTATACAAGTACAACGTGCAGTGAAATGTATCCTGAACCGCTCCTTTTTTGACTGCTCAAACAGTATAAAAAATAAGTACAATTTTAAACACAGAGTGAGACACAGAGACGTAGTAATGAGACGTAATTGATCACCACGTTGATCAATCTCACCACATTACCCAGCTCTAGCAGTACTTTCTCAATGGACAGAGGCAGAGAAAGTGTTTCTATTAAAGGGGCCTTTGAAAGTAAAGAGCACAGCACGTGCAAATGAGAAGTCGCGTTAACCTCCCGGGTTGCGCGCTAGGACCCAGAGGCAGAGTCAGAGGCAGGGAGAGCGTGTGTTAGACTTCATTGAGAATGTTGCAGTGCAGTAGCTGGGTGTCTGTCACAGACACCACAGTGCAATGTTCGGTCCAGACACGTCAGGGATGTTTCTTTGACGGTGCACACATGGAGATAAACAGCGGAACATGTGAGTAGCTTGTTGCTGTCATCATTAGCCAATTTTTTATTGGAGCTTTTTGGAACAGTAATAACAGACAGCTTGTGTTTTCATGACTTATAAAAAAGAGGCAACATGTTGCAGCATGCATGCAGGATATATGCCCTCGACTTACCCTGTTGTACGACGTTCTGCAAGGCCACTTATGTGCAATATGAAGATGTGCATCTACACATAGGATATTTTATAAGTAGAATTTGCTTTCTTCTTATTTTTTTCCCGATGTTTGACACTGTGTAGCTGAAACGTCTTGTGGCGCTTATTTCCCATTGGGCATTCCCTCTCCAGTCTGTTGTCAGCTGCCCCCTCCCCCTCCACCTCCACCACCCGCCCCCGCTTCTGGGGACACTTTGGGGTTCTCCACCGCTGCAGTGCTATTTTCTGCTCAGTGCTGAACTGTACCCCTGCGGACCCCCGTCTTCAGAAGTTAAGAGCCCCTTCACCTGCATGCAGTAAGCCTGGCTTCAGCCTCTCAGAGTAGCCCCACCACTCCCCTCTTTGTTTATAATAAGTAAAGCCAGTCTTAATAAGGAGCTTCTAACGAGACTCCCATGGTGAAGGGTTTGTAGGTTTAAGATCTCCTGGAAGTCTTCGTGTTGTGGTAGTCACTTTCTTGTGCAGGGCACTACACAAGAATTATGGAGGGGTGTTTTCCAACATTTTCAGGAGCAGACTGTTGTCAAGAACTGGTTTACATTGTATACCCCCAACCCCCTCAAAAAATACCCTCAAAGACAATGTGGTGGTTCCTGCCACTTCAGTAAACAGGGCAGCTCCTTCTGGTCAGTTAGTGGTGCTGGTACAGAGACTGGGCTGTAAGAACTTAAAAAAGGAAGAAGAAACCGCAAAAAGTATATCAACAACAGATCAACAAAAATATGTTCATTATCTTCCAGGGTTGCTTTTTATTTTCCAACCTTGGTCTTAGAGGTTGAAGTTAACTTATTTTATATGGATGGTCCTGATTAGATGAACTAATCTTAATTCCAGTGTTTTTATTTATAGATTCTAATCCTAATGGTCCTCTATAGAAAATAATTACCTGTGTTGAAAACATGCTTCCTTGCATTCTACAGTGATGCAACAGTTAGTGGTGATGTATCTTGAAAGTGGAGTAACGCTGTAAAAACTGCTTTTGGGTGGATTAAGAGGAGATTGGGGTGGTTTTAGCTACTTTACACTAATGCCAGCTTGGTTGTAATTATTTGCCTACAGATCACTGACTGGGATAGTAGTGAGGATTGATACCACAGGAATCTCCTAAGGTTGTATTTATGTAATGCATGGTGGGTACTGTTGTGACAGAATAAAAAATAACAAAAAGATGTAATATTAAACCATAGTTTTAGGCCAGAATGTCCCTAATTGAAACTTAGTTGGATATAGTTTAATAGTATAAGTTCAGCATCTGCAGAGGATCTACAGTGGAGGATCCAAATAGTGCTGCCATCAGCAGATCATTCGCACATTGGTCTGACTGTAAGACTTTCTACTGTATAATGATGTCATCTATAGGTTCTTTACACAACATGTGCATTACCTCCCTAAGCAGCCTCCAGTGAATCCTTAGCCACCTGGGGGCCTATTTACAATCGTAAAATGCACACATATACACAGGAATGCCTCATTAGAGATGTAGGGCTAGATACCAGATGCATGAAAGCAATTATAATGCTGACCTTGACATGTGTGCAGAATCATCGGATTTAACTCAGTTACTTTACTGAATTTACTTTTTCAGCAAATTGGCAATAAATAGTTGGCAAAGTTTTAAATGATTCTACTGGTGTCTTTTACAATAAGAAACAGAACCTGATAGACACCCATTTTTGCTACTTATTTGCCTTTTTCCAATAAAAACTTTGCAAGGCTATGTATAGATTAATATTGTTCAGTGAAGTTCATGTTTGGCCTTTTTTAAACTCTTGTTTACTTGATTGATCATATAGACAATCAGAAATACATAATGGATAGTCATAGCCCCAGTTTCAAATGCACCACATCATGGTTCCAACCCTGGTCCTGGACAACCTCCTGTTTTGCACATTTTAGTTTTTTTTTTCATTTCCCAATGCACCTGCTCCAACTAATCAACTAATTAACAAGCGTTTCCCAGGTTGATGTGTGTGGGGGGACCAAGACTGGGAATTGCAGCTTTTAATCTATCCAAACTGCCTGTGTGGTAACTTGAGCAGCCTTACCTGACTTTCTATCATCTGGTGAACTCGGGTGTGTCAGGCTTCTTTGTTGACCTTCATTACCTCCTCCTGCCTTTGCCTCTCTTCTTTTGGTTCTAAGCAAAGCCCATATTGTTTACTAGTGCACTGAAAACTTTTTTTTCACTGGCTTATTTGGAATTCTGCCTGGCAGATTCCTCGTCTCTTGCAAAGTGTGAGTCTGTTTACATAAACACTAGAGAGTGAAAGGAAAAAAAAATATGTTGCAGACATCCTATAGGGAGCAAGCATGTTCCTGCCTATATTTATAACCAATTTTGCTGTCAACATGGCATTTTTGTTTATGGGAAAATATTATAAGAATGATTACACACAGAGCAGAGCCTGTAAGTTAGCAGCATTGAGTACAGTTCAGGCCATCTTAGATGTGTGTATCAGGTAGGCGTGAAGGGGAATATATCTGTCCCCGTGGAGCTGTTCCATGTGTGGGATTGTCTTTTTATTTCAAAAGCTGCACTGAATCATATTTATTGTTTCCTCGGTCTTTCCCCTCAAACTGCAAGCATATGGAAGAGCTTATGAGTGTCAAGAACAAAGATGTCCTGTCTTGTACCTCTTATAATGACACATGATTCATATATGTACACTACTACTCTGCTCGCCACTCTAGTGCCTTATACATGATCACAGTGACCATGAATGGCCAGCATTATATGGGTCAGGGCTATGAAAAGACATGAAAAGTGTTTTCTGTTTACTGGAATATCTACATGCCTGGACCAGTCTTGATTGTTGCAAGCTCATCAGGGCCGTGAGTCTGCACAAAGCGATCTGTTGCCTCAGGCTTAGGGGAATGTCACACTTGAATTAATACATAGATAGGGGCAAGCAAGGCATATCTCAACAATGCAACGGTCTGTCAGTTCTCCATTAGCACTTTATTACTGAAAATCAAAAAGCTTATGAGACTGCATTCTTAGTTAGAAAGTGACAGCCTTAACTTAAAACAGCCTTGCTTTTTGACTGTTTTGTGTGCCAGACCACTTGTCTCATCACCTCATAGTTTGCCTGTAGGGCTGGGCAGTAGATGGTCACAGTACTGATATTCGAAGACATTTTCATGATACACTGCATATGTCTTAGTATATTGGTTTTGACTAGCTGAAAGTATGCCACATTTTTAAATGCTGCAAAACAGCAATGCTGCAACAAAATTACAGTTCCATGTGTCTTTTTAAATCCTTGTTTCACACATTGCACAGAACTACAACCAGTTAAGCAGCACTACATCCAGTTAAGTGGCTACGATTTTCTGGAATTGTTGGATTTAAGTAAGGCAATAAGGTGCAACTTTAGACAGCTCCACCACAATGGAGCCTCTTTCAAACCTCTTTTTTAATGAAACATGCATTTGATCGGACATTCTGAGGATCTTCTCGATATGTCGACATACTGATGACTAATGCTGAATTATATGTGTTATTGTGTATCTGCAAACACAAGCGGTTGTTGTCCGCAGACATTTGCATAAGTTTCAAACAGCATACTTGCATATAATGTGCTCTAGGGGTCAGTGAAACTGACCAAGCCGAATGTACAGAAAACAAAGAGCAAAGTCTTTCCTACATTTAATGTACTTATTCACACTTGTTTTCATTATATTTTGAAGATGAGTTGAACAAATGCTTTTTAACATTGTGCCTTTTCTGCCAGCCAGTCCTGCATCCATTCCAGTAACCCCACTCCTGACACTAGGGCACAAACAATCAGCATGTGTTTGATGCACAGCTCTGCAGATATGTATTACAATATCATAACAGTATCATGCTGTTATATCACCCAACCCTTTTTGTCAGTGACAACTGCATGAAATGAGCTGACATCCACATTCATCTCCTGCCTTTCATGTCCAATAAAGGAAGCTATAAACAGGGGTTTGGTCCCATGTTTAAGACCCATAACATACTTTCTGTCAGTTTTAGTGGTGGTTACACCACCCATAGTGAGATTCTGTTGTGTCTTAGGTTGCCACGGTGATACCCCTGCTCTCAGCCTTGCCTGAGATATGACAGTAAGCAGAAACTTCAGCTGGCAGCTTGAAGGAAGACAGAGTGCATTAAGCTGTAAACATCAGTGCTGATGTTGGTCAGCCCACATTGATTTCAGGGTTATGCTCTGCCTTTCAGTCTTCTCCACCCTGACCAGGTAATGCTAAGTGTGCACTTCTACCTGCAGGTGCAAAGAGGATTTGGCTTCACGTGGCTGATTTATTAACCTGGCTTCAAGCAGAGTGCTCATTAGGATCAGGTTGAGTGCCGCCAACCCACTAAAACTGATTTCTAAGGGTGTATCTGGAGGTGAGGTTGGGGAAGCATGCTGACTCTGTTGTTGCACTGTAAGCAGCGGCTTCTTATGAACTTGTCGGGTCTGCAGAAGTGATTTATGGAATCTTCCACTGAAGTATTTGGCCCAGTGGAGACTTGCCGTGATGTTTTTAAAACAGAGCGCATGTACACTTCCTCGACATCTCCGCTCTGTGTGTGCTTCCTCTCTAGAGCTGATCTATGAAGAGAGGCCAGGGGTCGGGACTGCGCCCTAGTGAGGGGAATTTTCCAACTTTCTGTATATTCGATGCACACACATAGAGCAGCCACACTCCCATGGACATCCTCTCCATGAATATTCCCAGGACAAAGCCTCCAGTCTTTGTGCAGCCATGATTTGGAAGGGTTCTGCACAGTCTTAACACTGTCAGTGGAACACTGAAGGCCTTCACAATGGAAAAAAGCAATGACCAGAGTAAGGCATAGCTGCAGAGTGAAATCATGTTTTTTTTTTTTTGAGTGATAAGCAATATGAATTAGCCTGGCAGAACTAAAGGCTTACTTTGTCTCAGAGTGTGGCTGACTCACCCTCTTTGTGCCACGTTGGGTCAGACAGTGAAAGAAAGCTGAGGGGTGCTGGCTGATTTGGTGCTGGGTTGCTGACCTTTACAGCATATCTGCACCAGAGCCAGCATCCTTCATTTCCACTCATTCACCCCCCCGCCCCCCCCCCCCCAAACCCGCCATCCCTTCTGATCACTGCAGCCCGAGCTTGAGGAACTCATCACTATTCAATATGATAAGGATAAACAGTTACAGTATAATCCCATAGTATAAAACCCTACAATATAAAAAAGCCTGAACCAGAGGCCTGTCTCAAAAAGCAAGATATCTTTCTTAACTCTAACATTGAACCTTCTGGCTCACAATTGCTTTTCAGTGAAGGAAAGCATACTACATAAATACCCAGAATATAAATCCATTATTATTCAAATAATCACTAACATGGTGGCCACAGCTTTGTATTTTACAGTTACAAACATTTTAATTTCCAGATATTTAAGCAATGGGATTTCTTTTTCCTTATTTGAAAGACAAAACTGACTTTTCCTTATGCTGTGTGTAGTTGACTGTTCATCATAAACATCTTCATTTTCTTACAAACCTTCAGGTTATCCATAACTTTATTATCTACACTTGGGTTAACAGTAGAGGTGGTAAGTTCTGATTCTGTCAGACTGTTTGTATCTTTTAATTGTACATCTGAATCATCCATTTCGTTTTCTGACTGGGTCAGGGGTTACTGGGGATCGGACACAGTAGCATCCATCTGGTTGGTTTATATTTACATTTTATTTTTTATTCTGTGTAACTGGATTAAATATATAATATATATAAAACTGGATAAATAGTCGCTGGTTGACAGATGCTGACATGCGAACAAACTAGTAATATGATAATAGCCATAATGGATAGGGTTTAAGTTCAAATATTTGAGTGTTGTTTATATATTTTTAGTTTGTTCTAACAATACTCGGACACAGTGAAAAGCATGACCATTTTGGCCATTGATATATCATGACATTTTCATACTGTCCTATTCCTGTCACATTGCTGATGGTGGTGAGTTCCACCACCTGCCTAATCCACAGAGCTCCCTTTCACTACCTCCTCCAGCTCTACAGGCTCATATGACCCATATAACAGCCTGCAGTGGATTTCCCACTCTTCCCAACCCACTGCATTTCGTAGATCGGCTGTGATGAGTTACAGCTAGCAAAAGCTATGACCAGCTTTCGTACTGGAAGAGCTGCGGCAGCCTGTTGCTTGATGATCAGTAACGTAATACATGTCAAACATTAAGCAATGAGAATACACAGTCGTGCTGCTGGATTCATTTTTGTTTTACAAATTCCATCTCTCTGTCTTTCCCATGCGACTGGGTGTGAGCTTCAGTAGTTATAATGTATCTGTGTGTGTGGGGCTGTTAGTGTGTGACTACATCCACTCCCTCAAACCCAATATCATATAAAAATATGGCTCATTTGCATATTGAAATACTGGTATATCAATATAAAAAAATGCTATGCTGTTATTGTCTATATTACAAATTTGGAATTTCATAATGCACTGAAGTGGTTCCTAAAGTATCATAGTAGCACCGTTTAGAAAATTTACAGAGATTACATCCCTACTTTAAAGGATAGGGTCCTGGTAGTATTGGAGCCTTAGGCCATGGAGGGAAAGAGGAGACAGATGGAAGGTTTCTGTGTCCTGCTGAGCCAAGGCTAGCCTTCAAAGCTGGTTAATGCTTAAACAGGTGAGTGAGGGTATCTGGGCTATAACTCTGCCAGTGTGTGTAGATGGGCTGAACAGGGTGACCCTGAGGAGGCCTTCTGCTAATGATGAGCTTCCTTAGTCTCAGCCCCAGCAAAACCTTCTCACTGGAGCTGTACTTATTAACCATGGCAGTGCCTGCAAAGCACTAGAGCTATACAAGAGCACTCAACAGTGTCCCATTTACTAACAGGCACTGCAACAAAATGCCTGCCATTTTTTGTTTAGGTCGTTTGCCACACTGCATAACAAAACTGTACAAAAGTATTTTGAATACATAAAAACAGAAATAAAAACTATTTTGAAGCTTGAATATGTTCATATTTTTGCCCATTTTATAAAGGTGTGCCATACAGTGGTAGCAACCATCAAGTCAATTTGAGATCTTAAGACACCAAACAAGTCTTGGCTGATCCACTAAATTTGGGATTTTAAAATGGCATTATGCAGATTTTGTGATGTGTAATATCAGCATGGCAAACATACAATATCATGATACTTCATGATATCATGATACTTCATGATATTACACAATGATGTCACAGTATGTACAATTTCTAACATCTAATAAGCTAAAATAAAAAAAGAGCCCGTATTGCCACATTTAAAAAATACAATCAAAAACAACGAGAACAACTGCACTCAGTCTGATGAAACAGAATTATAATAATGCCCTTTTTGTAATGAAACATGCATTCAGTAATCTTTAAGTACTGATAATATCCATTAAGTGTTCAGAAAAGCATCCTGAGACATATTCTGATGTGTTCTATCTTTTCACAATATATTTTATTTATATTAATTTTATTTATTGACAAACTGCTCAGTTCTATGTAGTAGTATGGGCGTGCTATAGAAGGAAGTTGATACATTTCTGCTTTTGTTTATAAGATGTTTGAGAGGTGTAATCTTTGAGATGAAGATGCACAGTCCTCAGCTTTGGTTTACTGCAGCCTCATTTAATAAACGCCTTGACATGATTAAACTTAATCAGTTCCATGAAAAAAGTGTAGATGTTCCCCAGCTTTATTTTGCCTTGCATCTGCAACACTGTGTGTACGTAGTGCTTTATTTTATGATAACCTGAAGCGTGTTCTCATCCGTCATAAAGCAGCAGGAGTGACATGCAATTTCCTCCTGTTCCACACAATGTGCACCAACCTAAATAGAGAATATGGCTCACATCACACATGGAGAACTGTAATCTTTCCCACATGCTCACCTGCTACCTTTTTTCCATGTGTGTGTTTGTAGTTTATTATGCAGACATAAGAAACAGCATTGGAGATACTTCTGATATCGTCATTACAAATATAGGTCACCTTTAGGCCTGAAGATCTCTGTCCTGCCTAGAGTACTTCCCAGATAATATATTGATCAGCAGTCTAACAGTAAGTTGATGTGGCGAGACAGACTAATTGTGGAGAAAATGGAAGAAGAGGAGTGCATGGGAGGAATAGGAAACAGAAGCTAGGGAGTGATAGTCTTGGCCATCGACTGAGGCAGGAAACTGCTACTTTTAAAGTGCATTTTATCACTGGTGTAGAAAACCAGTACAGTGTCATACTTATATATAGGAGTTCTGTTTTCTAATTTTGGCTGTTGAAGTGGATTGTTTGTGGACATGCAGTTTGAGGATGTAGGCAGGTGTGCTGTTTTTTAGATTTGTACTCTAAATGTAAAGGTGCCAAAAAAGGGTTCTTTGGAGCCATGCCAGCAAAGAACCACTTTTGGTAATCATACTATGTTTGTAATTTAACATGAAGGTGATCAATAACAGCTGAGAAAAAATGTGTAATGTAAAGTAATTTATGATGATAACGAAAAATATTGTCATTCAATATTTCAGTTGAGGATCCACTGAAGAATTTTGTTGGGAATCCAGGGTGTTTTTTATGCCATCATTCCAAAGAACCTTTAAAAGTGGTTTCAAATAGCAGGAGACAGGGTTTGATTATGTGCTGTTGCTATATTTTCTTTATGTGTTTGTTTCTTTGAAAAGCCTTTCCAAAAATCTCCTGTTTTATACCATGGTTAGACTGTCTGAAAATTCCTGATGAATGTATACCTTATTGACAATTAATGGTAAATCACATGATAACATCACAATTATAGTACAGTGTGTTTTATTAATCCTAAGGGGCTGGCAGTTTTCCAAGGGGGATTATATATATATATTTAGTTTGTTTGTTTTTTGTTGTTGTTTTTCTAAACATCCCCTTGCCTTCCCCCTCAAATTGAGCTCTGGCTGTTCAGACCCAAGTGACTACACCGTATGCGCTCTGGTTCAGAGGTTTTCCTGTGAGAACAACAAGGTGTTCAGATATTGAGCTTTTATTTTTCAAATCTCTTAATGTGGGAATTTCAATGTGATGTCAGCTGATCTGGAGCTCTGCACAGACTTGGCGCTCTCTCCTCCAGATTTTTGGGTGCTGCTGATGTGAATATGCCTGGAATTCGCAGAGATGTCTTCGTGGCTGAGTGTGGTTAAGAGAGGATTAGAATGTTTGGAGTTGCTTTCACAGTTATTGCCAGCAGCTATTGCAACATCTTAGCCTGTAGGATCAGCCCTATCAGAAAACAACACTTTCTTTCTTCTTCACCTGAATGAGTCACGGTGGTGTTTCTGATCATCATCTGTAAGTGACTAAGCATCCTGAATGTTGTGGCACGGCATGCTCTGGACTGATTTGACGTGGGTTTTGTACTCCATCTCGCTGTAGCATCTCCACTGAGTCACTTGTTATGTCCATCATGAGGAGGCATGCATCAGATTAGGGGGCAAAGCAAACATCCTGAAAGAGCCCAAACATCTGCATCGCCACAGGATATCCATATTTGATGAGAGATGTGAGGTTTATGTTGGAGGGCTTTCCCTCACTATTGACTTTGGGAGCACTTAGGCAAGATGTCATCTCTCAAATCTGATGCAGTATCACAGAAAGCTGTGGGGGGATCGTGTGGAGAAACTCGAAACCCACTCATGGAGTCCTTTCCCGTTCCGAATTTGTGCCATTTAATATGGACTGCAGCTGTTGGTCCATATCGCTGGTTCAGTTGTTTGTGTGACTCTGTAAGTGTGTGTTTTTGCTTGTGTGGTTTAAGTAGGCTTTGGGCTTTGTGTGGACACTTATGAGGAGGTCACAGGGCAAAGTGCTCCATCACTGTAATGCTGTCCACTGTGAGTGAGCTAGGGCAGTTCATTCAGCCATCAAGCCTTGACAGAAGTGTGAGTTATAGTCTTATTTACAGCAGGCCTGAACTTATCAGCACATTTAAAGCAACTGTTCAGCAAATCAAATCAAATGTACAACATTCCACCCTTACCCAAGTAGCTGATCAGCCAAGACATGTGTGGTGTCTGATGTTTGCTTTTTTTTTTAGCTTTGCACCAGGGTTTGAGGCTAATGTAATCAAGTATTGAAATCCTTGTCAATTATCAGTGTGCGGACTGCATGTGTACATCATAGCATGGCTCGAACCACATCATGTTAGGAAGGAATCTTAAATGGATTTCTTTACTGACACTGCATGATGGGGCATGATGGGGCAAATACAGTATATCCACTTGCATGTTTTCTGACCAGTAATGAGACTGCGATTTAAATTGTGATGATTTTCTATAAATTGAGGTGTAAGTCGGTTTTTATGATTCAGTTTTGTGCTTTCTTACTTCTGACATATGATTCAGTTTCTCATATTTGTCTCCTCCTAAAATGAATAATAAAGCTTTCTTGCTTTAGTTTTATTGCTTCTCTTTTATGTGAGATGTGAGACCACCATATTTGAAATTTGCCTTTGTAAGTGTATTACATTGTCACAGAACTGTGGTCTTTATGCATGGTTACATCACTGCTATGGAGTGATATCTCAGGTGAAATTGCTCTTATCAGTTTCGCTTCTAGCACATGGCTCACAGCATTGCACTGCATCGTCCAGTGTCTCAGCTGTCTTAACATGCTTTTTGGGAGTGTTCAGCTGTGAAATGGACAGAAAAAGTGTCTGCTTTCATGCTTCAAAAGCACAGAGATGGAGCTGCTGATATAAAGGGCTTATCAGAGAATGTGTGTGCATGTATATACATATGATCCACCCACACGCGTGCGAACGTGCCCTTCAGATATTCGGCATGTCTGATCCTGCAGAGCAGTCTGGAGGCTTTGTCTGTGGGCTGGAGCTCCCTGTGCACACCAGCAGTCGACTCCACTTCGTATGAATAAGTAGATGTAAGACTCACCTGAGCATAGCTGGAGAATTACTTCTTTGTGTGTTAACTTACAGCCCCTCAAATTTCAAAATTTTGAAATCTCCTCTAAAGTATTTCATAAATGCTTGATTTAAACATTTGATGCATATTGTCACAGCAGGATGACGATTCTAGTAGTCTCAACCACTCGTCTTGTTTAAATTGAATGGTGGTTTCTATTAGAACAGTTTTAAACTCGTAAAAGCGGGTATATTTCCCTTTTCCCTCCACATACAAAAACAAACATCTCTCCTAAATTGGTACAACCTGCCAAAATTGTAATTTGTTGTGGTGTTGTGATGGTACAGTGAATCAAAGCTGATCAGTACTGGTGGATAAGGCATGCCTTCACTCAGACTGGGGAGTTGGGGTGTCAGTGTGTGTGTGTGTTTTTGTGTTTGTGTATTTGTGTTTAGACCTTTGTAGGACCTAAAATCCTAATGATAGGAATGTGACACTGAATATATTTTGTTGGAAATGATAATTCTTTTCACTACAAAGTTTTATGGTTACAGAGGTTATGGTGGAGTAGGGTGGAGTCAATGGAGGTGCTCAGAAACATAGTAATACCAACTTGTGTGTGTGTGTGTGTGTGTGTGTGTGTGTTTGTGTGTGTTTACACAAGGCCTATCCCAGGTGCTTTAGAATCCCTTAGGATTGCAGATGGGGATTGGGTGCCTCTACTAGCTACACCCACACCCACACCCACAGACACGCAGGGTAAATTCCCCAGTTACACGGCTATCTTCACTACTCACTTTCATGAGAAAGAGAGAGAGAGAAAGATACAGAGACAGAGCCGAAGGGGGGGGGGGGTGGGGGGGTGGGCTGGAAGAAAGAAAGGTGAAGGCTGCATACCTACTTTGAGTCATTTACTGTCTGACTCAACATCAGGTTTGATTCCTTTGTCTCTGCTCAGTAGTTACACATTTACAGCTCCTTTGTGGCTAATTGTATGACTTTCTCCAGTCTGGTAGAAGATGGTGGGCCTGGCTGCCTCCTCAGCAGCTGTTGCTGGTAGGTGTTTCATTACTCATTCTCTTATTTTCTCTTTTTTCCTCTCCTGGCAGTCGTGTAGTACTGGACCTCTCTTGCATTTGCACATATGGCATATATAATGATTAGACCGAAGCATATCAGATTGTTGGAGTTGGTTGTACATAAGGAAAATCTGGATCAGTGTGCAAAATCAAATCGAACATCTGTTTAATCTGAACTAAGAAATGACAGTATATTCACATTCTTTTTCTGCAAATAGCTTAACAATCCTTGTAAAATTTAAGCCTAACCTGTTTCAGCATCCCTATTCGTGCGAGTGTAAGTCCAGTGTAGATTTTTTTACACAGGTGTTTGGTGCATTTCTGAGTGGTAACATGGTTCTCACAAGTGAGCACACCACCGTCTCAGTTTACTGTCTCTGCTTGTGTCAGCTTAAAGGTGTTTATATGGGTTTTTTGATGAGGTGAAGAATGCGTTCAGGCCTTAAAGCCATTGTGTGAGGTGGTGAGTGCTAAAAGCACTAGTTCAGCTAAGGGGAAACCACCAAAACACTGCTTGCAGTGCCAGATTCCTCAATACAGCTCGAACATTCTGGCCCCGGCTACATCTCCACTGGCGAAGGGATGCTTTTTTAAGTGAGCGAGAAAGAAAAATAGATAATCATCTGCTATAGGCCTTTCAGTTCTCCCTGACAGATGGGGAACATTTAAGGCAGGCCTGATCTGAAGGAAAACAAAAGACATCCCCTAACCCTGCCATCAGCGGAGAAAGCAGGTTGGCCAGCCACAGCTCTGAGCACTGGTGTTGGTTTCTGTGTTCGCAGGGCAGTGTTTTGATGTGGTGTATTATCAGAGAGGACCACATGTGTGGCTCTTGGGAGGGGAGTGGGCATGTAGGCCCATGTTGTGCTTGGCTTTGGAAGTGACCCTCCACAGGTGCAGCTGAAGATAAAGAGGAGCTCAGTATGTTTGATCTCCTCCAGTGAGGGTGTATCGCTGTGGGAATCGTATATGCTTCACTGCACTAGTGTTGCTTTAAGCTTGTTAAAACTGGCCTCAGAGGAGGCTTTTTTCATTAAGAATGTTAGAATCTTAGAATGTGCTGCATAACATGGCTAGGGTAATCCTAGGCCTAACTCAACATGTATGACACTTTTAAAAACAGATTACAAAAAAAAAATAGACCTCGATATATGGACTGTGTGATCCAGTCCTTTCTTTGTTTAGCTGTTAGCCTGGGCGATATGTTGAAAATGTAGGATCACAGTACATACACAGTATGTATAACAATATTTACTTTTTCTAAGGTTTGTGAACAAATTGGAATGGACAAAATGTTTTAGCACAACAGTAGTGTTACATTTCATATACAATATAGAGAATATAGAATATACAGTCATATGCAAATGACATGTTTTGACATTTAGTCAAATTACATGTTTTGTTGAGTTTCTAAGTGAAAATAAGTACACATGCTCTACAGAGAATAGACTAATGTTTATTTCCTGAATTTAAAGAAATGATATATAAAATGTGACACAGTTTGTTTTAATGTTAAACTAAAGCTTTTTTTCTAATATGTTACACTAAAAATTGTAATTGTACGAAAAATTGTAAAATAAATAAATAAATAAATAAAATAAATAAATAAAGAAAAGAAAGTTTATTCCATGAATAGCATGTTATTGTCATTCTTTACTTAGAAAATCTACCGGTCTTTAATCAAATTAGTCCAAAATAAAACATAATGACATAATGGGCTGATGTCTAATCAGCTGCGTTTTACTATGCAGTTTACAGGTTCTTACGATACCCCTGATATACTTTGAAAAGCATATATTGTGATGTAATTTACCACAATAACATGATAAATTATCGTCATACTGCCCACCTTGTTGGAAGCTGTAGAGTAATTTATGGCTCATATTTTAATAATAAATAGATTTTATGCTTGAGAATCCATATCTGCTACACCTCACCATGCTTCTTCCTCAACCACACAATTTGATGGCACCCTCACTCAAACTGCACAGCCTATGATTCTATGATTTTCCAAATTTAGGGCATTCCCAAAGAAACTGCCAACATATTACTCACTCCCAGTTGTTGTAGTACGTTTAGTTACTGCTCAGCCGTGTCTCCTGTAAGGGTTCATCGTCAGGGCATTGTAGTGAACTAAATTAGCCTTTTCTCTTTGTGATTGCACGAGTCTTGTTTCAACAAGTCTGAATGGGGAGATTTTAAACATTCAAACACGCACGCTTAAACAAGATATACACACTAGTGGGAGTCTGCCCTGGAGGCAGCTGAAGAGCATGATGGGAGGAAGTAAGGTGTTTTTGCAGTAGGTGAACTAACAACAAACAATGGCTTTTCAGCTCACTCATGTGGACTCTGGATTGAGAAAGAGAGTGAGTTTTCCTCTAGAGGTCTGGTGACCTAAATTTCTGATAACAATTTGAGTGTATGGGCGTATGCATGCAACTGTATATGTTTGTGTGTGTGTGAGTGTGTGAGTATGTGTGTGTGTGTGTGTGTGTGTGTGTGTGTGTGTGTGTTTCTGTGCAGTCCATAAACTCTTCACCTTCCCCATGGAGAATGCTGATGTTGACTCATTTTGACATGAAGACCTCTGGACAGCTCATTGGAAGTCCACATTTCACTAATAAACCTCACGGCACTTTTACAGTGGTGCTTGAAAGTTTGTGAACCCTTTAGAATTGTCTACATTTCTGCATAAATATGACCTGAAACATCATCAGATTTTCACACAAGTCCTCAAAGTAGATAAAGAGAACACAGTTAAATAAATGAGACAACAATATTTCAGTTGGTCATTTATTTATTAAGGAAGACAGTCCAATATTACATATCTGTCAGAGGCAGAAGTATGTGAACCTTTAGAATTAGCAGGTAATTTTAAGGTGAAATTAGAGTCAGGTGTTTTTGATCAATGGGATGACAATCAGGTGTAGATAAGGATAATGGCCACAGGAATGCTGGGCAACATGATGATATTTTAGCGATTTTGTGATAAATAAGGCCACAATATGTTTTTTTTACCACATTTGGCCAACTTCATGTCTCATTCAAAGAGAGTATAATTAATCTGGTTTAGTTGGACTGAGTGCAGTGTGTTAAATAAAAATCACTGTACAGAGTTTTTCATACAATTGTTTAAAATGTGCTAGTACTAGGGATGGATGTCGAGAACTAAATTGGTACAGTTTCCTGACTGGTTGATACTGAAATATCGATCTGGACAAGTGGTTCTGCTATTGGTATTTATGCAGCATTAATGCATTTTAACATAGCTGGCTGTTTCAAATGGTTTATGTATATATATATATATATATATATATATATATATATATATATACAAGAAACTAAGGGAACAATTTAGCTGGTTATTTCTCCAAAAAGTAATAATAAAACAACTGTTGAATCTTTCCACATTTTTTCATGTGATGTCTTTATTTTTTCACCAGATTAAGGAAAGTAGCATTAATAAGAACATCGATAAGTATCGGTCTCAACATCAACATCAGTAAAATCCTAATTATACCCAGTCCTAACCACTACTGCAACATCTTTGTGTTTTCCATCTTACGTATTAGTGAAGTAATTGTGCAGAAAGGTTTAAAAAAGTCTGTGAATTTTCCTTGTAAGTTAAATGGCTTTTTGTCAGTGTTTGGTAAAGCTTTGCTAAAGGCTGCATCAGCGGAGCCCTGGTGAGTCAACTGAAACATGTTCCTAGGCCCTGTCCTCAGGCATGGTCTTTCACCTTGAAATGAAAAAGTGATTATTAACTTTGCCTCTTTTTTGTCTCCAAACATTATCTTTAGAGCATGGATTGTTTTGAAGTAAAACATGAAATAATCCAGAAATGTACTGTCCAATCTGTCTCCTGTCTATTTCCTTCTTGCTTTTACTCTCTTTTTCCCAGTGTGACCTCTGCCCATAGATAAATTTAAAAATTTGAGAGCATCTCTCTTTGTCTGAGGAGCTGGCATATGAAAACAATTCAGGTCCTGACCCATCACGCCTGTTTATCACTGTAAAACCCCAGGCCCTGAGGTAGATGCCTTGGCTGAACTCCCCTGCTGTACGACCCAAGCTGTCCAGATGCATGATAGACACAGATAATCACAGCCACTCCTTTTCAAACTTCTCTCCCTCTCTCTCTCTACCCCCTCTCTAGCGACATGTGAGTGCTGTGGTGGTGCTGTTGATTATGAGCTCATGTCCAGTGGGTCAAGAGGTGTTCACAGAGCACGTTTATTTTTCTCAAACAAAGCCTGGAGAATCCGCCCACACCGGCAGGCCTCCTGCTGGAATGCTTTCCCCTCAGGGACATTGATGAAACTCTGATTTATTATTGCACTTTCTTCTGAGCCCCCCAAAAACTGGGTGGTAGGTTTGTTTGAACTTGGAGTTCAGGCACTTTTGATTGTGTTTTTTTGCCTCATTTGCTTGCCATGCAGGTTTGAAATCATGGGTTCTGCATTAGCACTTGTTGTTCAATATGGACTGGGAGCATGCAGCTTAGCAGGCATTTACTGGCGTGCCGAGTGTGCAGTTTGTGGGCAGCAGCATCTGTTGCAGCGATAGACTGTGCATGTCTCTCCTCCAGTGTCAAGTGAGCTGCTCAGTTTCAGTCTGGGCTGTGGTGCAATTACTTTGACTTAGGACTACAGTTTAACTAGAATTTAAGATATTGTATGAGTGAAAATTGATGGAGAGGTAGAAGAGTCAGGAGTGTTAGGGCCTCACCACATCGACATCAGTGGGTTTTTTTTAGCACTTTACCGTTGGCATTTGTGGGTATTTTTGGTATTTTAAAACTGGCTACAGATGTTGTAGGTGTGGTTCTTTCTGTTACTATTGCTTCACGTTATTCTGTGTTTTGAGTGGTTAACAAGTGGTCTTAAACCTGTAGTGGATAACTTCTTGGGCAATGTTCCACTTTTGCAGATAGTCTGAATGAAGAGTGATTACGATGTGCTTGTTTAAAATCCCTCTAGGAAGCCGTGAATTAGTTCCACACAGCTGATATTTTTTTCACCGTAAATCTGCTGCTGCTTTAATGGTTTCAGTGCATGTATGCTGAGCCCACAGGAAACGAGACTTTCAATCAGAATTTTTACATTTTATACTATCATTCAAATTAAGCCTTTGATTTAACCCTCCATTTTTCTTTTTTTTCAAAAAGACTGTGCATCCCTAGCCTGGATGAAGGGAAAAATCTCATACCATTGGATGTCAGTAGTCTGTATTCATATTTAAAAAAGGAAATTAGTGTCAGTATCTCACAAAGACAAATCAATTGGCCTAGCTAGTTCGCATGCTTTGCTTCCTTATGTTTCTCTTCTCAGGTACTAATTCGCTAAACTAATTTGATCATCTAGTTAGAAAACTTTAGCTCAGTAACACTGAACGTCTGTCAGACAGCTGATGACACTTTTGACTAGTCTCATGCAGTGCAGGACACACCACAAAAACAAGGGTTGATGTTCAACCCCAGACACAATGCTTGCCCCAGTTGTGTGTTAGGGCACTGACAAGCAGTTGCATAGCATAGTGGATAATACCATTACTCAACAAAATGAAGACTGGAGTTTTGATTTTTCATCCACGCAGGAAAACCAGTGCTATGGTTTAATAGCACTATATATAGCACTTAGGAAGGACTCTGGATAAGAGTGCTAAAAATGTAAATGCTTAGTGTAGGTGTGAGCCATTTGGGTTTAAATACTCTCTTGATGTAGCCTGGGTGTTGCTTCAGAAGAGCAGGCAGCTTGCCACAAGTTAAAGGGCATGTCTTTATTTCCATGTGTATGTGTAACAGGGGGTTGGGTTACGAAGGCCGGACGGTCACATCCCATAGAGACCTGGACAAGAACTCTGGAGTCCCACTGGGACGTTCTGAGGTCCAAATCTGTTCCAAGTTATAAGTCTGGTAACCTGTCGTCATCATTCCTGCCTATAACTCATACTCTCCGCTGACAGCACTGAAAACACTCAGTGGAATATAATGTTACAGTGAACCATGCATCTTGATCTTTCTCTCTTCAGCCCAGAAAGCACATGAGACACAGAAAGGTAGACAGGCTTATCCAAAATAAAGTGTGCCTTAAATCTACATTAGCGATAGTCCTCACTTTTTCCTCACTGACAGTTATTTTTATTCGTGTTGTCATTCTGTGGTCATTATGTGACTGCAGGTGATATAATTGACCTGTTGTTGTGACATTAATAGACAGTTGTATAGTCTGGTGTCTTATGACATCTGGCCTTGATCTTTGACCCTCAGCAATGGACCTGTTGGTGACTGAGCTGAATGTGCTGCTCAAGCTGCTGGACCATGAGACCTTGAGCTCCCCTACCGAGGAGAAGAAGTGTGCCGTGAGGAACCTGCTGAAACAACTGCAGCCCTCAGGTGGCTCTTGGTGATTTAAAATGATAGAGAATTGTGTTACAAATTGACCAGTCTATTGATTACTCAAGTAAAATCATTTTTAAAAATCATTGTTGTTTACAATTACAAAGTGTCTTAAGACACAATGCATTTGCATATTTCATAGTAAAGTCTTTCAATTTTTTTCTTATTGTTTAAAAAAAAACTGATTACACAAAATTAATTAAAAAAGTGAATATAATCAATTTCCTGATTACAGTTGCATTCAGTGGTGACAGCTATAGCATCAACTCAATCTAAATATTTTCCTACTGGAATGGAAATATTCCTTGAAGTTCTGATCTAATTTCCACTGTAAAAAGCCAGATGTCATGAAACTAGTTTATAAATCAACAGATGTTTTATTTGTCTTTTTTTTTTTTTAACGTACCCTAACTTTTTTTTCAGTTGCTGGAACAGAATACATGTACATGAACACATCTGTTTACAGAAATGGCACTAGCTTTGTGGAATCTCTCTTTGAGAAGTTTGGTAAGTAAGAGCAGCTTTGACAGGCTACACTCAGCACGTCCCATTGTTGCTGATAATTACGCTCACAAAGTTTTTAAATATTGCTTCCACAGACTGCGAACTTGGTGACCTGAAAGTCGAGGTAGAAGAGCAGAAGAAAGACCCAAGCCAAACAGACCAAACATCTCCACCTAAACCTGTAAGGAAACTTTTTCTCATAAATATCCCCTTTCCTTGATTTCTGAGCAGCGGCGGTCAGGTTTGAGTGAAATATAAGCACTGGTGTCCGTTTATAATAAGGGTGGTGCTGTGTCAGGGTGAGGTATGGTAGGAAGATTAATCATCCTGCACTGGAGCTTCTCTCCAGATGCAAAGCAGAGTCAGGGCCAGCTAGCCATCTTCAAGTCACCCTCTCACGTCATAACCCAGGAACCCCTGTGGCCAGTTCCCTGAAGGGCTATGATGACTTAATGAGTTAAAAAGCTCTTCCAGGTTTTCCATATACATATTGTGCACATTTCTGTGCAGAGGCTTATCCTTGACAAGTGCCTTTATTCTAACAGTGCTCATTTCTGGAGAATGCCAGGTACTGTTTTGCTTATTCATGAAGCATGTGGGTTTTCATTTTGATTTGCTGCAGGGGTCACATATCATTGTTATTGGGCTGACTTGCTGAGTGGTGGATCTCTGCCATCTTGGTTGGCCCCTTAGCAGGGATTAGTATGGAAAAGCAGATACTGATTGTGAGGACAAGTATGGAGCCAGGCAGATGTTTAAGGCTTTTTGTTTCATCCATTTTTTTTTACCAGAGGACAGCAGACTCGCCCCCACCCCTGCCCAACACCCCTCCTCCAGAGGATTACTATGAGGAGGCTGTGCCACTTAGCCCGGGCACTGTGCCAGAGTACATTACTAGCCGTGGTGAGTTTACCCAGAACTGCTTCTCCACTGAATATGTTTTAGCTTAGCACCCATACTTGGATTGTGTTGAATGTTCTTGTATATTTAATTGAGGATTTAAGTACCTGTTTATTCATTAATCAATGTGCACAATGTATGCAAAATATAGCACTTTGTTTTTTGTCTTGAAATTTAGAGGAATGTGACTGTTATTTGGAATGTGACCTTTATCTTGCTGGCCTCTAGGTAGCTCCAGTCCTCCCAACTCCATTGAGGATGGGTATTACGAAGATGCAGACAACTACCCCACTACCTGCATTAATGGCCGGCGTAAAAACTCCTGTAAGTTGGAAACATAGCTGCACAACATAAACGCTCCATTTACATATACTCATCAGTGCTTTTTGAAGGGTATAAATTATGAAAAGTTTAGATTGGTCCTATCGCTTCGAGATTCTGAGTTCATTCTTGGAAAGACCCTCCCAGCTAGTCAACATGTCATCTGTTAGCTGACGTAACACAAATGGCAGTTAGCATTCTAAGCATTTTACATTGTCCAGTTGTAACATTGTACATGTTAGCGGCAGATCGATAAAACATGGTATTGCTTCACATGACTTGGAGGAGTATTGTGCTGACTTTCACCCTCCTGCTTAGCAGCATCATCTGATGGGGGAGACCTAGCTAAAGGGTGGAAGTTACTTTGAGTAAAATATGGTAAATATTTTTTTTTAATTGCCTGGATTGAAATTATTTGGTTATTTTCTTATCTTTGATGCCCAGATAATGATTCAGATGCCCTGAGCAGCTCTTACGAATCATATGATGAGGAAGAGGAAGAGAAAGGTCAGCGTTTAACTCACCAGTGGCCCTCAGAGGAAAACTCCATGGCCCCAGTGAAGGACTGCCGCATATGTGCCTTCCTACTGAAGAAGAAGCGTTTTGGCCAGTGGGCCAAGCAGCTCACTGTGATCCGTGAGAACAGACTGCAGGTGAGCCATGTTCAGCTCTATGAGATTTGCCCTCTCAGTTTCTTGAGACAAAAACAATGAAACAAAGTCAGTACTTAAGCTAAATGGCTCGGCATGCAGTTGGCTAATTTCACTAATGGAGTGACTATTGTGAGAACTAATTCACTAGTTGTCTATACGCAAGTATTCAGCCTATTCCCACCTTAGACTGATTTACTATGTAAACAACTAAATGCAACAAGATGTGTTTGTGTGTGTGTCTGTTTAGAGCAAAGACTTTACATTCGTCTAACTGCGATCTGGTATCCATGTGAATATACAAGCTAAGCAACTCTGCCAATATATTTAGTGAGGTGACAGGATATAGATCAGGCAAAACCAAAGAAAGCCGGTTGGAAATCTGTTGAGATCTACTGTAACCTGATAATAAAATGACAATAAAATATTAGTTAGCAAATACATACCAGTAGGCTAGGAAAAAAGTGGGTATAACGAAATATGAATTTTGAACCACTATATGTTTTTTTGTGTGTGATTTTGTCATCCTTATAAAATATCTCATTTTTATTTTATCACAGTGTTGTCTTGTCTATTATGCTTATATTAGCAGCATTTTTGATATGGGACTTTCAGATTGTACATATGTGCTTTAGTTAAAGAGTGTGATTTTGGTGTGTGGGTGGATGTTCACATAGGATTTGTTCATTTTGATCACTATTTAATGCAGGCCTTGGTTTTACATATTCTGACTGAGCGTATTTACACCCTATACCCATTTGGGTTTAATTACCCACCAAATCAAATCAATTTAGAAGCAAAGCTAATGCATCCTACATCTAGCTTATTTAAAGAATAGGAAGTATTGAAAGTTTGAGAACTGAATTGTTTGACAAATGGCAGTACTGAAAAAGTACTGATTGGCTTAATGGTCTGGTGCTTGTTTATATGCAGTTACTACACACATTTTTTATAGCCTCTGTATAATTAATCTTTTCACATTCTACTGTTCTGTGTCCTAGAAGCACATAAAATACTTAGAAAAGAATCTAGTGATGTAATCACGATATCATATTGTTATATTGGCTACCTCTACCTCTACTTTTAGAACTATTCATGAACTTTGGTTTCATTTTTCAGTGCTACAAAAGCTCCAAAGACCAATCGCCCTACATGGACCTGCCCCTCAACATGTGTAATGTCATCTACGTGCCCAAGGATGGGCGGAAGAAGAAGCATGAGCTGCGCTTTTCCCTACCTGGAGGAGAGGCACTGGTGCTGGCCGTCCAGAGCAAGGAGCAGGCTGAGAAATGGCTCCGGGTAAACATTATGAAGGACTTTTCAGGTCATGCAACCAGAGCCCTGTGACCATCCATTAAGAATGCACACACAGCTTAATAGATGTGTCCTGAGTGCAGGCCAGAGACAATATTGCACAAGAGAAGAATTCCTTCGGTGGAGGCACCCCGAGTGTAGCTGACTTTGTTCGTGCACTGTGGCCTGCTGATGTGTGATTTTTCTCTGCATGGTTTTAGGTGGTGCGTGAAATAAGCAGCACAGGGAATGGTTTGGACAGCTCAACATCTCCCATGATCCCCAGAAAGATAGAGCTGGTGAAGGTGAGGGCCCAGTGAACTTTAAAAAAATGGATCTTTTGGATTGTGACCCCACCGAACGCATACATGGGAAGGCCCTTGTCATCCAAGTGGTGATCTCACTGAAACCTTTTGCTTTCTGATTTCACAACATCTATCCACCTTTCGCTATGTAATTCCCTGTGAAGATAAGGCTGTAAACATACTTCCAGGGTGGCTGGGAGGCTGACTGCCCCGAGCATGCTTTCCACTTGCTTTGATTAAAAGGTGTCACATAATAGTGTGTGTGTGTGTGTGTGTGTGTGTGTGTGTGTGTGTGAGAGAGAGAGAGAGAGAGAGAGAGAGAGAGAGAGAGA
>JBBPCZ010000034.1:1143988-1174156 GCA_037974445.1 Brycinus macrolepidotus
TGGCCCGCACAGAGCCCTGACCTCAACCCCATCCAACACCTTTGGGATGAACTGGAATGGAGATTGCGAGCCAGGCCCTCTCATCCAACAGCAGTGCCTGACCTCATAAATGCTCTACAGGATGAATGGGCACAAATTCCCACAGAAACACTCCAAAATCTCATGGGAAAACTTTCCAAAAAGATTGGAAGCTGTTATAGCTGCAAAGGGGGGACCAACTATATGTTAAAGTCTATGTATTTGATGCAATGTCATTAAAGTCCCTGTCGGTGTAATGGTCAGGCATCCCAATATTTTTGTACTTCAAATATAATATTTATGTACAATAGTGTACATCTTTTTCATAAAAGTAGTGTCTTTTCAATTTACTCTTTTTAAGGCATAAAGTCTCACCTTTGTTGTTTAGGAAAATATAATGATGTGGCTGCAATTTCATTTTTCCTGGAATTTACTGAAAAGAGCTATAAGGAGGAATTTGTTCACTAGTCTTCCAAACACAACGTATCAGTCGGTATTTGCAAAATGTAATGTATTTCTAATTATTCTGACAGTTTTGCTCACTAATCTTACACTTTATTATTCAAAGCTCAGTGCACATGCAACATAACAGACTTAGTTTGTGTACTGCCTGACACAAGTGTATTCTGCAGAGACCTGATGATGTATGAGAGCCAAGAAAGACCCAACAGCATGAATCCATTTGAGGGTCTCCAGCGAATATTCCAGTTCCCCATTTATTTCTGTTGGAAACTGCCATCTTATCTAGTTTCTCCTGTATATGGTCATGCTGACGTACAGTATGCTGCTGAAGCAGGATGCAGTGCTGTGCAGGGAGGGCCACGTCTTCCCTAAGGGCCTGAAGGGAGCAGCACGGCTGACTGGAGCCTAGAGAACAGGCCTAATCTGCATGCATCATTGCGCACCGGCTCTGAGGCTGGGTAAGAGGAGCAATGAGACGATTTAAAAGGTCAACAGCCATGGGGCTCAGGCCCATCTCACATAAGAAGGTGCAATAATTCATTAGTTGGTGTTACGTTGAAAATCGTCTGCAGAGTTGACTGTATTGCATTTTTTCCGGAAGTGTGGTGGATTCCCGGTTGTTGAGTGCTTGAGATGAAATTGCAGGGGATTTCTTCCAGTTTTCTTACTGCAAACGCCCGAACAGACACACGGGCATGCATACTCATACACATTCTCGCACTCAAACACACACAGGCCAACTCATGTACACGTAAACACTGGCGCACGCCAACACATACCAACAAGTATTATACCTTTCAGTACTAGCAGTCAATTTGCATGGATCAAAAGACCGACTTTGTTAATCAAATGTCTGGCAGGGCTTAGTTAGTTGATTCCCCCAAGACATTGTTGCTGGCTCTAACTTGATGACTTAATAGGTTAATTTGATTGAATTTATGCAGAGTATGCTTCTTGTTGCTATGGAAATCCGAGGCGCTTCATGCCCAGGTCACAGTCCAGTGACTCCTAACAATCCTATTCCCCCTGCCGTCCCTCTTAGTGTTTACTTTGGGCCCTTTTACACTTCTGCACAGGATCAAATGCCAACGGTGGCTTTTGATCCTGCTGGAAATGTAGCTGTAAACATTAAATGTACAAGCTGTGAAGCTCTGCTTCACTAGGTTTTATCCTGGTCTTTCATAAATTTGCTCCTAAAACAGATAGGACAGTTTGCTTTTATGTGCAGCAATTTTTCACAATACATTGTTGTTTGTACTATATTTTGCGACAAACCTATGTCTAACGAGGAGCATTTGCCAACCAATGGAATGTATTGTGTTTTTATTTTGTATGTTTCTCCTTTACTTTTCCAGTCATTCCCTCTCATGTAATAAATAATTATAATAATAATGAAAGGGTAAATATACTATATTGACATTACTGCTTCTTCTTCTACTACTATTACTACTACTACTACTAATAATAATAATAATATGGCATAACCAAACACTGTAGGTATAATGCCCGTTTTAATTTCACATCTGGTAAACTGATGCCACCTTCCTCTGTTCATTTATTTGAATGCATCTGCCCGTTTGTAACAAGGCCTTGTCTGCGTAGCCTTGCCATTTCCCCTTGGGGGAATCTCCAAAGACATCTTTTGACTGGTCTGTCACTTTATCAGTTCGAGTGAAGTTTGATTAATGAGCCCTCAGAAAAGGTGAGGGATTGAGTTAATGCAAGTAACAACTTGCATCAGAATGCCCAAAAATAATTTTAAAAAGGCGACTTGATGCATTTGCAAATACGAAAAAAATGACAGACAAAGCTCTTCATAAGCCATATTAGTAAATTACATGTAAATGCTCAATATTTAAAAACCATGTCATTCAGTTTGTTGGGCTTAAGGTTGTAGACTGCTGCTGTCTGTTATACAAGATTGCTGATACAAAGTTACATGGTTAACAACAACAGAAATAAGTGACACACCACGGTTTTAAACCAAAGCATACAGGCGAAAATAACAATTGTTCACAACGTTTATGTAGGTTCTTTTCAAACCTCACGAAAGAATGTTTTGCAAAGTTTACATGACTAGCTGATTAGCATGCTAGTCGATGATGAGCATGTCTGTCCCCTCCGCCCTGTGTGCTCTGAATGGCCACTGGTTGTGATGCACTTGATTGTGGTCAAAGTTGGTGAGGTAATGTTAAAAAAATTATTGAAACAATGTCTGTGACTCTCAGAGTTTTCCCAAAATTAGAGACACCACCTTAACCCTGAAAAAGCAATGTTTGCTTTAGATCACATATTCCAGACCAGATTAATCACAGGATTTGCTCAAGCTTCACACACAAATCTACTGCAAGCTCCCCATGAACTGAAATGTGTATGTGGTGCTGTATTTGGTTAGAAAACAGTTCTGACTGTGTATGCGACCAGCAGCCTGCAGACTCACTAATCACTGCTTAACAATCGTACGTTTTTGTTTACATCGTGTTGACATGTCAAATATTTTAAGGTGAAATAACAGTACAATCCAATACAGTAATGTGCGTTTGTTGTCTCCCAACACTATTTTCCCCTAAATATTCTATAAAAGCCCTGGAAGAGGACAGTTTTGTCAGACCTCTGTGTTCCTCTTGTGCCATAGAGACAAATGTCCTGTCAGAAGAGATAGCGTACGTCCATCACAAAGAAAACGGTTCTCCCTGTTTTTTCAGGAAAATTTTTGAAGAGCAGATGCTGCTTAATCCCTTGTGATTTTACAGGATTCAGAGTTGTTTTATTCCTTGTTCGTCTTCATTTCTACCCATCTGTGGACCAACAAGTCATTTGGCAGAAGCTCTCTCCAGGCCTTATTCCATTTTATTCTGAATGTTTTGAGCAACGGGCTATTGGTTTGACCACAAAAACAATGAAGGTTTCTGTAAGTGATCGATTGGTTTTCATATTGTCCAATATTTTGCCATATGCAAGATTTTTTTCAATGCTCAGTTTTCTTTGCTCATTGAGATTATGCATTTTTTACTTTTTTTTTTTTTTTACTGTGGTTAGACCTGTTGTTGAATCTGAGGACAATGTTAGGAACTGAATAAGGACACGAGTGAGTGACTAGGGGGCAGGGCGATGTTGAGAGTAAATGATGGCAATTCAAAGTTGGTTTGCCTTCCTCACTTAATGTGTCTGAAGCGTGTGCGAATATTTACAGACAACAGAGTGCTGGAACTGGAAGGCCTGTCTCTTCCGTCATATCTCTGCCTGGAGTTCTCAATCTGAGTTTACTAAACATGGCTAATAGGCAATACTGTTTTAGTAATAACAGTGCAGCGCGTGGTCCCTGTTTGGTGTTTCTTTGGCAGCAGGGCGATTTGTCCTTTGTCATGATGATGCCATCTACAGTTTACATTTTTATGGCCTCTAGATTTATAAAAACATATTGTCATTTCTTTTGAAAAGAACCAAAAAACTATCAGTTTTTGAACTTCTTTTGAGTGAGTGCGATAACAGTTAGCTGAGCCCCTTCTTTGGTCGTCCTCTTCATCTTGATGGATTATGCCATGTCTGTTTGGAGTTTATGGTGTCAACATTGCAGAGAACGAGTGTGCCCTGAATGACACCCCCACTTAGCCGCAATAACGTTTTCCACTGCAGGCTCTTATGTCTAATAAGTAAGCAACCTTGCTAGAGAGGCAGTTATATAGCTGAAGCTCTGTCCTAAAGATTAAAGGTTTCTAAAGGACCCCAAAGATGAATGAAACCAGTGGCTCAGTAAGCGCCAGATAAATGATTAAATGTGAAAAAAAAAACAGTTAAAAGTGTTCACTTACCCATTTGATGGATTGTCAAATGATATCAAGTGTTAGGGTTTTTTTTGCTAACATGGTATTGCAATTCTTAAATAATAATCTAACAAATATTAGAATATTCCATCTGATGGTGTAATATTCATATTCCAAGGTATTTAGAAAACCTTGTCCTTTTTCGGAATACCATGAGTGGCCTAAGGTGTTTACATAACACTCACCTTACTCAGAAAAGTTTGTTTATGGAAGTGGAGGCCAGACTCTTGGATTATAAATGATATGAAAGTGGAAATTGTTAAATATCTTAAATATCTACACATACTGTACATATCATAAAATGTGGAGTGAAAGGTACTTTGAACTCCCAGTGTGGACAATGTGATGTTTGTCTCATTCATTTATTTGTTTATTTTTAATTATATATTTTGTAAATTGTAAATTGTACATTGCACTAAGAAGAAAATAGGTGTAAGGTTTTTGCAATGAATTGTTACTTTTACAACACTGAAATATACTAGAATGTGTAAAATGTTCAAGGTACCCTTCAGGCCTTTCTGCTTATACCATCCATTTCAAAGAGCACAAACCTCTTCTCCATACCATGTATCCTCTATCCTGGAGTATCCTATGAATCTGTTATTAAGTTTTAATTGCATTATTATGTAATAATATTAATATGAAAGATGATCAAATGTACAAACCGAATGACTTTGCTTGTTGTTTCTACTAAATGAAAGTTTCTGCTAAAGCTCTAAATATTTGCATGTAAATATGAACAATCATGGTAAAAGATCTCATTTCTAGGAAAGTACTGCATCATTTCACAGAAAGTATGGCCTTATGAGTGTGTATGTGTGTGTGTGTGTGTGTGTGTGTGTGTGTGTGTATGTGTGTGAGTATTCATGCCACACGACAGGCAGCAGGTCTAGCTGGAGATTTAAAGCTTTAATCATATTATGCTGTTATGCAGTACGTCTCCACTTCAGTGCCGGAAAGCATGATCTTGGGCTCAAGTAATGAATGCTGACCTTTTCCAGTAAACCTAAGCCACTACATTACCACCCAGTTCACAGCATTACAAAGCAATTTTATTTGTATCTTCTGTGATCAGTGTCCTGCTGGCATTAGACATTTATTCTTTTCACATAATAATGGGTACAGTTAATGGAATCTTTGAGCAGTGTGAAGAAGACTGATGGCAGGCACACTGTGGAAAAGTCCATGTGCTAAATAGTTTGGCAAGAAATCACATAAACATAATACGCTGAAGAAGAGGATTATATTTGTTTAGACAAAAAACTGTCCAGAGAAACGAAAGGGGTAGGGAGAGCAGCATATATCCAGAGGGCATGACACACAAGGACTTTTATTAGAGTTTATGGGGAGAAAAGGCAATATGTATTAAAATAAGGGCATTCGGATTCAGATTTCGGTGGAAAACCGTCTCATGTTTTTTTTGGAACAGACATTAAAAAGATTTTAAAAAAAAGAGCCGTAGACATCACATATGTATGATTAACAGTTGGATATTTGCATTACTGCAGTTCATTCAGTACAGGTTGCACCTTAAACTCTTTTTCCTCTATGAAATATGTCTGTTTGTGCCAGTGTATTTGTGTTCTTCTTTTGGCACATTAAGTGTGTCAGGTCAAAGATTATCAGGAAGAGAATGGCACACGTTTTCACTCATGCTCTTAATATGCTGCTTGGTTTCATTCAGATTGACAAGGCAAAAGAAGCAGTGTGCCAAGAACTTTCTTTGTTGGAGCTCTGCAAGTTCAGACAAAAACAAGAAAACATTTAAACTGGCCTATATTATTCTGAGGTTAAAAATCTTTGCTTTTCATGTCCCCAAAACATTTGGTTTTTTTCCCCTCATAACAGTGCCCATTGATAAGCATCTCGTTCTTGCCATTTGCAGCTCAGGGCCAAACAGGAGCAACAAATCAACTCTCACATCAGCACACCCTGGAGTATCAGGTTTGCAAGGAACTGTTATGCAAAACAGTTGCTATATGATCTGATGTGAAGTCTTTGAACAGATCAGTTTCTTGAGGAAGACCATCTAGCATTTCTTGGAATGGCTCTCACAGACACCCACATGATTTCTGTTGTTTCAGGTCGATTCGGTGCTACATTTTTGTCTGGTGATCTTAAAGGCAAATCCTCATAATATAAAAATCTATGAATGTCTTAAGGCATACTGATTTTCTCTCTTTCTCTCTCTCTCTCTGTCTCTCTCTCTCTCTAACACACACACACACAAAAATTAGATCACTGCTTCAGTCTCAGCCCCAGGCTTTGAACTACCAAAACAAAGTTTGGGGTCTCAGAGCTCAAACTTTTCTGTGATCCAGATCTTTACTCTTTGGTTCAGTTGGAATTGCAAGTGTGCTGCCTATGTTTAGGGGTAAATAATATCCTTAAGGCAAAGCAGAGAAAGGGAAATTTTGTAATCTGCCTTATTTTTGGCACCTGAAAGGAGGAAAGCAATTTCCCCATCCGTTCAGAGGATCTTAATGCCTCTTCTAGCATACATCAAGGTAAAATGATGAAGGGAACATACATCTTTAGCATTCTGACATTAGAGTACCACAGATTGTACTTTGTGTGCTAAATGAAAAAAAGCATTCTTTAGAATGCTATTTTGACAGAGCCATCTTTGAAGGCAACTAGGGGTGCACATTCAAGACTGGCAGACTTCTGACAAGGCTCTGTCAGGATTGGTGATGGTGGCCTAGTGGTTAGGGTGTTCGCTCTGCAATCAGAAAGTTGTGGGTTTGAATCCCAAAACTGCTAGTGGCACCTCTGAGGTACCCTTGAGCAAGGTACCGTCTGCACACACTGTTCCTGGCTACCTGATGCTTCACTTGATGAATGGGTTAAATGCAGAGGAAGAATTTCGTGCTGTTCACACTGTGTGCTGTGGTGTATTCATGTATGACAAATGGTCACTTTACTTTACTTACTTACTTGCTTGCCTCTGGACCAAGAGGTTATGGGTTCGAATGCTACTTTCAGTATACCACCACTGAGTTCCTGAGCAAGACTCTTAACCCCAAGTTGCTCCAGGGAGACTGTCCTCTGACATTAGGGAATAGAAGTCGCTTTGGATAAAAGCGTCTGCTAAATGCCGTAAATGTAAATTATTTCGATTTTGGCTGATCTGTGTAATTTAAGAAGGCCAATAATAAGAGGCTGGTAAGTTCACTCATGCTGTATGTGCGTGCTGCTCCTACATCTATAGCAGACCACCATCTGCTTCACCCAGTATCCTGGAAACCAGTAGCTACAAGCACTTTGCTTCTGAACTACTATAAACCTCAACAGACATTGCAAAACCTCTGGCAAACACCCAAGTCAGCACCCAGCTACATTGTTTATACACAACCTTACTGCCAAATAATTTTATTCAGCAAAGATTGGAGTTACTTCCTCTTCTATTTTTTTCTAGCATTTATGCCTGTATGTGAAGTGCAAAAGTATATGTACATAAGACAAGGAAGGTGAATACATTTTTGTCATTTGAATTGTAAGGTGAGTTTCTCATCCAATGGTAATGACCAGATTTATGAGAAAGACATCAGTAAATAGGTTTGGACATTGAGGCTGAAAGCAAACATTTTAATGCTCATGTATTGGTGCCATATGTAAGGAAAAACAGTAGAGTAGCTTTTTCTCAGGTGACTGAGAATGCAAGACGTGATCAAACTTTCAGAAATTACATGGAGAGGGATATTTTAGTAATGCTGCAGTGAATAAACCAGTCATCACAAAGTAAAATTGACATTTTAGAGATCAGTGATACAAAAAGCACAAGCACTGGTCTATAGAGATGTGGAAAAAGGTAATGTAGTCAGAAGAGACATACTTTATTATATTATAACTATGTTCTCCACACATGGGCCAGTGCATGTGTGACGTGCACAAAGAGAACCATACAGGCCTTAAGCGAGGGAGTCTGTTAGCTACATTATACAGTGAAAGGCATTCTGGTCCTTTAGAAAGAAGAGTCACTGCAAATCAATTAAAAGTTACTTTGACTGATCATCTTTATCCTATGATAAAATATTTCTATTCTGATAGGAGTGGCCTCTTCCAAAATGACAACGTCCTTATTCACAAGGCACTGAGTTGTTTTAAAGGTATTAAAATGGTCACCAGATTTCAGTTTAACTGAACATTTATGTATGATTGTGGAACGTCCAAAACAAGACAATGCTCTCCCTTAATATAATTAAAACATCAACTGAGGAAATCTCTTTCGAAATAGTCGTTCCATTCTTTCTGTAAAGTTCCAGAGACTTGTAGAATCTATACCAAAGCGCATTGAAACTTGTGATCCCCAGCACTTTACTAATATGTTTTTTAATTTTTATCATCTGTACAGTTTTTCAGTAATAACAGCAACATGTATGCATAGAGTAATATTGTCAAATTGTTTTCAAGGAAGTGTTGAAAATTTGCTAAATGGTTAGTTTTGCTAAATGGTTAGTTTGGTTATGATATGTTGTGAATGTTTGTATTACTTATGTCATTTGGAAAAGTGCAGTAATTATGCCCACCAGTTCTCTAAATAAATAAACATTTTTCTTTTTAATGTTCCAATTACATGCAAAGTAAGGCAAGCCATTTTAAGAGGCACACGACATCTATCACATTAATCATTCCCTTTTCCTCTGAGAGCTTCTGTAGTGAGGCTGGGGGCCAAACTATTTTTAAAGTCAGCTTGTTTGTTCAGCATTTTCTGGCTTTCTTGATTTGCTTAGCTATTGGTTTCAAACAAATGGTTAACTTAAGCACACTACATTGACTGAATCAAGTTACTCATGCATTCAAGGTGAGATCCTTTTGCATGCAACAGAGTAGTTTGGCCTTTTAGAGTTGTGTCATTTACAAGCTATAAGATGATGGGCATTGCTTTAAACGTCTGAGAAAGCAGAAGTATCCTATTAGGTGACCTCACTCAATTGTAACGTCTCTCCTAACATCATATAGTCATTTTCTTTTAGTCATTTACAACTGCCAAATATCTTGGATCAGCAGTAGCCTTACTGATCTGCAAAAATGAAAGATGAGTATAGCTGACTGGGACAGGACTGGTGAAACAAGTTTTTTCCCTTTCAAAGATCATGTTTTTTATCTGATATTATTGTTTTTATTCTATATGTGAAGTCTATAGGCCCAAGCAAGTGAGTCTATCTATATAAAGTTACAATAAAGTATGCATTCTTGTGTTCATCACTTAATTTAACACAATATACTGTTTTCATTTTTTTATTTTACAAAATCAGGAGGCATACATTACATAAAATTCTGTTCATCATTTTGTTCATCTCACCCTTACAAGTAAAAATACATCACCACTTTCCATTAAACAAACAAGACAAAGATTTACAAAACTGACAGGATCAAATTACAGCTGGAGACTGAGGAGTGTTGCACTGCATGCAGTTTTTGTAAGGTTACTCTGCCAGTTGAAGGCCTTTTTTAGCCTTGTTTGGCTTTGTGCTCACAGTCATGGTGATATGATCAGAGAAGAGAGATAGGTAAATGGCATGATGTCAGCAGCAGGCCTCACCTTAGACCTGCTGGTGTCAGGGGCCTTTTGGGGAGTGTCATGCATATCACGCGCTGAGTAAGCTGTTCCTGTGGGAATCTGTTCTAATCTCGCACTCACGGGACCATCTCAGGATTCATCCAAAGCTGTCCACTGTTAGTAAGCGTGAGTAACGTGTGAAACTTTTTTTGCCCTTACCAGGGATTTGGCTGAAATTCACCATGGAACTTTGTGTCTATTCTGACTCCTTTCCAGTCCCATCACACTTCGGTACCCTCTCGGGTATACAGAACTCCAGTTGAGCTCAACCCAGGGTAGAAATGGCCATTGAACTGGTTGAGAGCAGAGCTGCTATAGCCTAAAGAAGAGTGGGAGCCTGAGGGGGAGATAGGAGGAGGTGGGGGGAGAGGAGAGGCCCACTCAGGAACTGATGAGCCAGGGGAGTAGGCACCAAAGCCTGTGGGCTGGGGTGCTCTCTGTGTGCCATCCACTGGTAGGCTGAGAGAGAGAGGCCGACTGAGGGGGTCTCCCCCGACCTCCACTGACCCAGCTGCCACCCCAGACATCTCTGTCAGAAAGTTGCTCAGGCAAGGTGAGGGACCTGTGGAAGGTGGAGAAAGGCCTTTCTCGGGCGAGGTTGAAATGTCAATGGCTTGGTTTTTAGGGCTACACCTGCCGCTCCCATCCCCTGACTCCGAACTGAGAGGACCTCCAGAACTGCCCTCTGCAGTGAGAATGTCTGACTTTCTCTTCCTCTTGCGCCTGAAGTTGCCATTGTCAAACATCTTTTCACAGTTTGGGTCGAGGGTCCAGTAATTACCCTTGCCTTGAGAATCAGAGAGAAAAAAGCTATGAATTTGATTGAAAATCAAAGCAAGAACAACCATCACATTTTAGAATACCTTAACAACAGTTATTGAATTTTTCCTCAGAACTATTAAAAATGACAATAACACAGCCAAGAGCTCTTACCAGGGTCATCTTCATCCCGAGGTACCTTTTTAAAGCAGTCATTCAGTGACAAGTTGTGGCGGATGGAGTTCTGCCAGCCAGCCTTACTCTTGTTGTAGAAAGGGAAGTTATCTGCCACGTACTGATATATCTGACTGAGTGTCAAGCGCCGGTCTGGAGCACCATGAATTGCCATTGCGATGAGTGCTGAGTATGAATAGGGTGGCCTGACCAGTTTCATAAGGTCCTCTTGAGAGGGCATAGAGAACCAGCTCAGTTCTCCACCTGCTCCTGCAGGACCCCCAGGCCCAAGGTAAGGCCTCTGCATGCCATAGTGCTGAGGCACAAAGGAAGGACCTGCAGGACCTGGCGCTCCACCAAGGTACGGGGAAGTGTTGATCCCAGTACCATTGAACCATAGGTAGGGGTTTGGCGATGAAGTTGCATACTCTCCAAGGTCATACGACGAGGGGTTTGTCCTCTGTGGACTTGGCAGTGATGGAGGAGGATAGTAGTTGTCGCTGTATAGGCTAAGCTCTGGAGGCTCCTGTCCCAAGCTAGGGAACTGGGGTCCACATCGTGTAGGAGACTGACCTTGTTCATATGATGTCATGATCAGTGCTTCATAAGGTGCCCCTCTCTGGATTAAAATGAGTCTGGTGGTCCCAAGTGAGATATGAAGCTTCTTCTTTTGTCTTGCAGCCCAGAAATTGTTCTTTAGTCTTTAAGACTGATTTCTAGTTGAGAGATCCAGCTTTCCCTTACTCTGCCATTGTTTGTCCTTGCACTCCTGTCACCTGTCGCACCTGTTTTATTTATGCATACTTGGCACCGCCCTTCTCTCTTCTTATTGGTTACTTTTCCTTTCTACTGTTTTGACAAGATTCACTCCTTTGTCAGTCAGTTTTTGTGCATTCAAAGGGATTAAGGAATTAATATTCTTCACTGAAAGGTACTGAAACACTGATATTGAAGCTTAGATTAAAGGCTTAATCATTTTCCATAATGATCATATTAAACATCAACTGCTTATAAGGGCAGCAACTTAGCACTTTTATTTATTTTTTCTTTCTGACATTAAGAAAAGATCTGCCTGCTTATGATTTTTTTAGAGTTGAAACTGATTAGACGTTTCATCTTAATAAAGCTCAACCAACGGTAAAGCGTCATCTTGACATGCTTTAATTTTCTAATGCTAATCTAAAGGACTGAATGACAGAAGTGATTATCTGAGTTCTGGTAATACTGGTATACTATCCTGGAGTTCAAAGACAGTGAAAACACACAGATCCCCTTTGACATCAGTGTGGCATATTGTGAATATCAGTGCGGTTTCTTTACAAAGCTGATATTTTGACGATTTATATAAAATCACAGTTCTTTATTTGTTGTGGTAAAAGACACAGCACCAAAAATGTATTTTCAGGAAAAAAATGTGTTGTTTCAGAGATATTTAGGGAGCTTAGACTAAGATATGAGCACAGTAAACCAGTACGGCTGAGTGGTGCCATGGACAGGGGAGTGGCTTACAGGGTGAGTTAGGACAGAAAACATGGCCAGATTTCCACAGCCTCTCTGATAAACTACACCTTAGATGTTATCTAGATCTCAAAAATTTTAGACTAATGACTACACCATAACAGCAAGGCTAACCGTCTATTTATACAACTGAAAGTAATTTTGAGCTTTTTACTTTATTGTATTGTATTGTACTGGGTAGTAGAACTAAAAAACAACAAAAATATACAGTTTTTAATTTTAAATTTCAGATAAATTATAATTTTATCAAAGGTTGTATGTAAGTCAAAATAACATTGCGCTGATGGTCTAACGTGAGCTGATGTGAAGAACTAATGTTAAAAGAATTAATAAAGAAAGAAAGAAATATTGCATCAAATAATGCCCTGCATAAGTTTTTAAAAAGAAAGAAAGAAAATAACTTGGCCATAAGCTATACAACCTCTGTCAAGTTCTGGTCACCAGCCAGTGTCTGACACAAGCACAGCACTGTTTGCAGATAGTGTGAAGGCTATATGTCTATTGTCGGCCAGGTCACTGAAGTTACCTGTTTTTGTCAACTCCAAAGATTTCATGTAATGATAGTATTTAGAATAATTCGTATGGTCAGTATACATTGTCGTATAAGCTTTAATCTAAACACATTTCTTTGAATTTGTCAAATTTCTACGCCCGCCGATTACCAAATGAACATCCGGGCCTTTAAACAGAATTCCGTAGCTCGAGAGAAGGCGGCGCGCGCAGATTGGTAGAGATGAGATCAAGGCTGTGTCCGAAACCGCGTCCTGTCACACTTATTAGTGGGTCAGAAACCAGACCGTCACAATTAGAAGGGTACGCATTAAAGTAGTGTGGATGTGTTATTTGGGGCGCAGCCCGAGATAGGAACGGTTAATTCATTTTGAAAATTAATGTCAACAAGTGTTCACTACTTTCATAAATATAGTGCCGTTATGTTAAAAAACGTCGGGAGTTACTCTAACAAGGTAGTATAGTTCATCATATAACGTTTGATAATCAAATTTTGTCACACTACATGTTAAGCAGTGTCGAGGCAAAGTTAGCTAGTTAGCATACTCATGAAGTGAAATGTTTTTTGCGCTGCCACTAGATTAAGTAATATTTGACGTACTAAATTAGTGCAACTGGATGGCTAACTAAGTAAGTAAAAGTCTTTCTCTTTAGTATAAATTGTTTACTCGAAGACATCAAACAGTAATTAGCTCTTCTGAACCTGTTTTGATATGAATTGGCTAATGTTAGCTATTTTGAAAGCTAGCTTAAGTGTGCTGATGTCGAGTAACTTCGGGTTCTGTGGGTTTTTAGATGGTTGACAGCGCTTCAGCTGCTGGACTACGTGAGGATTTCGGTCGTGAAAGTTTGCAGCTCAACAAAGATTTAGAGCGAATGACTGAACAAATGGAGAATATTTCGGGTAACGTAGACCAGTTTAGTGCTTGAAATACGCTTCCACAATAGTTTTAAGTTTATGTAAGTCTTTGCCATCAGATTATAGCAGCGAAGTAACAGTCGTTTCCTTTTGCCTGTCTGCTCGCAGTGCATTTGACTTGGATGGCTTACGATATTGTCGTACTTCGTACTGACCCTCAGCTTGCAAAATCCCTCAAGAGGCTGGAGGATGAGTACCTTCAGTGTAAAGCTGTTATCTGCGGCTCCACAGACAAGAAAAATTAACATGTTCACTCTGCGGTTGTAGACCAGAATGTAACCGAGTAGTAGAGACTGATTTGTTTTTGTACATATTGTTGTGCTTTGGATGTTAATTTGTCATTGCAGGCATAGTTCATGAAAGTTTTTGCCTGCACCTGTATGTTTCATTAGGTGTTTTTGGAAACCAATAAAAACTTCAAAGAAGTGAGGTCTGATTGACATGTGTTTAATAATCAGTGCACACCCCTGTATACTGGTTAGTCACCAGTGCACACCACTGTATACTGGTTACTTGATTACAACTTCATTTTGCAGGATGTTTGCAGTTCAATGTACATATTGTTCTAATAAAAGGTACTTCAACTACTTACAACTGCTCATGCACTGTCCAAAAAGACAGTCAACAACAAACAAAATCACATTGAGCCGTGAAAGGTATTAATTTTAGATGAGGATTGTTTATTATTACAATTATTTTATATTTAAATGTTATTAACAATAAGGGGCTATAAATTTGAATGTGCTTGAATCATGGTTTGTTACAGATGGAGAATACAGAAATGGCTGAAGGGAGCAGGGACCAAAATGCCTCTCTTGACTTGGATTACATTTTAATACAACTGGAATCTGTTTCTGAGAGTCTGAATAAGTTGGAAGGTGTGAACAGTAAAGTATAATTAACATGTTTCTTGCACAGTTTGCTCAGACATTTGCCACAGATAAACACAGACTTATCTCTTTGACAGAAAAATTATTGAAGACTTGATACGAGTATGACAGCACTCTGTCCAAGGGGCAGTGCCGTCTTTAGGTCACTTAGTAGAGCTTTTAGTTATGATGCAGCAGATCACAGGTTTTCAGCCTGCTTGGGGCGAAACTCTCGTTACAGTGGCGCTGTGACCCAGATCAACATCTGCTGATGCCTATCAGCTGTGGGGGTAGTTGTAGAGGGAAGGAAGTCAAAAGGGAGGTGAGCTGGTACATGATGGTGTTTTTGATGACCCTCACAGAAAGGCTAAATTGAAGTGATAGTCAGTTCCTAGGATCAGTACTTTTAGTTTCGATGTGCAGTCAGGGAAAATGCATCGAAAAGAGAGGAAAAATGTAAACTTTATTGTCTAATTCTAGATAAATTGGTTCTGTGTCCCTGAAGGCACATCAAAGTTGGGATTTTGGTTTGAGTCCAAGCTGTGCCAGATACTGTTGCTACAATACAGTTTCAGTATTTTTCATGGATGAGAAGGATGATACATCACTTCAGTAATATTGAACATCATATCTACATGATTATGTGGTACAGTTAGTAGTTAGCATTGTCCTCTTGATTAATTTAAGTACTGCATGTCTGCCCCCCCAAACAAAAAAAAACAAAACACGAGCACACATACTATCCATGTGTCTGTCTGTTGTTATATACCTTACAAGACAGATTTGTAATACACAAGGCATTATCAAAATTAGATTATTTAAATGATGAATTGTGTATTTATAAAGAAAATAAGATAACAGATATACATACTAGATTTGTATGCTACATGAATGCAGGGTGTGTGATTTTCTGATAACGTTTTTTTAAATCCCTTTACAATCATTACATTTTTGCTTAATGAATTCTGTCAGGTAAATGTAATTGTCTTGGTTTACTTTAAACTGTTTTTTTTTTCTTTATTTCTAGTGAAGACTCAGCTGCTTTTGTGTGATCTTACTGTGTCCTTTACACACCTTGATAAGTCTGCATGTCTGTGCTCTGGTGGAGAGGACTCAACACGGTTGACAGCAGTTCCACAACTGGAAGACTAAAAGAGGTAATCTTATTAACCAGGCTCTTTCAGTTAACTTTATTTACATTTGCTATACCAAGTGAAGTTAAACATTAAACACGCAGCCAAGAATAAAGATAAAAGTTATTTGATATGTAAGAGGCATTCGTAAAAATTCACATTCCCCAAAAGTACCAGACACTTATACTGATAACGTATACCACTTGAATGGAAAGTCCGTGCCAGTGCACAGTGAACCAAAGAAACTGCATTGACTGTAATTCTTGGTTTGCTCTGACTTGAAAGCTTCCCTGCTATTCCTCTGAGGTGTATGGGTTAACCTCTTGCTGGATACATTAGGCAGCACTGGTGCTGAGCTCCAGTGCCTCGCTCCATTGCATCTATCAGCATCAAATGTGTCTTTGTGTAGTATGTAACCATGTCTCTCACGTTAGGGAAGCTCTGTAACACATAAAGCCAGGCATGCATTTAAGATCAACTACTGAATGATGCTCTTAAATTAAAGTGCTTCTACTGAAATTGCTCTGCTGTAATTAGAGTAAAGGTCATAATCAATATCTTTGTCACCTGCTTACCTCTATACCACTTAGGCCTGTGCCCAGAGAGTAGCCGTCGTTGTTTCCATGGAAACGGATCTGGATGTTGTAAACTTTTTGTTTGTTCAGTACCATCAGCGTAAATGGCTGATCTGTGAAGTTTTTAGAACTATCTCTTATGAGGAAGGCACCATCCTGAATACAAACAGTTGAGAGAAATATTAAAAACACTGTTACGGAGAGATGCTGGTAGTGTTTTCTTGTTTTTCTTAGATGTACTTTGTGTTTCTTATTGCTGCTTTTTAAATTGTTCTAATTTGTAATATAGACATGTAATAATTCTTGAGGGTTTTTTGTTTTTGTTTTTTTTCTTATTGTTTGACTTTTTAAAAACCTAATCTTTAATCTGCTTAATAACAAATATGTTTTATAAATGAAAAAAAAGTTTAACTAAAAGATTAATGGTGTTGGACTGTTTTATCCAAGAAGTAAATGTATTTTAATTTCTCACCTCTTGTGTCACTCACCTTGTTCATTTGTCTCAGTGTGATTTCAGCCTCTCCTCGTGTCATTGATCCTACATACCACTGTGGGTCCATGTCCTGCATTTAGATATTCATGTTCACAAGTTTGGTATTCTATGTATTTGTAAATTTGTTTGTGTATGACAGTTATATCAAAGGTTGAGACAGTGCCTTTTGTGGTTTAGTGGGTTTATTTTTTTCTGTTTCCGCTGGTGTTCCTTGGACTCACTGCAGAAACCTTTGTTACAATATTGCCATCTTGTGTTTGTGTAGACAACTAGCACCAAGTTGATTGATGTGTGATTCTTATATTTATTATTTAAAGCATTTATTGAAAAGCATTAGGACTGCATGTACCTGTGGCATCTGGGAGTTTTGAAACATTAGATTTTGTTGCTCAGAGAGAAAGAAAGAGCTCTCCACATGACTGGACGTCACTCTATGTTGAAAAGAAATATGACCCAAAATGTATTCAAAAATGTTTCAGTTCTGTGGTTTTAGAAGTTCTGTGGTTTTAGAAAACAGCAAGCAGGGTTTTGTTAATTTTGAAGTTGCGTACCTTCCTGTTGGCAGGGATTTTAAGTGTGAAGCTGATTGTAAATTGTCTGTTGTGTTTGTAGGGGGACATCTTCCTTCTGCAAATGTTTAAGCAATTTGCTCAATTTCAGATAGGAACATTTTGTAAATATAATTACAAATAATTTTAGGATGGCCCATATGAATGTCACTGTTAACAAACTGGATTACTAATTCATATATCAATGATACCTGATATATCTGGGCTGGTTTTGGAGAAGCCTGACAAGCGAGGTTTGGTCCTACGGTCTATGTGAGGCGCTGCTGTGGTAGGCTTTGCTGCAGGCATTAAACATTCAGCAATTAAGGGTACCTTAAAGGAGAAATCACTCAAAATAAATTATCTTACTTACGTTTGCTGCCTGATGTTACAGGTCTGTGTGGAGAAGAATCAAGCCTGGGAGTTGTAACTGGTAGTATCTAAGAAGATAAATAATTACTATTCTTAGTAATTAGGTTTTGCATTTAAATTAAATTAAATTAAATTGAATTAAATTAAATTAAATTAAATTAAATTTATTTGAACAGAAATGCATTATTATTACGTTTACGTTTACGCATTAATGCATTATTATTATTATTATCATTATTATTATTACTTATACACGTATTCTTCCTTTTTAACTTACTCTTGCATTGCTCCTGGCAGGGGGTGAAAATGCAGAATCTGGCAGCTGGGGTAGCCTTGTCTGGTCTTTAGTTGGACAACTACGAACGCTATCTACACACATAAAAAACAACAGCAGTGGAAAATAATAAAACTGTTATGTTGATCTATAAGTGCATCACTTGAGCATTTTTGAGTACAGTACAGTGTAATGAGGGATCACCTATGTAATCACTGTCACCCAGAGGTTTGGCAGTGCGGAAATGGCTTGGTATTTCACTAGGGGTTTCACTAGGGGGCGTCTCATAGTCATATTCGTCTTCCTGTTCATCATGGTCGTCTGGGATTGCACATATATAGGTGTCTTCAGCATTCGGGTCCTCATAATCTGGGTCACTGTCATTTTTCTGTAGGGGAAGAGGCCTTTTTTTAGTATTACATAGTATGACATTTGAATAGGCCAAGTTTATTTTAAATTTAATCTGAAAAAAATACGAATGACAAACTCACACAATTCTCTGATTCCCAAGTTTCATGTTTATGTGCGAAGTCTATTTAAAAAGAAAGAAAGAAAAATGCACCATACATGGAGGAGACCTTGGGTGTATATAACTGTATAAGTGATCTGCAGTGAATTAATACAGTGCTGTGAGAGGGTATTTATGAATGGTTTCAGATCTTAAGAAAAGTGTAATAAAAGTCAAAGGGAACCCTAGTAAACAGCACATTATAACTATTTCATTTATTTAAGGAACTAAGTTATTCAACATGTGAATCAGTAATATGATCAATCTTTTACTCAGGCAGCAAATTAACCAAATTTAATTGATAATGAGATTCAGCTCACTGAACAGTCAGGTTTGAATGGAGTCAGCCCTTTTGAACGTACACTTGTGCAGATGGCTACCATCACTGATGTTGTTGTCACATATGTTCACATATGTTTTACAAGCACACTAAGCCATGATCAAAGCCATGATCAAAATACATAAGAAATAAGAAAATCTGTTGAAATACACATATAAGTATGTTGACACATCAGTGCCTAACTGTCGGTGCCTTAAAAAGTATTCAGCCTGCTTAAAAGTCATTGGACTTATTTGAATTACAAATGACACTTGCACAGATTGTTACAGCAAGTATATTACTGCAAAGCAATAAAAAATAAAAGTAAAATCTTTTGTCAGGAAATGAAAAAAGTATGTTTCTGCCAGTTTTGCACAATGTTTGGTAGTAATTTTCACCAATTCCACCTGGCATGTGTCAGGTTGATCAGGTTGTTTGAATGCTTGTGGATCACAGTTTCAATTTGATTGATAGATCTGGGCTTTGACTTGGCCATTGTAGAACTTTCACTTTGTGGCTGTTCAGCTACTCCTGAGATGCTTTGGAGTTGTGCTGGGGATTGTTACCTCACTGAAATTTCTCCCAAGCAGATTGAAGCAGGTTGTCTTGTAGTGTCATTTGTTTTGTATTTTTCTAGATGTCCTTCAGTTTTAATGTTCAGTCACTGCTCAGGGAAAAGCATACCCATGACTAGGGCTGCAGCAGTACAGAAAGTTACTTATCGCCTTATTAGAACAGTGCCACCATGTGGTTTGCGATGGTGGGCGAGGGGGTGGTTTGGCATCCAATGTTTTTGAGAATATCAGGATGTTTAGATTAGGCTTGTGGCACACCCAGTATTTTAAATTTGGGCCAGAAATCTACAAGTTTTTATTTTTGTCTCATCTGATCACAAAACCTTCACCTACATTTTAGCAGGATCAGTCTGATGCTTTCGAGAAAATTCCAGACATGCTTTGATGTGTTACTTCTGCAGTGCTGTTGTTTTTCTAGCTGGTCTCTTGTAAAGGCCAGTTGTATGCAGAGTTTTTAATACTGTTGACTGGTGCACCATCATTACAGGTAAAGTGATTATTGTCCCCTTCTTGCTCTGAGTTTTAAAGGATAGCCTTATCTAGCCAGTGCCTGGGTGGTATAATGCTTCTTTTTTTCCCTCACAATTGATTCAACAGTGCTCACTAAAGGGGGCATTTGATTGATGCTCTTATCCAGTGCGTCTTACAATCATTAGTTACAGGGACAGTCCCCCTGGAGCAACTGAGGGTTAAGTAAGTGTCTTGCTCAAGGACACAGTGGTAGAAAGTGGGGGTTCGAACCTGTGACTTTGTGGTCATTGGGTTCACAGGCAAGTGTTTTACCCACTAGGCTACTACTACCCCTATCTAGGCTATGTAAAAACTTTTTTTTTTGCCTTTTCCTGCCTTGTGGATATCTATAGGTTTCTCATTTTTTCACAGCTTTCCTGGCCAATGGTACTTAAATTAAGATGTTTTATCCAAAAAAAGGTTAACCTTTTTAATCATTCACAAATAGAGGCCAGTTGTAAGCCAATTGTAAGTCAACTGTGTCCTTGTTAAGGCAATGTCTTTCATCTGTGAGTTTCCATAGCACAGGGGTTTAATACTCATCCAGCATTTATTGGTTAGTAATTTTTGATGCATGAAAACCCATTTTATAAAGCTTCTGATGCACAGTGCTGCTGTTGCTTCTAGACGCACTTTGAACTGTGTAGCAGGGAGTGATTCAACAGTGGCTAGCTGCTTTTTATGCATGGCATGTTTTAGCACTTGGCCACCCCACTCTATGAGTATGCATGGAGTTACCACTTTGGGGTTGAGCTGTTGTTACACTTTCATTTCACAATAATAACAGATGACTGGGGCAGATCAAGCAGGGCAGAAATGTCACAAGCTGAGTTTGTGAAAAAGTGCCATGCTATGTCAGAGCCACACTTAAAGTCACTGAACTTTTCTGTATGACCCGTTCTGTTGCCAGTGTTTGTCTGTGGAGGTTGCATGGCTGTAAGCTTGGTTTTATACAACCTTTAACAATGGCTGAAACACTGGAACTCAAGAATTAAGAGGGGTGTCCACTTACTTTCTCCACATACCAAATGGTGTATATCAGTCTGGAAAGAGTTACTAATAACTGAACCACATTGAGAGCCACTATCAACAAAATGAGCACCCTAGAGACTGACATAGAAGGAACATCATACCAACATTCATATGTAGTGTTGAATAAAATAAATGTTTTGGAGTGGCCTAGTCAAAGTCCTCACTTGACCCCAATAGAGATGTAAATAAGGCCTAAAATGAGCGGTCCATACTTAAAAACCTACCAATACATTAAAATAATTCTGTAAAGAAGAGTGGGTTCATATTCTTCCACAGCCAATGTAAAAGGCTGATATATAGAATGTTGGTTGCAGTCATTACTGCTACAGGTCAAAAAAAGGTTAGGGGGCATATAGGTGATTCACAAGTTGGATAGCTTTGCTCCATAAATAATTCAGAATGTTTTGGGTTTGATAAGGCTTTCTTTGTGTAATATTGCATTTGTTTACAGATCTAAAAGCATTCTCTACATTTTTATGGCACTGTAAGCAAATAAATAAATAAATAAGTTATTGGCTAGTGCTGAGTTACCCTGATAAGGATGCTGTGAAGGTTTCGGTCTGTGTAAGAAAATGTAGATTTGAATGTTAGAGCGTTGACAGAGATAGCTGTACTGTGTGCTTCTGTTTGATAGTGGAATCTATAGCTCACCGATGAAACATCCCCATCTTTTTTCCACCCTGGTTAATGTCAGTACAGATCTTTGTAATAAGTCTTTAAGAAACACAGAATGCAGCATAATTAAAAATAATGAGAAAGTGTCACATCCATTCAGCTTCAAGAAAGAGATGCATAAGAAACGTGCAGCATAAAATTATGGTTTTGTTACTTAGCCGACAACAACAAGGCTCAGTAATATGCTACTTCCTGTTTCTCTCTTTAAAAGACATTATGCTTGGTGCATAATTCTTAAAACTTACGGAATCTGAGCATTGGGGAACTTCTGAAGGTCACTGCTTGACATTGTCTGAAGTAATATAGAATAAGGAGTGTTAGTGACTGCCTACTTTAACTTGGATGGTTTTTAACTATAGATAAATGTTTGATAATCACAAACTATTAATTGGCTTGGTCCTTGGCAAAGTTGATGTACATCTGGTATTGTTTTTGTTTCTCTACATGTATTATTCAGAACATAATACATAAACATTGACAAAGATACATAAACATTAATAAAGAAACAGAATAAATACTTGTGATGCATGAAAGAACACTGTGTTGATGTATCAGTCAGTGGCATTTATTAAACCCCTCATGATACTGTTAAATAAATGTGCTTCAAATTCTTAGTATCAGTGCTTTTCTTAAGTAAATTATTATCTGCAACGGCATACTTGTAAGAAGACACCAAAGAGGAAACAAACTCTTACCAAGAATCTTGCACCGTTCATACCACTTCTCTTCACCACTGTGTCACAACCAACCAGTCTCATCTACAAACAGAAGGGTGTGAAAACACATTGGGCTGGACTGTTGCTACTGAGTAGCAAATTAATTCTCACATTTTCTTTTACAGTCAGGTGTCTTTTGAGAAACTATTTTGGTTCTTCTAGGACCACTTAAAACTTTTGGGGCACATTATGTATTAAAAATGTAGTATTGAGGATGTTGTTACCTTTACATTAGTATTACTTACTCATAAAACATAAAAAATACATGTTTTGAAACAGGGGTGCTTGATCCTAAAGGGTCGGTGTAGCTGCAAGATTTAATTTTAACAAAGCTGGAGCTCACCTGATCAATTGTTTGAAGACCAATGGAAAAAAAACAAGAGGAATGAGGTTTGTATCTGTTTGAAATGAAAGGTTCATGGATAAGACTGGATGTCCTTGCCTTAAAAGAAATGCTACTCATGCTTGTTTTTTTTATACATAATTTAATATCAGCAGTCTGTTGCAAACGTGCTTGTTAGACGGACTCAACAAACTACTTCTTCACAAAAATTGGATCTTTTGCTAAAGAATGAGTAGATCGACGTAGGAAACTGTCAGTGCTAGTGAGGGACAGGGTGAATTAAATACAAATCAAAAAAGTAAGGTGCCCCCTTATAGTCACGTGTGAACAATGTGAAATTCTTTCTCTGCATTTCGCCCATTCACCAAGTGAAGCAGTGGCCTGCCATCAATGAGGGGCGCCCAGGGAGCAGTGTGTGGGGACAGAACCTTACTCAAGGGTACCTCAGTGGTGTCACTAGCAGTCCAGGAATTTGAACCCACAACCTTCTGATCGCAGGGGCAACACCCTAACCACAAGGCTACCAGCTGCCCCACAAAAAAAAGCAGAATTGCTTACATTAAATTGTATTGTAATTTGTAACATTTAGGACAGTATATTGAGTATTCAGCCATCAACTGTGTGTGTGTGCGCGCATATACCCACACACACACATTGTGTACAAATTTTGTGGTGTGGAACAGTGATTATCCTGCTGAAAGAGGCCAGTGCCATTAGGGAATACTGTTGCCAAGAAGGGGTGTTCTTGGTCTGCAACAATGTGTAGGTAAGTAAAATCCACAGAACCCCGGTAACCAAGGTTTCCTGGTGACATCTCTTCCCCAGGTAAGCAACACATGCACACTTGGCTGTCCATGGGATGTAAAGGAAAACATGATGCATCAGACCAGGCCACTTCCTGCTATTGCTTCATGGTCAAGTTCTGAGGCTCAAAGAGGTAGGTGTAGGTGTATGTTGCAGTCAGCATGAGCACTTTTGACTAGTCTGTGGCTACTCAGCCCCATACACAGCAAGCTTGGTGGCACTGTGTGTTCTGACAGCATTAACATTTTCAGCAATCAGTACAACAGTAGCTCTTCTATTGAATTTGCACCACATGGACTCTCCACATGAATCAATGAGTCTTGGGTGCAAATGACCTTGTCGTCTTTTCACCTGTTGTTCTTCCTTGAGCCACTTTTGATAGGTGCTAACCACTGCATACCAGTAACACCTCACAAGACCTGCCGTTTAGCATACTCTTATCCAGTTGTCTAGCCATCACAATTTGGCCCTTGTCAAAATCACTCAGATCTTTATGCTTGCCCATTTTTCCTGCTTCCAATAAATCTTCTTCAAGAACTTGCTGTTCACTTGCTGCCTAATAATTCCCACTCCTTGACATGTGCCGTAACTAGATTCTTCTCACCTGTCCGTGGTTTTAATGCTGTGGCTGATAGGTGTATATGTGCATGTGTATTAGGGCTACCACAATTACTTAATTTAAAAAATGAATTGATTAAATTGTAGACTCTCAGTTTCTGGGATTACTTCACATTTTGTACAATAAATGGAGAATCCAACCATCACTATATAGCATTCATTCATTCATTTTCTGTAACCGCTTAGTCCTCACTAAGGCAGGGACTCACCCAGGGCGGGGCGCCATCCCACCACAGCACTATATAGCAGTGTTCATTTGTCATAAGAAGCTGTTAGTGCTCAAGTCATTTTGCATGCATCACTGGAAGAGAGGAAACCCACACCAGCAGGTTTTCACAAATGCATATTTGTAGTTAAACATTTTAGGCAGATGAAGTAAAATTAAATATTATAAATTATTATTAAAAGATTTCTCAGTTAATTGACAAGATGATTGCTACATTATGCAATTAGCAATAGAATTAATAGAGAAAGTCCTAATATATAAAAACCTGTCTCTATATATGCAACATTAGCTGTGATTATCTGATGGCAGTTTTCCTAAATCATGGCCATTAGAAATCCTATGCATTTCTTGCATGTGATCTTGTACTTACATGTGATACAATTTTTATGCCACTGTTAAAAATAATAATCAGAAAAAATCAGGATTCTTGGCTTTCTAATTTGGTGTGAAATAAAAGATGAAATATTAAAAAAACGACTGATTATACTTACTCTTTTTAGGTAGGCAGCCAGATGTTCTGAGTTCCAGCCCATGACTTCTGACCTGGAGGGAATATTGTCCAAATTCATTGTGGTCAAGATAACTTCCTGTTTTGTAGTTCAGTAAAGAAATAACAGGATCACAACAGGATCTAACTTGTACTCTTCACTTGTGCTAAACAGGACATATAAAGTGAAAGTTTTTCAGTATTCTGCTGTTGTTTGCAGCTGGCTAGTCTTAGAGAAACTAAACAGTGTGCAGGCAGCAACAGCCTCTCCTTCCTCCAGCTAGTGGCTTTGAGTAGAGGAAGTGCTTTGTCATGAGATAATTTTAACACTCTGTTTATAGAACATTGTGAAGCACTAAACTGACATGCATTTACACATGTAACCTTTGAGGTATTATGTTTCAGATGAATGTAGTGAAAGCGTTTCATCGCCTTTAACTTTCAGTTCTCTGTATCCGTTACCACAGACCCATACCAAATGTTGTAGTGGCTCACAGCTAAGTAAAGATGAATGTATTTTCTTATGGTTTTGAATACAGTTCCTGGAAAAGAATTTACATTTTTCAGACTGCTTACTCAAACACCAAAATAGTTCCTTATTTTGTTGAACTGATAAAAAAAATCAGCAGAACTATTTATTTTGCTCGGTCAGAGGAGAAAGAAGACGAAGAAGTGTATCTTTTTTTTAAGGATGGTGCACATGAGGTGCTTTTGGCCTAAAAGTGAGTGCTTGATGAATTTATATTAGTAGAATAGTTTGCTTGAATGTGGGCTAGTGTACAAAAATACCTGCTTTAGATTACCTTGACAAATTTGTTTTATGTGTAAGCCACAAGACTGCTTTACACACCAAGAAGGTATGCTTTAGAATATTTTATTAAGTTCAAAATATGTACTTATCCGATGGAGTACAAAAAACAATCCTGAGTAAAATGCAAATCCTACTTTGCATTTTATCCTATGTTGTGCAACCTCCATCCATATGTTCTGTACAGAGAATGAAATGAGAGACAAAGAGTAGAGTACATACAATGCTTGTAAGAGGTTAGAAATCGGAATGTCACACACTTTCTGGTTTGACCCCAGGTGTTCTCTTTATGCATGGCCTACACCAAACAGAAAAAGAGAGAATCCCTGGTGGGAACAGAGCTGTCAGCCAGCTGCTGAGCCTATCCCATATAACACCAAGGTGAGAGTCATGACGAGGCTCATCACTCACCTCCAGGCCAGCAGGAATTCCAGTGAATGTAACTGCTGCCCTAGGGGGCTTTGCACAAGGTTGCTGCCTAACTTTTTACCCAAAAGAGACCCATAAAGAAGGGTGGAACTCTCTTTTCTCACAGGCCAGAGAAAAAATTAAGTACCAATGATGTGAATATGTTTGATGGTGTAACAGTATATTACTGTATATTATTGTCATATACATAAAGCCACATTAGGTACCCTGACCATTTTAAGGTGTGGAAACATCTGAGTAATGAGAAGTCAATAAAAAGAAGCGATCAACTAAAATACAAACAACTTATACCTGATTTGATCTGATATGAAAACAGCAAAGTAATAACAATGTTGTGTGAATCACAAATGGACTGAGGAGTCACTTCTTCATTTAAGGTAACGTGTGCCGCAGCAGTTCCTTCTGAGGCATCACAGCACTGCACATCTTTGTCATGCGCAAGTGGAGCCTTTAAGCATAAAGGAAATGGGTTCTTTTGTGGAGTGGAGCAGACTAGGCTCACCCTCAGTGCTGTTTTTTTTTGAAGAGGAGGGAACCAAAGGGCTTTACAGAGATCACAGTCTGATTCTATCCATATGAAAGGTCTTTGAGAGAAGGGGAGGGGCTGGTATGGACGGCTGTGCCTAACTTGGTTGACAACATGGCAGTGTATTTAGAAGGATGGCCATTTTGTTCCCCATTCATTAGAGCACAGCAGGACAGCCTGGGAAAAACATGGTATCCCTAAAGGCAAACAGGCAAACTGGGGTGATAAAGTATTCCACAAGCTGCTCATTTTTCTTTTAAAAGAAGGAACACATTGAATAGATCTTTATCCTTGTGTTTTATCTCAGATACAGGCCTTCTCCCGGGTAAAGAACCTAAATTATGCAGTCAGAATGACTTTAGAGCTAGGGAATAATAATGATTATGAATAATAATTATTTCTATGCATTGAGAAGAACTTGTGCTTGAGAAGCACAACTTATTCTTGTTTCTTGAGAAGAACACTATGTTTATATTTGTCTGAAATAGTGTTACCACAGGGCTGGTGTGGGAGAACACAATAAAATGGATATTTTTGAGGTTGTAGTATTGTTATATGTGTGCATATAATGTTGCAACACCAAAACCTAGTATGTCTAGTAAAGTGGTTCCTTGCTGAAGTTTTAATTAGTGCAACAAGTAAAAACAAAACATCCTATTAAACCCCTTCTCTACTGCCCCAAACTCCTCAGGGTTCAGACCCCCACTGAGGCCAGTATCCCATCATTCATCAGGCCAGACACACTGGCAGATTTATGGCATGTCCCACTGAGCAGAAGAGATTAACTATGTATTAGGGGAAATAGTTAAATTACTGAAGAAAGCCAGAGATAATATAATTGGGAACCACATGCCATGACGAGCATGAGACGTAATCTAGACTTTTGATTAGCAATTACTATAGGGCAAAAAAAGTGACTTTTCATTTTCAGCTGTGTTATCCTAAATGGTACTTACATCTGTGTTTTACACTCCTGAAGGTTGCAGCGAGTTTACCATATATTCATCGTGATGCATAGCTTTGCCTTGTTTAAGTGTGATTGTGTACACCAACAGCAGTGGCCAGGATTACCATGTCAAACACCTATCTGCATATGGGCCTCTCTTAGGGATCTTCTCCATGCCCCACTACAATGGGGATGCATAGCATCAGTAACGTCTGCATATCAAAGTCCTGCTAAATCAACGTAAGAGGAACGCCCATGGCGAAGTGTGAAGTACTACATGATAATTTTCTCAAGTGCATTTAGTAAGATGCTTGTTCCTTAGTGTATTCCTAACTGAGCCCTCATTACCGTTTATTGCAGACATTTCTCCTTTAGCATTGTGAATTGGGAACTCGTTAAGCTGTATCTCTCCAAGACAGAACTGAAATCATCTAACTCGTGCCGTTTGGCTCATTGAGGCCATTGATGCTGAGCAGTAAAACAGAAGAACATCTTGTATTTAATTGATTTATTAGACTATATAAATATACATTTCATTATATGTACAAAACATAATATGACCTAGAAATTAGAAATATTACAGTAAAGTGCAGGCCAGTCTTTCAAGTCGACGCTGAAGTCGGGTCACTTGGGTCCCCTCGGCCTGCGCCTGTTCTGACCGTGGCCGCTTTGTCTCCGCGCGCACACGTGCTTGACCTTCACCTGAGAGCAGCGCTCGCACTTCACCGTGCAGCACCAGTGGAACTTGCAATTGCAGCTGCTCACCGTCTCTGTGCGTCTCTCCTCCACGCGCAGGCCGCATTCGTGGCACAGGCGGCGGCAGCTGCGTCTCTCCCACTGCGAGAGCCCGTCCCCGTGCTGCACGCACTCCCTGCCCTCCGTGCCCTGCAGGCTCAGGCTCGCGTTCCTGGCGCAGTAGTCCGGCGAGTCCTCCAGGTAGATGAGCTCGGAGCGCGAGATCGCGCCCAGCGCGTCCGCCACCGCCCCGCGCGGGTCCGCGCTGTTGCCTGCGCGCACCCGCCTCTTGTCCAGCTCCAGCTTGTGCGCCTGGTCGTGTTTCAGCTTCAAGTAGTCGCCCACCTCGCGGAAATCGGACAGCTGCATCCAGCACGTCTGGAGAGCACAGCTTTCAGACATACCATGGCACCTGCAGATCCTCTTCATGGTTGCCTTAACCGCCTGCAACAAAACATATTTCAACATTAAAACCCCTGTGACTTAATGCCAGGGGTCTTGAACGCCAGTCCTGGAGTTGTCCCCTCCTCAAACACACTCACTAAACCTGGCAATTAACAGGTGAGGAGAACCAGGTGTGTTTGAGCAGGGAAATCAGTTAACTGTGCTGCTACTTTATGCACTGTCAGCCAGGCTGTTGGCCGTGAACGTGCTGAGGCTTACCAAGCGGCCCGCAGCGTTATTATGAAGATTGACCGCGGCTCGCGCGTCCTGGCCAGTCTCGAAAGCGTCGACATACTGCTTGGAAATCCTCTCTCCAAAGTCGACGTTGTCGCTACATCCCCCCCAAAGCCATCCACGACCCCCTGACATCGGAATAGACAAAAGTAGGCCAGTCTATGGGGATTTTACAGGACAGTAATTGGACGAAATGATATTAAATATTCTTTTATTTCGGCTAAACACCAGTACATTAGTCCTATGTAAGAAATATACAGTCATTTATTCTGACCCTATAATTTTCCTTACCAAGTTTGCCATTTCTCGAGTTGTCACACCCACAGTTGTCCAGATCCCCCAGGCTGCAGTTTTTGGTCAGAGTGTACATGACCCCCGCTGCGCTGATGGCGTGGACAAATGATGTTTCTCTTGTTGCTGTAAGAACACACGGGGAACGGTGAAGGTGAGTTTGTGCCAAAACGAAAGAGCCGAAATGGATGCTTAGAACTGTCTACGCATCTTACCGCTTCTCAGACGCTTAGGAGTGGCCAGGTGAAAGGTGCTCTCGGGACAGTTCCACCTGTCCCACGCGAACTGGTGTTTACACTCCTGCATGCCGCTCTGCGCCCCGGCCAGCACGCTGCTCGCATAGGTCAAATATGCCTGAGGGGGTGAGGGGATAGTTAAACAACTAAAATCCTCCCAGATAGCAACTGTTTTATAAGACTGTGGGTTTAATGGGTGTGTTTTGGCACCATTTAATAATAAAACTAATTCAACACGTTTTAAAGGGAAATCCTGTCGAACTTACTTTTGGCCCAGTCATGAGGAAATTGTGAACTGCCCTAAGGAAGAAGAAACAAAGTCAAATGTGGGTAATATAAATGTATAAAAATAATATAAATATATACATTAATGTATGCTATTTAAATTGATTAAGGAGCATTCATATTTTTACACTAAATAATATCCTTTATATAATAATCTTTCTTACCATGTATGTCCCGAGAGAGTTTTGTGATCAATAAAAAAGACGAAAATCCAGAGAAATGAGTAAACCATTTTGGAGTAGCTCGATGCTCCACTCCCCAGGAACGTTATAGGCATCTGACACTTCATTTCAAACTCGTTTTAGAAATTTATACAATCCACATCAGTGGCTATGTGTGTGTGTGTGTGTGTGTGTGTGTGTGTGTGTGTGTGTGTGTTAAAGGCGTATAACGGACGGCAGCCATAATTT
>JBBPCZ010000034.1:1194954-1205880 GCA_037974445.1 Brycinus macrolepidotus
ACTTTTTCTAAGTCAGAAGAAATCAGTCGGAGTCAGACGGAAGCGGCGTCGCTGCTTTTATTCAAGGTGATACAGCCATGACCCGTGGGAGCTGCTTCCAAAGCTCTCCCCAGGCGGGCTTGTATACAGTTTTTATAGGGATAAGAAAGCATGACCAAACCCTTCCAACAGTAATAAACCAATAAGGTCTGATTACACAAATAACTGCATATTCATTGTTCTACCCTCTCCTTTTTCACCAATAATTAACAGTCCAGACTCTGCCTACTATTACCTCATGTGTATGGCTCATGGACAGCTTATGTCCAGTTCAATCTGGTTCTTCAGGGACAGTCTGTGAACTCATACGAACTTGTCTTCAAGGATGCGTACAGTGGCGCAGAGTGCTGAACTCTCCAGGCACAGGTGTTGTGCCTCAGACTGGCTGCTTTTTAAGGGCATATTCTTTGGGGATTTCTGATTTCATCCAATTCAAGCACACAGAGGGCTGAGGGAGATTTGGGCCTTGTATAGTGTGTGTTTAATTCTCCATTATATGAACATTTACTTACTTTAAAACCATGTATTTCTATCACCGTCAATCACCGTCAATCCATAAATGCCCCTTCAAGTGCAGGCCTAAAAAAACAAAATGTTGTAATTGTCCACATCTCCTTACGTACTCCATCATATTTGACCCTCGTGATCTTGTTTTCCTCACATTAACCTTTTCCACAGAGTCTGGGGAGAGTTTGAATGGCTGAGGGTAAATGTAAATAAATTTGTCAATACTCGTTTTGGAGTCCTGGGCATGGTCCTTGTAGTATGTTTGCTTTAATTTTCTTCATTAGGGAGTCCTCTTCCCATTAGTCAGTCATATGGCAATTTAGACAGGGTTTTATGAGGCCATTTGGAATGCTGGCCAGTGAAATCTTCTCAAATTAAAGTTAAAGGCACTTATTATAAGAGCAGTCACAGGGACAGGCCTGGATTTAGTGGTCTTGACATCTTGTCATTTGTTATTTTATAGGCCCACTGTCATGCTCACTCTCTAAATGGATGGTGGAGGAATACCCTACTTAAGCTAATTAAAGCTGCTTCAACATAAATGACTTCAGAGCAACTTAACCCTACAGCACTGGCATAATACACCCCCTACTTTAATGAACATTTATGCCATGGTCCTGCCTCAGACATTTCTTAAAGCAATATCACTTGCTTAGTCTGAAGGTCAGTGCACTCCTTTTTAGCCATATTTAAACAATAGCCAGTAAATGCATTCTAGTCTAGACACTGCCAAAAAAGTTTATATTATGTTATGTCTGAGCTCTTTTATCAACAGTGTAAAGTCCATTGATTAGTATCAGCCTGAAAATTAGGGTAGGGACACCTCTGAGGTGCCTGCAAGTATCACTTTGACAAATCGCCTATTTCAAGGTAATCTTACTCACAGTAACCATTAAAGCAGTAACTGCACTTTATCTTAATTGAGCTACATGTTGTCTCACTGTGTCAGATGGCAGACACTGGGCTTTTTTAAAAGTAATTGCTGGTAGTAGATAGCTACTCTGTAAAAATCCTGAGTAAATTAGGCACGCTTGAAACAGATCTCCTAAAATGTTGATGGGGTTCATGTTATTATGCACCCCTGCCCATATTGCCTTACAGAGGCAAAGTACAGTGACTTTGTCAGCAAAGAAAATAGACGATAGTACTACATTAGAGTGGAGAGAGTTTATAAGTCTAACATGCAGAGGCACCGAATTTGAGCGTGATGTGGTTAAAATTTCAGCAAAAGAGGCAGGGTTTCACTTTCACTTTACTTTCACTTTACACATGTGCGAGCCGCTGCTTTGATCAATGTTTATGTTATGAGTCTTTGCTGAAGTCCTTATTATGATGCAAAGAGGTCTGCAGTTATTAAAAATGCAGCTAAGGAAGTAATTTTTCTGTCTGATGTATATCTCATCTGAAGTATCTAAGAACTGTAAGTTAAATGACCTGGACTGAAAAAAAAGAAAAGGTTTGTGCGGGTTGTCTTGTAATTGGTACTAACACGCACATTTTCTGTAATTTTGCCATATATACATCATAGTTTAGCTATTTGGTATTATACTGAGCATTTTTGACAGAGTCTGAAATAAGATCTGTGGTTCACTGTTCACTGTATGATGGGGAATTTTGGGATGATGCTAGACGTGATCATTGTAATTATTTGTCTCAGAAGGTTAATCAGCTCATGTTAAACACTTATTGTTCCAAGTAACTAAATTACAGTCTGCTATGAGCACTTGAGTTGCAAAAGAGTTTGAACACCTAGATAGTCAAGTTAACCCCCCAAGTATCTGACTTACACTATCTGCCCACTTTTGGTGCCCCCTACACTGCAACTAGCAGCCCCAAGCCACTATGCTGTCATTACGAGCTTAAACTCAGACTTGAACAGTCAAGGCTGTTGCCTGAGAGATATGATGGCTCTGGTGGCATACAGCCGGATGATTGGCTGCATGCTGTGACCCTTTATAAGGAAACTTGTGGCCTGTCTGACATCCAGCCATTCATGTGAATGCCGAAAATTTTGGCAAAGGAACCAAAGAAGTGGATCACGGCCATGCAGCTGCACTTATCATCTTGGGCCCAGTTCTTTGATCTATTCCGCAAAGCCTTCATGCCTTCAGATGGCCAGGAAATGATACTGAGGGGCATTCTATATAGTGTTCAGGGAGCCATCGAACCCCTTCCAACTTTTGTGGCACACCTAGTACAGGAGTTTATACACCTGAAACATCCACCACCTGTGTCTGATGAGATTGAGATTATATGCTCGCATACATCGGACAAATGCAGACTCGCTCTCTACGGTTATGCTCTGACTTTTTGCTTATTACTCAGAGCTCATGAATTACATTCAGTATTAGGCCCAACATCTTCAGAATGACCCTAACCAACCCCGTGCACCTTCGCGCCAAAACTTGCACTGTTTCAAATACTCAAGCCCAGGAGTGACTACTCATAATTGCATAAACTACAGACAAGAGGAGGGCACAGACATGCCATGAGACAGTTTGCAAGTCTGGGAGAGCCTCAGCCAGTGCTGCTGGTTATGACAGAATAACAACCCAAGTGACATCAGGGGTCGGCCTATGCTGATACCACCAATTTAACTGTAGCAATACAAAAGGGTCTAATCTGAACACCAGCAAAAACTTTTCTGACACCAACCCATCAGTCAACACAGACCTGGTCACATGGGTCAACCTATCAAAACATAGATTCTAGTTGAAGACACCCCAATGTAGGCAATTATGGATTCAGGTCCCAACATTTCAGCGATGCATTCATCAACCTTGGTAGAACGCAGAATATCAGAGAACAGAGTGAGACCCTGGGACTTCAGTCTTGTAGAGCTAGCAGTCTCAGAATGCTGCTCACCATCTGGCCTAGTCTGGCTCAAGATCCAACTGATGGGTCAGCTGTTCAGCCACAGACTAGCTGTCATCCTGGACTTGTTCTGCCCTATCCTGTTGGGAGGTGATTTTATCATTCCAGCTGATGTTCATATGCACCCTGGGAAGGTATGGCTTGGTGACAACAGCATATCAGCTCCAGAACTGTCTGATGAGGATCTTAAAGACTTGGATCATCATATTGCATTCCTAAGCCACAATGAACTGAGAGAACATTCATGACAAAGTAAGAGATGGTGCCCTATCCAAGTCAGAGCTACCACAATCTCTGGAGAAGTTCTCTTACTTATTCAACAGTAGACTGGGCCACATCTCACTAGCCGAGCACTCAGTGGACATGGGCCAGACAAAACCAATCTGCCTACCACCATATTGCACGTCTACAGAGAAAAGGAGGATAATTGAAGAACAGGTCTCAAAGATGCTGGCTGGTGGTCTTACAAAGCCTGCTAATGGACCATGGACACCTCCTGTTGTTATTGTGGACAAGCCAAAGTCAGACGGCACAGAGCCATGCTTTTGCATAGGTTATAGAAAGACAAACAAGGCTACAATCAAGGATTCATACCCTCTTCCTAAGGTGGAGAAGTCACTGGACTTTTCAGCCCAGGGGAGGTATCAAGCAGGTTTTATTGTCATTTCAACCATATACACACCGTATACAGTGAAACGAAACAACGTGCCTCCAGGACCATGGTGCAACACAAGAACAGAACAGAACACCATAAGACCACAAGTGCAGACAGGACAAAAGAGAGTGCAAGAAAAAATACAAGAGCAACAATACAACCTGACAAGACAACATTTAGTACATTTAGCTACAAGACAAGTTTGAATGAATACAGTTTTATGACAGATACTTTATTCTAGCAGCAGAGAGTTGCGTGTGCGAAAATGCAGAACAGAGAGTTACATGTGCAAAAATGCAGAACAGAGGTAGACAGCAATAAATATAATTGTGCAAATACAGCAGCAACAGGACAGAGAATGTACAGTGTAATAAACAGAATTGTATTACAGAGGTAATTAAAGTCTGAGTTGTTTGGGTTGTTTGTTTAAGGCAGAAAGTATATACAGTGCGTCTGCATTGTGTTAAATAGAGCAGAGGGAAGTTCAGGGGAGGGGTGTGTAGGTGGTGCGTGTGTATGTGTGTGGGTACGGTTTATGTTTCAGTTCTGGTTGAGGAGTCTGATGGCCTAAGGGAAGAAACTATTCACCATTCTGGCAGCGGAGGCCTGTATGCTACGGAAACTTTTGCCAGACGGGGGGAGGGAAAAGAGAATGTGTGAAGGGTGAGTGGGGTCATCCACAATGCTGGTGGCTTTGTGTATGTGACAGAGGGGAGAGAGACCCCAATGATCTTCTCAGCTGTCCTCACAATTCTCTGTAGGGTCTTGCGATCCAAAACTTCACAATTCCCATAACAGGCTGTGATGCAGCTACAGAAAATGCTCTCTATAGTCGCTCTGCAGAATGTGGTGAGGATTGGGGAGGAGGTGCGCTCTCCTCAGTTGCCACAGGAAGTAGAGATGCTGCTGGGCTTTCTTGGTGATGGAGCTGGTGTTGGGGGTCCACGTGAGGTTCTCCGTAATGTGAACACCAAGGAACCTGGTGCTCTGGACTATCTCCACTGAGGAGCCCCTGAATCCCGTCCCAAGTCTGCCTTCATTTGTCACATGGTCTTATACCAATTTAAGGTGATGCCCTCCGGCCTGTCATAAACCCCAGCAACATTCCAGAGACTGATGAATTCAGTGCTGGCATGTCTGACCTATAAAAATGTCACGTGGCCTACCAGAATGATAGAGTTGTAGTTTTGCCTACCTTCCCACAATACCTGGACCTCAACAAAGTTTTTACCAGGCAGGCAGACACCAGGCTGACCCTGAAGTTCTCAAAATACCATTTCTGCAAACCCTCCCTGTGATTTTTGGGTTACATTATCACATAGGAAGGCCTAAGCCCAGATGAGACCAAGGTCAAGGTTGGTAAAGTCTTCCCAAGACTCCCTACTAGCAAACAGGTCAAACAGTTTCTCAGCATGTTTGGTTACTATCATAGTTTAAACCATGGATATGCAAAGATCATAGAACTACTGATTGTGCTCACAAGAGGAGGAATACCTTTCACCTGGACAGAGGATTGTCAACTGAGCCTGGTTGAACTCAAGTCAAAGTTGTATACAGCCACAGGGATGGTTCTTCTCAACTTTTAAAAAATCATTTGCAATTCACACAGATGCATGTGATGTTGGTTTGGGTGCTGGTTTGATCCAGAACGACAGTAGGGTCTGCAAGAAAGCAGTGGCATATGCGAGCTGAATGCTTTTGAAGTCAGTACACCCATATTTGACATTGGGAAAGGAGTGCCTTGGTGCAATCTGGGCCTTGGAACTTTCCCAGCCCTACGTTGAGGGAACCCATGTGACAATAGTAACAGACCATAACAGTCTGAAAAGGCTGATGTCTCGGCCGACTCCATCAGTGCGGCTAGCACAATGGTGCCTCCAGCTCCAATACTCCCCATTTATGCTTTAGTGAGGTCACTGAATCTATGGAGTCAGCCCCTGATGGTTCTGACTGACAAAGAGCAGTTGCAGGCACTACAGGATGCTAACTCAACCATCAGTACAATACGTGACGAGTTGGAGAATGACGCCTGCATTGATGGCATTGTCTACTTCGGAGACAAGAGATCCTCATGCCACCAACATCCTTATAACAATTTCTGTCTATATGTGCTGACCTTGCTCTATGGCACCCTGCTAGAATTCTTTCATGACCACCCAATGACAGGTCATTTGGGCATTGCTAAGACATACGGTCACCTGCAGAAGAGTGGGAAGCAACTGCTTGTGTGGGTGCCAATAAGTTCTTGTCCGAAGTTTTTGCTAGGCATGGTGGGATCCAAGCACAGAATGGGACCATCGCTTTTTACTTATCAGCTTTGGGCTCAGAACGGCCCCTCATCATGGTACTGGTGAGCCACCGGCCTTGCTCCTTTATGGCAGGGACCTCAATATGCCACTGGACTTGTGGATGCAGCTGGACCTGGAGCTTGTCCTAGAGACTGTGGAGGCTCACGTGTCCGCTGATCTGCAAAACATCTATGATCATGTGCGCCAGTCACTGACTGTGAGTCATGAAATGAAGAAATACAGTGACAAGAAATGGAGACATGTCATATTCAGCTGTGGTGACTTGGTCTGGGTGGGGACTCACCCATGCTGTTATGCCTCCTCTGGGTTCACTGCCAAATTTGTCCGTTTATGCAGGGGTTCCTACAGGGTGGTTCAAGTGATTTTGGATGTAAACTACAGGTTGTCTGTGGTCTCAGATAATGCTGATGTTGGTGTTCATCATGTATCCAACCTCATGTCTCTTCCAGTGGTTGCTGACCCTGACTTTGGTTAATTTGTGGGATGGTAATGTTGATGAGGAAGAGTTACACATTTTTGACTTTCTCTTTGGTGGTGAGGAGGCCTTTGAATGCTTTGGTGCAATTCTCAGGTCTTAGAGCAACATGAGAAGCAACAAAATGTGGACTGTCTGGCTCCCACCCAGAATAAACTCTGCTTGGACCAGTAACCATTGGTCTCACCCTCATTTTATTAGGAAGTTAGATATGTGAACTTGGGGTCTGTTCTGCTTTGCTTTTGCAAGGATTGATTGTCTTGTGTTTTATTCTGCATGTGAGGTTTCCACTCTACTCATGCTTTCTAATCAAAGATATATATTTTTTTGTGATCATGACTATAACCACATTCTGGGTTTCTGTGTATTTTCCAGATCTTTGTGTTCTTTGTGTTCCTTATGCTATACAAGAAAAATGGGTGTTATTATGCTAAAGGTCTAGGGTCTGTCTGTTTTTCTTTACTTTTCATTATAATCCCTGTTGTCGTATTCTGGTTGGTTGAGACCCTCTTATGTCTGGCGGGGCCTGGGGATGGACCTTGTTTTCAGAAATAAAAGATTTTTTATTTGTCACATACACAGTTATACAAGTACAATGTATAGTGAAATGTGGTCCTCAAACATGCATGATACTGTGCAACATAATTACAATAACTTAAATTAAAGAGAAAATTAAAGACTAAAACCGAGTAATTAAAATAAAAAGTGTGCAAATATATGTACTGTAAAGTACAGTGTGTTAGTTTGCTTGTTGATTTATATAGACTTAAATAAGAGATGGCAGGTGAGATGCAGGAGTTAAAGAGTCTTGAGGCCTGAGCATTGAAGCTCTTCCTGAACCTCTCTGTTTTGCATGTAATTATATTGTTGCATTTGCCTGATTTCAGCAGGTCAAAACAGTTGCTAGGGTGAGACAAGTCTCTGGTGATCCTAATTGCTTCAGTCCTGCATCTTCTGGTATAAATGTCCTGGATGTCACGTCTGAGCCACCTCGGTCACGCCCCCAATGGAACCCATCTCCTGAGTATTGACGAGCGCAGCCCTGGACGTCATGTGTTTTTGTGAGCTTGGTCATCGGGTGCCTAGACAACCCAGGTGTTAGCACTGAGCACGTTAGCTGGGTTGCTAGGTACTTGATGACATGCCCACCTGTGTCAGGTTTAAGTTAAGTATGTCTTGTTTGTTAGTTCATTGTTCGTGTTGTGTGATTGGTTGTCTGCGTGTGTGTCTCAGCATAAAGCAAAGCCGGTCCGGAGGATCGCCAAGCTCTTCCTGTACACGTCTCGGGTTTGTAGAAACTTTACTTGTGTTTTCACTGCGCCTGTGTCTCTGTGTCAGCCTCTGGACTCGTGCGGAGATCATCTAGTACTCACTGCTACGGACTACTCTCCAAGTGGCAGCTGGAGAGCTTCCCTTCCTAAGCCATACTGTGTGAGGCTGGATACTCTACATGGTACACTTCTGTCTCCGTGACTATATGCTCTGTGTTTCCTCCTATCTGTCTCTACAGGCGTGAGGTGCGTAGCCGTCCCCACTAGTGGCTAGAATAGTGGGACTACTGGACTGGCCTCTGAGTACACAGGCCACTGAACTCGTAACTCGGCGAAGCAAACAAGTCCTCTCTCCCTCGAGCTTGGGTTCCTATGTGGAGTGAAGGTCCTCCTGGAACCACCTTGTACTAGCTTTGACTGAAGTGTTTTTGTTTGGAGCTCGGCGAGCTCACTACTCGTATTGTGTTCATTAAACCTTCTTTATAAACGAAAGCTGATTCCTGCAGTTGTGTCCTTCCAGCCTACCCGACATGACACTGGAGAGATGGTCGAGCTGATTTGATGCAGCGTCTCATCCTCCAAATCACTTCTGTAGGACCTTTATGTCCTGTACAGGGCTGTTCCCAAACCAGGAGGGGATGTTCTACAGCACCAGAGTAAAAAGTTCTGAGGATCACTGGAGAGACCCAAAACTTCCTCCGTTGTCCATATTAAATCCTCAGAGATGTGAATGCCCATATATTTGAAGCTGCTCGCTCTCTCCACTGCATTCCTGTTGATATAAAGGGCTGTGTAGGACCACTGCTGTCTCATTTGCCAACATTGAGTTGGAGGCAGTTCTGCTGACACTACGATGTCAGATTCTCCACCTCCTCCATCTATACTGTCTCATTGTTGTTAATGAGACACAGTACTACCATGTCATCAGCAAATTTTATGATAGATTTGGAGCTGTGTGTGTCCACACAGTCATGGGTGTAGAGGGTGTAGAGCAGAGGGCTGAGTACACAGCCTTGTGGAGCTCCTGTATTGAGTGTGATGGTGCTGGAAACACAACCACCAGCTCTCACCACCTGTGGTCTGCTTGTGAGGAAGTTGGGGGATATGTAGTGACCACTTGCTGAGCACGTACACAATGTCATGATTCCTGTGCACTAAAGGAGATGGACTTTCACTTTACACAAGTGCAAGCCACTGTGATTCATGTTCAAGTCTTTTTTGCTGCTGAAGTCGTTAGTATGGTGCAGAGATCTGCCATCATTAAAACTACAGTTTTTTCCCCATGTGATGTATATTTTTTCTTCTTTTATCGCCAAAGACTATCCATATCTCTACAGCATGCCAGTATCAAGCAAGCTAGAGAATGGGTGGTTGCATGCTAATGTTATATTAATGCTAGTCATTGATATTATACTAATGTTACAGTCTACGTAAGTCCTACACTATCCTTTCAAGATCACTGGATCATAAAGGTGTAACAAGAGGACAGGTTGATGCATTTACCGTCATCTCTGTGAGTAGGCTGGGAAAAAGAATTACAGGGACTTCTGCTATTGGCATACAATATTTCTCAGTTAAATTATGTTAGTTCATAAGTTTAAAAGTGATAAGAGTAAGCCAGTTAATACTTTTATACATAACAGATCAATGTTAAACTTACCTATTACTGATTCCACTGAAATCTGTGTCCCTGTGCACATTGTATGTCCTGCCAATTTAAAGGGCCATACCACTTAATAAAGAGTGATCAGAGATGTTTGTATAGATAAAAGAAGTCTTGTAGTCGAGTGGTCTGGAGAAAAAAAATCTTGTTTAGCCCAAAACAGAAACAAGAATGAGATTTGTGGTCTTAAGATTGAAACTGGTCTGAAGCTTTAAGAAACTTATAACATTTATAAAATAATATTGGCTGCTTATAAAAACTTACCCTTATTTATCAACTGATATGCCTGTCTTGATAAAGCAGTGTACATTATACTAGTCATCATACTCCTTGTAATGGTATTCTTGACACTGTGAACAATGTCATCCCCCACAGAAGGGGATTCTTTGTAGGGGTTGTTTGTCAGGACAATGTTCTGCCCTCAAAATGTCTACCTCCAGTCTGGAAGCATTTTGTTCACTAGACTAAGGAGGTCGTCTTCATAATGGATGCACTAGTTGGAACTCCACTCTGTGTCGCTGTTCAAATCTGCACTGGCAGCTCAGGAAAGAGGAAGTAGGTTGAGAGTTTTACCTGGTGCTTCAGCAGCACTTTTCACACCAGAGGTTCCAAAGCTCAAGTCGATTAGTCTATTACAGAGCACAGGCTAAGCCCTATCTGCTAAAGCATATTAGCTATGGATGTGCACAGTTTCTTGCAGATAAGTGGCCATCCCTCCATCTCTCTCATGAATGCTCTCAATACTGCAGGAACCTTTGGACTGTCAGCTTTTGGACTATGCTTGAAGATACACAGCTACACAGAACCACCAGTCCTTGGCTGATAACTTTTTAACAAGTGTGAGATTTGACTGACTTATTGCAGGAGCAGGAAGAAGCTAAGATTTATATTCTTACTCAGACAATTTTTCTGATATTTTCCTTGCCAACCAAAATCCCAGAACAGTGACATGCAATTAGCATGAGAATTTGTTGGGTACCATATCTTTCAGTAGCCTAATGTGGATGCATGTAAATACGTTTACGTTTATGTTTACGTTTACGGCATTTAGCAGATGCTCTTATCCAGAGCGACGTACATCAGTGCTTAAGTAATCCACATCTGTTCATACCTGTAAAGCTACACTTAAATCA
>JBBPCZ010000034.1:1212294-1222985 GCA_037974445.1 Brycinus macrolepidotus
TCCCCTCGCCATCACCCTCCTAAACAGCTGATCTGTCACACTGCTTCACACCTACAGTACTGCAATTGCACTTTATGTATACACTGTGGTATATATCCTGTATTTCTTTGTATTTTCTGTACATAAGATCTAGAATTGTATATCATATTGTATTGTTCTTTTGTATGCCTATACAATTCATAAAAAGTATAGACATATATGTACAAATAATATTTATAATATATATATACTTTATATTTATAAATGTAAATATATATTGTGTTCATATTGTAGATTGTATATTATTGTATATTATATTGTTCAGTATATTGTTCATTGTATCTTTATATATTATTGTCATTTTATACTGTTGTCCTTGAGAGACACCATAGACCGGAATCAAATTCCTTGTATGTGCTAGCTCACATACTTGGCCAATAAACGCAATTCTGATTCTGATTCTGATATCCACTTGTACATGCAAAATTTAAAATTTAATCTCAGTCTCACTCCTGCCATCTGAAAATTTCACTTCAGTCTCACTCTGACCACCCAAAAATCTCATTCTCATCTCCTTCCAGCCACCTGAAAATCTCACTTGAGCCTCACTCCAACCACCTAAAAAATCTCACTCCAGTCTCACTCCCGCCATCTGAAAATCCAACTCTAGTCATCTCACCAAACTGGCAAACCTGCATATGCACACTCCTCCAGCCTCTTAGTCAAAAGTAAGTTGTCCAACAACATTGAAATTTTGAACATAGTATTGTGAATTAAATTGAACTTTGGGCTTCATGTGCATATGTGCAGAAGCCATTCTTCATCTGGTAAACTTTAAGTCTTTCTTACCCTATAGCTGCATTTTAATATGTAAGCACCTCAAGACATTTCAAATGCTGAAGACAGAAAGACTTTTTTAGAAAAGTCATGAACTCCACCATGGCAACCTTGGTTTTTGACAGAGGATGGAATTTCTCATAAAAATCGTTGACTCTAACAATCACATCGCTGGGTGGATGGCTTGTCGCAAAGCTGGTTTCCCTGTATCATCTTCCCCTGCTTTTAATCTGTCAGAGGCAGGCACAGGTGCAAGAACACAGTGCCAGCCCTGCTTTGCTGCACCATGTTTGATAGACAAGGAAGATCTAGACATGTATTTAATAAGGTGTTTCTCCAGGTAACTGTGAAACTGAAATGAAAGATGAATGAGAATGGGTGACATGGTGCTGAAAGGATAATTAAGCAAGAGTTGATGCTATTTCATGTTTTTCAGTGTGTCCCTTCAAATCCTCAAACAGTTCCATTTTGAGATGTGCAAAAACCAAATTAATCTTGATCGGGGCTCGTCAACAGCATTACAAAACCATTTCAGATTTAAACAAAGGACTTGTGCCTATTCCATTGTGTGATTTCTTCCAACTTTCTGATTTCTGTCATGCAACAAGAACCTGCGATCCAGTGACTTCAGTAACTTGCTATTTACATATCTTAATATTTTAATGAAGAAAAAAATGTGTAAGCTACTTAGTTCAAAGAACATTGTTTTGTAATTAAGCTCAGTAAGACAGAGTTAGATTAGTCAGAGTAAGCAGAGTTTTAACTGAACGCTGACCAGAGAAGACTAGACATCATCAAACTGTTATTATTACTGCTGATTATGAAAGTCATGGGTTAAATGAGTAGCTAAGCATGTTATTTTAGGGTTTTTTATTTGGGAGCAGAGATAATACATTCAAAAACTGTATTGCCCACAATGCAGCTAAAGCTCTGTTTGGCCAAAATGAAATTCATTTTGTGTCCTGGGGTAATTTGTTTTTTTACAGGTGGTATTCTGTGATTTAATTTCTTTCCAGGCTGGCCACGCCTTTGATTTTCTCCCTCTTTGATGACAAATTTACAGGCCCAATCACCTGTTTTTTTCTCTGAAATCAGTCAGACAGTTTCAGTCCAATACATCTTCCAGGTAGATTTTCCAGGTAGAAGTTGCCTTCTCTTGGACAAAAATACATTGATTTTTGACCAATGCTACATGCCCTTTTTAGGCTCCTGGCATGTGTGTACATATTATACACTTTCTTAGCTGTCTTGGTAGGGTGTTTAAACTTTTTCCTTGGTCCAGATGGCAAAACTCTCCACACTAGGAGGGTGTTAGCAGGAAGAGAAAGAAAATCAAGCCTACAGGCTGATTAAAGGTTAGATTTTATGGAGAGTTTCAGGTATAAAGCCTTATTTCATATTCACAATATCATCAGCATTTCATTTTCTCTGATCATATGACCACAGGTGACGTAAACATCCGAAATTGTAGACCCCATAAAAAACTCACTTATCTTACATTTTTTATTGTCATCCGGATGTGAGAGTTTCCATTAATTTGAATACTACTTTTTTTCCCATGAAATTGTTTGCACATGCAAATCTGAGTCCCAAAATATTAATTATTAATATGTTCAAATATGTTTATTGTCTGTCATTGTCATTTCCTTTTATAACCTCATAAAGCAGCCAAATTAAGCCTGAGAGGTGCCAGTGTATTGATGCAGTCAGATTGTGAATAAAATGCACTTCTTCAGCTAAGCTAAATGTGTAATATGACCACCCTAAATGTGTGTTGTCAGAAAATAACAGCACTCTTACAAGCGTTGTCAATGCCACTTATTGATTCAGCGCTGCTGGTGTCAGCATGCATTTGAAAGGTAACTCAGTCTCCATAGTGACAGCCAATAGACAAACATTAAAAAGGTCTATATCAGGACTGATCGATTGTCTCATGCCTGGGACTGGGTATATTAAATAGATAAAGGTTCATTTGATTGTCGGGTGCGTTTTGTAGATCAAATACTCTCCTGTCTGGTAGAGCAGAGGAGATCAGTCATCTTGTCCTTTTTTACCCCCTTATTGATGTTAATCTAAGAAGTGTCTGGCTTAAACTATGCCCTGGAGATTTAATTTAGATTTGGCCTCTTTTCTTTAACTTACACTTAAAATCTCTCTGCTGATCACAAATAGGCCTCATTACCTGCCCCACTGCTTGCCTGTCAGAGAATAAGGGAGACAGAGCGTGAAGTGTGTAAATTTAAGGCATTCTATCTCTATTGGCACACCATACAATCTTCCAGTAATCGCTCAGCCCAGTTGGTGCGGCTGAGTGAAATAAAGAAATAAATAAGGAAGAAAAGGGCTTAGGCAATGAACTGTGCAAATCCCCCTGTGTTTAAGAGATGGATGCCAATTTTATCAATGACAGCGGACATTACGCTGCTGGGATTATGGGCTCTTACTCCAAGGAAGAAATTTATTTACTCCTGTTGAGACGGCCGGTCAGCAATGGAGTGGGGAGATCTATCAGAGCAGCGCCAGTTGTTCACTTGGCTGTGCTTTTTTCTGGAGGCAGATCAGAGCAGATTTACCTGCAGAGCATTGTATCCCACATCACAAAACAACAACAAAGTGCATTCTTTGGTCATAATGAGGACTTGCCTCTCAGAGCCCTCTGCTTGTCTGACAGGCCCCGCGAGGCCGGGCGAGACCGGAACAAAGGCTAGACAAACACTCACACATTTGCCTGCATGCATTCTTCATGATGCAGTCACATAATGAAAAAGAGTACAGACTGAGGAATGTGTATCCTGCCTATTTTCATTCAATAGCTCAACAAAAGTGTGCAATATTGACCAATATTGATCAGGGAAAAGTAGTGGAAAAACCATTTGGCACTACAGTACTTGGTTAGCCAATGAAAGATGTTATCTGTACTTCCATGTAGAGATCATTATGTATGCATACACTCACACACATTGGCCTAAAGCCTGCTTAACCCTTCAACCCTGAGTAAAATCAACCTTGTAATGCACTCTCTTCTATGAATAACATTTTCTCAATGCTGTTTTACCATTGGGGTGGCATGACGGCACAGTGGGTTGCTTTGTGAATGTGTTGTGTCTGATCTGTGATGGACTGTCTGTCCAGGGTGTTTATCCGCTTTTTCGCCTTTTGACCGCTAGGGTAGGCTTCAGCACTGCCCGCGACCCCGATTAAGGATAAGTGGATGAGATGATGTATGGATGTTTTTTCATTTATTTGTAAATATGTAGAACTGTCCATTTTGAACACATAGCTATATTATGATTAATACAGCCTTTATTGCAGAAATTAAAATGTCTTTTGCATTATACATCAACTTTTAATCTTTCTAAAAACTCATTATATACAAAATTGTTATAAATGATTATAATCATTTTTGTTTTAGCCTTTTCACCTCTGCAAATAAGAGCTCAGTGATATTACAATTACTGTTGTAATAATGGTAATATATTATTCCTTCATGCTTTTGTTATCTCCAGCAATAACTGCAACTTTGAACATTTTTTTTATTTAGCTATGACTGGTATCAGGTTTTAGATGTTCGTCTTTCCTGACTGTGTGATGATATGGAGTCTTTGTGGGACTGCTTGAAGCTAAAAAGAGAAGTGACATTTACACAGCTCTCATTGAAAAGCATCAAACAGTTCAGCTTTACCAAAGGCTTTGAGCAGATCCCCATCATGACTGCCATGGAGGAAACTACCTAGGGATACCATCTCTAGTGGTTTGGAGGAGACAAAGTCTTAGAGTAAATTGAAATGTGTTAATAATTTGAAGGCTTGTTTGAAGTATGTTGTATAAAATATTAATGTCAGTCAGTTACCTTTTGTTGTTTCTGAGTGGGTTAGGGTGTGGTGTAAAGGAATGGCAACTGGGTGGGAAAATACTGAGCGAAGGCTTGAATAAGAGAGTATGGGAGACAAAGACAAAGTACAACAGAAGGAAGGAGAAGAAGAAATTTAGATCAAAGCAACGTTCTTACATTCTTTCTCTTGGTGTAAAAACTGTGTGCAAATCCCACCAGAGTTGAGTAGAGGTGCAGGATACAAAACAAAAGCTAACATGAAAGACAGACATGAAAGTTAAACATGCACACACTGACTTTTCAAGCCTGCACATTGTTTACTGTGTGACATTTAGATCATTTTGGGTTTCATTAAGCCTCATTTAAAAGCATATTTTTGCATGGTGAAAAAATTGCATCAATACAATACAGGCACTTTTGAGGGCATTTACCCATTTTCACTTGCCCTCATTCTTCTGATCAGCCATATTCTACCTATGAGAAAGGCACTTTGAGAAGAACACAACAGTCAACCTTTTAATACACTAATATGGGAGTGGCTGAAGTTAATTGTGCAAGACATGCATGGATATAGGAACAGCAGGATTTGTCTGTGACTGAGTACCTACAGCCCTCCCTTCCCACTGCCCCTTTCTGTCTCCGGGCTGAAAAATTCATGAGAGGTGCTTACTCTGCATCCATGAAATATTCATAGCTTTGTATGGCACACATGTTTTTTTGTTTCGTCCTAACCGTCCTGCACCAGGAAGCTACTTCCACCACTCAGGTAAGCTTTGTCTGTCAGACCAGGCGCCATTCATAAGTGCCTAATGAAGTGTGGAATCACAAGTACAAGCACCTGGGTTTGAGCTGAAGACATGTGCTCATCATATGCAGTCAGAAAGGAATCTCTTCATTTTTGTTTAATGACATTTTTATGTAACTATTCAGTTACTATTTTAAAACAAATTATGGATGTAATTACAAGGTAACACACTTTAGGCTATGTTTTAGCCACAAGTCTAAAGCATAGCTAGAAAACTGTTGGTAGGTTGGTAGGGCTGGTCCAAACATTTTACAGGCCTCGAATACTTTGTTGTGCTGAAAAACTACTTGTACACGTACTTGTTCTCAAGATCAAACATAATCCCAAAAAATGGAATTATAAAAATAATGTTGATGTGTACTTTTTATTGCTGCAAAAATATCAATTTGTGTAAAACATCTGAGTAAAAAATTACTTTATAACTAATATAATTAATTTAGGTGATCTGATTCATGATTTAATTGGGAACAGCAAAATTATTTGAATACATGGATGTCCATCTTAAAACGCAAATTTAGATAAAACATTAAAATGATGAAAAATGCTATAAATTAATATCAAAAGTCCTTTCCCTGCCAAACATCAATGAAACGTCAGTTGCCTTTATCCCTTCTAACTTACATACATTAGGCCTAGCAATAGTTAGTAGATACTGGATAATAAGCCTTCAGATAAATTACAGAACATAACATTTAAGCAGTTAAATACTGTCAGGATTGTTCATGTATTTATCAGATTTTTATCATTCCTTCATGCTTTGATTTATTCAGTTTGGATCACATAGAAGTGGATAAACGGATAAATACATGGATAAATAAATAAATACATATATACATCCAAACTTCCTCTATTGCAAGACTGATAAACCAGAATAGTTATCTCTGATTATCAGCATGTTGACCACATTTCATACAAATCCTGAATGCACTCCTGACTGGAACGTGAGTGGACTGACCTGTCCTGTTCCCCAGGCAATGCATCTTGCATTGAGATAGAATCCAGTTTTTGTACAGATAAAACCCAAATGTCGGCTGGATTTAAAAAGAATGGGAGCTGTGGGAAACAGTGACAAAGTGAATATTGTCCAGGACCCATGACATCTGAACACAGAATCAGGTGCAGAGAAACAGACAAGTTTGGATGCCCTATTGCTTGACTGGTGAATTAATTACTGTACCACTGTACACTGAACCACAGCTGGTCTTGTATGTAAGGTGTGAACAGGGCCCTGCAGAGTGTTGATTTTGTGTGTGTGTGCATGCATATGTTTTAAGAGTTTCTCAAAAAATATCATTTGATTTTATTATGTGCAACATGAACATTGTATCACAGTTGAACTAGATGTGGTTATCTTGATGAGAATCAGAATTTATTTTTAAAAATACACATAAAAAATAATTTTTAAAATTAGTTTTTTACATTAACAAATATGTTATTGAATATTGGCTGCATTATATTATTGAATAACATCATGCACTACTTTTGGTTAATTTTTTGTGCAATTTTAAATTTTCTTTAAAAAAACAGTATTTTATTTTGACCAAAAGTGAGTGCATTATGTCAAGTCAAGTCAACTAGGTTTACTCTCATTTCAACCATTTACATGGTACACAGTGAAATGAAACAACGTGCTCCAGGACCCTGGGGCAACACAAAGAACAAAAACAGCAAAACTACAACCACAGACAGGACAGAATACACAGAGTGCAAATAAAAAGAATGTGCAAGAAAGACACAAGAGCAACAAATCAACAGGACATGACAACAATTTGTGCAGTCGACAGCTACTGTACTAATCTGTTGCTAATCTGCATCCAGAACGCTGTCACTGAGCCATGTCTCCATAAAAACAAAAACACAGCAGTCTCTGAAGTCACTCTGGGTAGTACGCTGGAGTTGGATGTAGTCCAGTTTATTGTCCAGGGAGCAAACATTGGTGAGCAGGATGGACAGGATAGCTGGTTAGCTAGCTTTAGCTTTTAGTCTAGCATGGACCCTTGCACGCTTGCTGCACTTCCACTTCCTCGCTTACCGTTTTGCAAAGTCCCCTCCCCCGGCCAGTGGCATCAGGCGACACCACTATCTGTGGGCCTGGTCCCCGCAGCAAGCCAAGGTCACGGAGCTTCAGCAGCGGTCCCTCCTCAAGTTTCTTGTTTGTATCTTAGCTGAAGCAGGTTCTGGCAGTCATGGACAAGTTTACCAGCTGTAATGGTGCACATTAGAGAAGGTTCAGTGTGAAGTTGACTGAAAATACACTTGTGTATCAAAGCCTTGGACCCAGAGAGGCGGCATAGCCCATTATTTTTACATTTAATATTATTAAATCAATTAAAATCCATTTTAACATCAGTAATTTAGTGCATTTGTCTTCATGTTCATGTTTGCCTATGGGATGAGTGCACACTTTAATGTGTACCCTGTATTTGCACATTCAATTAAACTTGAACCCTCTGTTTATCTCATTACTTTATTGTGAGCAAAGATCAGCCATTTACAACCCCATAAATACACTCAGTTTGCTCTGGATGAATATGCAGCCCAGTTTAAGGTCATCATTCAGATGCCATTATCAATCTCCTAGCCCCTATTACCCTCCGTTAGAACCCTGGAGCTCCCAAGCTCCCATCTCGCCATGATCAAGCTATTTTTAGCCCACTTGTTCCATTGTCATTGTGATAACTTCACTCTGTGCTAACAAAGAAATCACCAGTGATAATGAATGGGGCCATTTTAATCACAGGGTGAAGCCATGATTTCACTGTGGCTGCTTTAGTGTGGCCACAGGTCATAGACCCATTCACTCAGACTGCTCAGTGAATGTACAGACTGCACAGTCTTCTGTATACCTTGGAATGGGTATAAAGATGCCAAAAAGAGTTCCTTCAAGGAAAGTTTACTTACCTTACCTACTGAGGAAAGTAATGAATTGTTATGGCCAATTCCAATTTTTTACAGCTAAACTAGCAGATGGGTGCATTTTAGGCCAATTTAATGACTTTTTTATTGAGAACTTCCATGCAAATTAACATAGACACAACTTCTTAATTAACATTTGACCAGCCCAATATAAACCAGAGCTCGGCTTATAAGCCTTTTGTATGAAAGCTCATTTCCACCAGGTTGAATTTTAGAAGTTTTATATTCTTCTTGAACTCAAATTATGACTCAAAATAATGGCGTACAATGGCCTACAAATCACAAAATAAGTAATTATTTAGAGAAATTATATTACATCAGAAATAAAAGAAAACAAGTAGTTAATCTGAATTTTAGTTTCAAATGTTGGTGGTGAGTATGACCTCTTCTGCATCAGGACCCATGATAATGAAGTAAGAGATGTAGTAATGCAGTTTCAATATGTGCTTTTAATAATCATTCATTAAAAGATGCTGTATTAATATTTACGCAAAATTGAATCTATAAATAGACAAAACCTGCTTCTAAGACTCTTAGATGAGTATTGCTAAATATACCCGAAGTCTCAGGAAATAGCATTTTAAAACATCGTATCAGTAAACCAATATGTTTTTTTTTATTTCCTGCATCAGATTAAAAACAACATGATATGCAAAGCATTGTTAATTTATTTTTCATCAAAAGTGAATAAATGAGTTCAGGAAACTCTGCTTCTGCCTCTGAGCACAAACAATGGCAGCCATTGTTAGTTCCAAAAATAAGACTTTTGCAGGCTTTAATAACGAACAGTCTTACTATGAGCCTTGATAAATCAGAATAAGTGGTTCATTATAATAATTTCCTCCCATTATTTTGTGCTTCAAGAGGGAGACTCTCATTAATTTATGCATCATTGCATCATTTATGCAATGAGGCAAAAGCGGTAGCATAGGCTTTATTTTAACTTTGGAGGGATGCACAGCTCATACCATCCAATGCATCACATGACAAGGGTTTTATTTTAATTATGAGTCCTAATGATATGCAAAGGTCTCTGATAAAAAAACAGACATCTGGCAACCCTAGTTAGACATACATACATAAGTAAAGAAATATGTGGGCCACATGGTTGCCTCACATCTCTAGGGCCGGTGGTTTGAATGTCCCTTTTAAAGAGCCTTAACATTACATATTAGAAAAGTGGAACTGCTCAGTATGTTACAGTAAAGAAACATAAAGAATGCTCACTGTATCACTGTATGTGTGTGTGCTGTGATTGCTTTATGAGTACAAAAAAATATGTATGTGTAAAAAGTATATGTTGAGGATGAATTATTGAGGGGGACAATTGTTCCCCCTCTAAATACCAAAGAGGACAGTTGCCTCTGGCATATGTATGCCTTTAGGCAAACAATGCATCCACTTTTAACACTAAAGTACAGTTAGAGACAGCAGAAATATATTAGTAAATCTACACCTAAGACAACGTTTTGTTTTGGTCTTTACCTGAAGTTTGCACCAAAACATCTTCTGGAGGTGACTTTTTCAGCGCAGACATTAAATATTGCAGTTTTGATGTCCTCTTTACACATATTTTCAAACAGCTAACATTTTTCACACAGTTTAACAATAACATTCAAATGCAACACACATGTACTTAGTTACATCACACTATTGCCATCAATTCATAATGCAGATCAGATAGAATAAAAATAATTACTGATTATACATAAAAATGAAGTTCGGATCCTGGCTAATTCTGCATAGCCCTAGTTATAACCGACTGCAATTTCTTTTCCTAGTCAGAGTTAGATTTGATTTAAATTGAAAGGTTAAACTGAAATCTTCCTCCTCAGGCAGGGCTTACCCCTGCTAACTTTGTGCACCTTCCCGTCACTCATCTTTAAGAGTGTGGCTTACAAAGTCCTGTTCTTGTGAAAACTGTCATAGTTTACATAATCTTTTTAATTGATTCCACACTTCCCGTGATTAGGTAATTAAAGTCACTTAATTGGCCAATCTCATTTTGGTGATTGATATTGTGCCCAGAAATCCTGAGGGGCTACAATTAAAAAAGTATAGTTGTACGCACTACAGAAAGTGGGAGAAAAAGGCATTATTAACGGAGTAAATTATTAAGGCAATAATCAATGTTGTTCAAAGTAATTAAAGTCTTAGGAAAGCAATCATATTCTCAAGAGTAAAACAGTTCAGCGGTGCTCTGTGTACACAAATAAGCGTTTTATTGACATAGGATGACATTTGAGCTGCTTTAGAAAGGCCTTGTTTGGGATTTTGGATTATATATGTATATATATATATATATATATATATATATATATA